>SJYW01017911.1:1224873-1243624 GCA_006410735.1 Raphicerus campestris | reverse complement strand
GGCTTCTCTGTCCATGCAATCTCCCAGGCAAGAATACTGGAGCTGGTTGCCATTCCCTCCTCCAGGGGATCTTATAAACCCAGGGATCGAAGCCATGCCTCCTGCTTGGCAGACAGGTTCTTTACCACTGAGTCACCAGGGAATGCCTGCATTGAGGATACGACTCTGTAAAACACTTCAGACGTCAATAGACGCAGTGTTACCTCCCCAGCTTATGTTGCTTATATTATTTTGATGATACAAATGTTTGTAAGTGAAACTTTATTTGCACTAAGGGAGTAGGTTGTTTACCAGAATGTTGCAGCGAATTTACTGATACAGAAGGAAAATATCCCTCATGATGGCAAATAATTTTTCTTTAATGTATTGTCTCTGAAGTTGGATATTCATAGATGATAAAAGAATATTAAACCCAGTAACTATTTAAGTGTGCCATGCACCTTTAAAATATCATGCTGAAGCTTTAGACTGCCCTATGAAGTAGGCAACCTGCTAGTACATATTTTCCATATGAAAAAATCAGGTCCAGGGAGGTCAAGTTCCTTTCTCAAAGGCACCCAGTTTGGAGGTGCCCAGCTAGAGATCCAGATTGGGCCAGCTCTCCTCCAAAGCCAGGGTTTCCCGCTCCTTCCGCGCTCTGCTCAGGAGGGAGAGGTGGCAGGTTGTCCAGCCAAGAGTTAACCTTCTGGGCTCTGGATCTGGCTGTGTCACTGAGGGTGGCGCCTTGACCCCAGCTTGGCCCCCCACCCCCAAGCTCTTAGGGAAGACGGTTTTGCCAGTCTGTGTCCGTTAGGCCCTGCCGTTCCGTGAATCGGCGGCTTGGGGCCTGTGGTAGTCGTGCGCCTGCTCCCGGGGGCTCTGGCTGACAGCAGCCTTACCTCCGCGGCATCCTCGGGGAGATTGCGCAGGACACGGAGGCCGGGATGCTGGCCGTGTGCTCCCAGTCGGGCGGCGCTTCCCTTTGACCGCTCTCACTCAAGAGCCCTGTGTCCCCCTGAACTGTGGGTTAGATGGTCGCTTGCCCTACCGGGGACAAGTCCCAGAGACGCTGTCTAAGAAAATGCCGTCGGATTCATCTTTCCCTGTCCCCAGCCCCCGGCAGTTCGCAGGGAATCCTTTTGGGAGGCCGCGGTCCCCTGAGACGCAGCTGACCCACAGGGTCCTCCCTTCAGAGCTGCTCTCAGGGAGGTCTCCAGGTGCTTTGGAAGGTTCGGCAGTAGCCCAGCTGTCTGGAGCTGGGGATCTTCCTCAGGGTTCGAACGTGGCGGCCCCTGGCTCGGCAGCGGCGGAGTCGGCCTCAGCCCGGCTCCAGCGGTGACCTGCTATCGCATGCGCTCCAGCCCGTGGGGAGCTGACCCAGGCCTGGTCAGTCCCTGACGTCAGGGGCTCCGCAGACCAACAGGATGAGAAAGATGCGGGCGACGCTCCCCGTCGGGGGCTCGGCCTGGGCTGAGGAGCGGCGAAGGCGGCCGGACAGTGCTCTGGTGGCCCGCGCCCCTTGCCGCAAGGAGAGCTTGCGGACTGGGCGCTCTGGTTCACCCGCCGTAGGCTGTATTTGTTGGGGCAGGTGGAGAAGTCTCCATTCGTGTAGTCNGAGTGGCGTGCTCTGCGCTGTACAGCAGGCCCTTGCTGTTTGTCCATCCTGTGTATGGCAGTTTGCATCTGTCCGATTCACGCTCTCAGTCCGTCCCTCCCCCACCCCCTCCTCCTTGGCAACCGCAAGTCTCTTTCTCTTCTCTGTGCCTGGGGATCTGTTTCTGTTGCATAGGTAAGTTCACTGGTGTCGTATTTCAGATTCCACAGATGTGCAGAAAAGGTGGGATTTGTCTTTCTGGGCGCAGTGTGATCATCTGCAGAACCATCTCCGTTGCTGCAGATGGCATTTTCTTACTCTCCTCATGGCCGGGTGATGTTCTGTCGCGTGTGCACCGCATCTTCCTCGTCCGTTCACCTACTGATGGGCGTGTGGGTTGTTTCCAGGTCTTGGTGCTTGTGAGTCGGCCATGTACAGGGTTTAATCGGATGTTCAGTGTTGCTGCCGTGAGCACAGGAGTGCCTGTGCCGTCTCCAGTAGTTTTGCTCGGAGGCATGTCCTGGAGTGGCATTCCCGGATCATACAACGACGCCCTCTTCCAGTTTTCTGAGGGGCCCCCAGACTGTTTCCCACAGTGGCTGTGCCGACTTACGTTCCCATCAACAGTGTGGGAAGGCTCCCTTTTCTGGAGGAGCATTCTGGATGGACCTCGGAGTTTCAGGGCTCTCTGACGCACAGCCCTTCTCTGCCTCCNTTAAGTATGCAAGTCTCAAAAGGAGAGAGGGCTGGATTAGAGGTATGAACTTGGAGTTTTGACATAAAGATGGCATCTAAAGGGAGTGAGCCTCGATGGGATGTGGAACCAGGGCAGGGGCAGAGGTGGAGGACGCTGGTCCTCAGGGCCGCCTTCTTGGTTCTCGCCCTTCCTGACAGCTGGGTGAGCTTGCCTTGGATTCCCAGGAGACTCCTTACTCTTGTTTCCCTTGCATGCTGAGTTGCTTCACTCGCTTCTGACTCTGCAACCCTATGGACTTAGCTTGCCAGGCTCCTGTTCATGGGGATTCTCCAGGCAAGAGTACTGGGCGGGGGGGTTGCTGCGCCCTCCTCCAGGGGATCTTCCTGACCCAGGGATGGAAGCCTTGTCTCTCACATCTCAGCTGCATTGGCAGGTGGGTCCTTTACCACTAGCACTACCCGGGAAGCTTTTGTTTCCCTTAAACCTTTCTTTTTATTTGAACGCGTTTCATGTACTTTCTGGCCCTTGCTACCAAAAGAGTCAGGGCTGAAGGCAGTGTCAGCCCCCTTTACAGCAAGGAGACAGACCCAGAGGTTAAGCTTACTGCAGGTTTTACCCAGTGGCCTAACTGGGATTGGTGTCTACATCCCTTTGGTGCCCATGTGTGCAAAGTGTGTGGGATCCCCTTGTCGTTCCTGGACTACTGCTGATGGCTACTGTGCTGTGGGCATTGATTGGTGTGATTTGAATGATTTAAATTGTCTCTTGCAAATCAGGAGGTGGAGTGAATCCCCCCACCCTCACCCCGGGCTGAGACTGAAATTGGCTTGAGTTTTAAATCTCAGGAGTCCCAATGCAGTCAAAGGAATCGAAGTATTGAGTGGATAGTTTGTTGATTAATTTCACTTTCTATCAGATGTTTGAGCACCTGCTCTGTGAGATGCTGTGACGCACAAATGTTTCCCAACCTGAATTCTGATTTGACAGAATTCAAATGGCAGGCTGACAGAGGCTATGAAGGAGCAGAGCTGAGGTCTGGAGGGTTAAGTCAGAGTTAGCCAGCAAAAACAAGCAGGGCCTGTGGGCAGGGGTGGGTGGGGACATGACCCTGTGGATGAGGAAGCACCATGAAAAGGCCCCGAGGCCACAGTCTGGGGGTGGCGAGGGGCCACTCACATGTCCCTCTTCAGCCACAGCCTTGAGTCGAAGAGCACTGACAAGCTGGAAAGACATTCATTGTGTCAAGTGGTGTGTGTGCCTGTCTGTGAAAGAGATAGCAAGAGATTGGATTCGTGCTTGAAGATGACCCTGACTTCGGTGCAAGAAAGTACTGGAACGGGCAGGAGTGGACTCGGAGGCTGTCAGTTGTCCCCGCAGGCGGTGCGGAAAGTGAAATAGGCAGGCCTTGGCGGTGGCGGGTCTGTGGATAACAGGGTGGAAGCAGTTGGAGGACGGCCAGGTTTTGGGCTCATGTTCACGAGTGGTCGCCGTTCACTGAGATGAGCACAGGAGGAAACTCACTGTTGTTTACTTGGTTTATATGTGAACAGTGAACTGTGGTTCTTTCAAGGCTTTCTCTGTTTTTATTACCATAGGAGTCAAAACCACTGATTGCAGGTGTTTGCAAACTCAGGCTAATTGACTCAGTTTTCCCCAACGTTCTTGACTTATGGGATTTGGGAGCTTTTAAAGGGACTGACCTGGAGAGAGAGTGTTCCAAGTCCATCTTGAAGGGCCTGCCTTTTGCCTGGCACGGCGTCGCCAGCACCATCTCCTCAAGGTAGCTCTGCCCCGGGATGTTACCGCACACGTCTTGACCTTCAGAGGGGAGAAGAGACCTGGCTGTGGGTCATTTTTACTTCTTTTCATGGGCAGTTGGGCTCCTAGTATTTTCCGTTCAGAGGTCCCAGGAAGCCTCGCTCCACGAGGGCCTTGCGTGCTTTCTTGGGGAACTGCTGTGTCGAGTGTGTGCGTGTGGGTGGCCGACACTGGTACCGGCAGCTGGAAGGGCACTGCGGGCCAGTGGCTGAGACTCTGCCCTCCCAGTGCAGGCGCCCCGCTTCACTGCCTGCTCAGGCAACTGGAATCGCACCGGGGTCCCCTGCGTTTCAGGCAGATTCTTTACCAGCTGAGCTACTAGGGAAACCCTTAGATCCCACCTGCCACAACGAAAACCTGGCACCGCCAAATAAATATTAAAAAACACCACCACCTACTTTTGAGGCTTGGGGTGGAGCAGTCCTGGGCTGGATGGCAAGGAGGGAGGGGAGGCAAATCTCCTACTTGGCATTAAGTGCTTACCATCTGCGTTTAAGCTGGCTGTCTTCGGCACCACCCTGGGGGCTGGGCAAGCTCTGAGTTCTAAATAGGAAGGTGGTTGTACAGATGGCTAAAATGCGTCTTTTTTTTTTAAACTTTTTGTTTTATACTGGAGTATAGCCAATTAAAGGAGAAGGCAATGGCACCCCACTCCAGTACTCTTGCCTGGAGAATCCCATGGACGGAGGAGCCTGAGAGGCTGCAGTCCAGGGGGTCGCGAGGAGTTGGACACGACTGAGCGACTTCACTTTCACTTTTCATTTTCATGCATTGGAAAAGGAAATGGCAACCCACTCCAGTGTTCTTGCCTGGAGAATCCCAGGGATGGGGGAGCCTGGTGGGCTGCCGTCTACGGGGTCGCACAGAGTCGGACACGATTGAAGCGACTTAGCTGCAGCAGCAGCCAATTAAATCCCTCTGTGTCATCTCTCCTCCCAGTTAAGAAGAAGCCAGAACCTCCCTGGCAGTCCAGTGGTTAAGACACCATGCTTCCACTGCAGGAGGCACCTCTGGTCGGGGAATTCAGATACTGTATGCCACACAACACAGCCAAAAAACCATAAAAAGAAAAAAATCTGAGTATCACTTCATTTACAACGTTTCGAAACATGAATTCTAAAGGGAACATAGTTGAGAACAGTCTTTTGGTGGTTGGGGGTGGGGAGGAGGTGAATAGAATTCCCTCTGCAAGACATTCAGTTGGCCACTCAAAAATAATGGTTATTAATTGATCGTTCTCAAATTTTCCAGTATTTTTAAGCCAGAGGCTAGCAGTTTGTTTTAACATAACTGATACTATTGGTAACTTTATTATCTTGGTACAATTTTGAACCTCAGCAGTCGAACTGTTTTTATTTTGTATCTTCCTTTTCACCCCCATTCATACCCCCTTCATAATTCGACTAAATAATTCTAGTACAACTGTGTCATTACGTTCAAGTGCCGTGAATGAGAAGTGTCTGGGGCTGAGGAGGCATGTCGTGGGCTCTGACGTTCTACTTCATTTGGCGAGTGTTACTGAGAGCTTCGAATGTGTCCAGCGCTGAGCAGAGGCCTGGGAGCAGAGGCCCGGCTTGCTGCCTAGAGGAGGAGAGGGGAGGCCAGCTTACCCTGCAGTGCAGAGGAGTTCTGACTCAGGCACGTGTTCTGGCTGTCTGGGGAGGTCAGGAAGCGACCGTCGCGTTTCTGCAGGAGCCGAGCTGTTGTGTGTGGACAGTCTGGGTGGTGGCTTGGCTGATTTCAGGGCCGCTGTGGTGGTTCTGGGCGCTGGTGCTGTTATGTAGTCAGCGTGCATCTTACACAGACAGAGGAGTTGCATCTGAACAAAAGAACAGCAATCGTGCATAGCCAAGTTACCCTTGAGAATCCCTGTAGGAGGCCAGCGAAGTGAGCTGAACTTTCAGCATGGATACAGAATGCTGTCTCTTTAGACCAGAGGTGTGCAAACCAGCACCCTGAGGTCCAGTGCTCGTGGCTCTCTGTTTGTGTGAACAGTTTCGTGGGCACAGCCACGCCCGTTCGTTTTCATGGCATCTGTGCTGCTTTCCCATGAAGGTGGCAGAGTCTAGCAGTGGGACAGACTGTATGCCCCACAAAATGGGAACTACTTAAGTCTCTTGCCCTTTAAAGAAAAAGCTTGCTGACCCCTGCTTTAGAGCAAATGGAGAGGTTCGTTTTGCGTTTGGGCACCATGTGGTAAGAAGAACATCGTCATCCTTAAAGACCAGAATCCCGCTGGGGAGATGAGGCGTTCACACCGCGGAAGGCGTGAAGGAGCTTCCGAGACCGTCGTTTGGCCTCTCGCGTCTTGCTTGCCCCTGGGGTCTTCCGCTCGTGACAGAAATGGAGAGTGGTTGCCTAAAGCACTAACCCTCTCCTTTTCCCTCCTCCCTCCCCCCCTCTGTTTGGCAAGTGCACGTAGGTGAATTCATCTGAGCTTAATGGGGCCCCTCGTTTGCTCTTTGTGCTTCAGCTGTGGTGGGCCGATTAGAGAGCAGGTCCACTTGACGTGCAGACGATGCGTCGCCGCCACCTGGAAGCCGCGATGGCGCCGTCTTCGTCAGAGCTCTCTGTCTGTTCTTTTTGGTGTGCTGGGTCTCCGTTGCTGTGCGGGCTTCTCTCCAGCCACAGGGAGCGGGCCTCCCCGCTCGTGGCGTGCCAGCTTCTCATTGCCGTGGCGCCTCCTGGTACAGAGTACAGGCTCTAGGGCTCACGGGCCTCAGCAGTCACAGCACACAGGCTTAGCGGCTGCGTCTCCCGGGATCGAACCTGTGTCTCCTGCCTTGGCAGGCGGATTCTTTACCACTGAGCCCCCGGGGAAGCCCTAAAATGATGTCAGCTTGATTTCAGTGGAGAACAGTGGTAAGCAGGCGGTGGCGTCTTGACCTGGTTAAGCGTCTTGAACCCAGAACACCACCCCACCTTTCTATACCGTGTTCATGTTGTAGCTGGTGACGCATTAAGAAACCATTGCTAAGAAACCATTGCCCAGGTGTTAAACCAGTGTTGTTAACATAAATGTTTTGAATTATAAATTTAATTTGGTTTTATAATTGTATAGGGGCTATAAGCATGTGGCAGACCCTCAGGTGGCCCTCATGATTGTCTCCTGGTGCTCACACGTTTTGTCTAATCCTTAAGTGTGAATGGCCCTGCAACTCACTTCTAACCGAGAGAATGTAGCAGAAGTGTGGGGTGTCCCTCTGTTACAGGAGACTGCCTTTCTAAGACAGACTAGAGACATCTTCCCTTTGCGAGCTTTGGAGAAGTCAGAGGCCATGTGTGTCAAGGAGCTGAGGGTGGCCTCCAGCCTGCACTCAGCCGGAGCTGCGGCCCTTAGTCTGTGGCTGTAGGGAAACGACTTCTGCCTGCTGCCTGAGGGAGACCGGACACAGACCCTTCCCTGGTCAGGCCTCCAGGCGAGACATCAGCCCTGCCCGCACCTCGGCTGCAGCCTTGGCAGAGGGCCCTCTGAGCGGGGCCTGGACCCTGACCAGCAGACACTACACACTACTCTCTGTGCGTGCTTTTGGTTACACGGCAGTAGAAAGCTATTATACTACAGAGCATAGGCGGTTACACCACTTTTTATTGGTTCATACTTAGCATTATAAAAATCCAGGTGAATCCTGGGAATCTGCAGTGGGTTTTTTCCTTCTCAGAAGTTGTCCTTAAAACACTGGGTCACTTGACAGAATTGGGAATGGTGACTTAGATAACAGTGTTGTATCTGTGATAAATTGTATGAAGTTGGTCCCTGCACTGCAGTGATGTGGAATATATACCTGTTCTCAGGAACTACTCACTGAAGTCTTTAAGGGACCCGCTGATGTGTGACACTCAGATGGTTCAGAAAGATCTGCATATGTGTCAGGTAAATAGATGTATCTGTTTCCCCCTGCCTGCTTGCTTGCTTTTGTTTAAGGCTTGTTTGTGGCTGTGCTGAGTCTTCACTGCCGTGCGGGCTTGCTCTAGTTGCGGTGAGCACAGCTGCTCCCCACTGTGGAGCGGCGGCTTCTCTCGTTGCAGAGCACAGGCTCCAGGGCCTGGTAGGCGCGGCTCCCGGGCTCCGGAGCGCAGGCTCAGTAGTTGCAGTGCAGGGGTGTCAGTTACCATGCGGCACGTGGGATCTTCCTGGCTCAGGGATCAAACTGGTGTCCCCACATGGGATCTTCCTGGCTCAGGAATCAAACTGGTGTCCCCTGCGTTGGCAGGCAGATTCGTAACCGCTGAGTCACCAGGGGAGCCCCTCTCCCCTGTTTTTTAAATGTAAAGTCAGAGAAGCTCTAGAAGGCCTTTCCTCTTAGGGTACAGCATTTTACGGTTTGTTTTTGCTTTTGCATTTCCTGTGTGTAATACCTCCTGAGGCAAAATAGACGCTAAAAACGTCACTTGGTGTTTGCCATTGTTTTGCCCAAGCCAAAGAGGCCAGAAGTTGCAGGACCTCTAGGGATGTGGTTTCTTGTGTAAGAGAGTTCAATTCTCTCATACATGAATACATATTCTTTCTTTCATAACAGTAACCCTTTGCAGGGGGTGCTTTTGCTTGTCTCCCTTTCGCTAGCAAGGATGTTAAACTAACGTCCAGGTGTTCAGAGCTACCTAGTGCTGGAGGCAGGCTTGACCGCAGTTGTGGCCCTGCCTGGTGCCACCAGACTTCAGCCAGAGGGCTCCTCCTGCTGCTCCGCTCCTCAGGTGGCCGGAAGAGTGGGCGATCATAGCCCCAGAAGCAGTTCACCTCCTGAGGGCACGTCTGGGCTCAGCCCAGTGAGCTTTGTCTCCGATCCCCTTCTTGCCTCACCCGGCAAATCCAAAAGTGGTCCTCCAGTCATTTCTGTGGTCTAACAAGCTATTTCTGGCAGGACCCCAATAAGAGATGTCCTGTTCAGGATATTGCTGTGGTCACAGTGGAAGGGATGGACACTTCGCACGGGCTGACCTCGTGCATGTCCTCCCTGGAGTCCGCCTCAGCTTCCAGGGCGCCACGATCCATCCGTCCTTCATACCGCTGCCTGCGTGCCTCCTTCTTGTCCAGGAGTGAGGTTTGGGCCCGACTTCCCCTTGAGCCTCAGTGGGGTTCCCACTCCCCACACTTGGGCTGCGTCCGTGTCCACTCTTTTCTATCAGTGCTGTTCCCCCATCTGAAGGACCCCCGACGTCTGGGCCCGTCTTATGCCTGCTGCCCTCTTTGCCCTGCTCCTGCCCTTCCAGACCTGTCCACTTCACCTGCCAAAAACGGGGGACAATGGTAAAGCCAAACGTCCAGCCCCACTGTGTCATCTTGGCCGCCTGCCTGAATGTGGGGCGCTTTGAAGAGAGCTTCTCGGAGGAGGAAGTGGGTGGCGGGTTCTCCTCCCCCAGCCTCCGTGGGGGCCGGCCTGCAGGTGCACCTTCTGATTGGGTTTCTTTTCACCCAGAGTCCCAGCTCACCCTGGGAGTGCTGAGAGTCCTGGGGCAGGCCTTAGTCATCCGGCCTGGGACCGCACTGAGGGTAGGCCTCGGACTACCATCTCATTTCTGCCAAAAATAGGTGAGGAAAGAGCCCATTTCCATTAAGATTTTTAAGGTTATTTCTATATTAAGCCAGAGCTCCTGGAAGCAACACACCAGGCTGTGTTAGTAGCTTACATTCCTCAGAAGTGTCTTCACCAGCAGAAAGTTACTGGGTTATTGATTTTTTAATAGATAGCAGATATAAAGTGGTAGTATGAAGGGCATTGTAGATCTTATAAACCCAAGATTGAAGACTCAATTCACGATGTTCCTTTACATCCCCTTTAAAATTCTTTCTAGAATATTGTACCAGGAAAAGAACCCCTCATCTGTTGAGTTGGTTGATTTTCTCTGGATGGTCCAAAGTTAACCCAGCTTTTTTGCCTTTTTACCTTTGATGCTAGGAGATTTAAGAACCAGATGATCTTGGCTCAGTCACAGGAAACACTGTGTTCCAAGCTTTTGAGTATGTTCTCTCTTAAACTGCTTACTGCTTACATGTTTAGTGCTGCCTGAATGAATGCCTGCCTGGGAAGAGTCGCTTTGTTCCTACTTCTGAGTGGAAGCAGCTGTGGGTGTTAATTATTAGGTACAGGCTTTAACTAATGGAGAGGAGAGCTTGTTGACCCGTGGCACACCCTGCGTAAGATCTCTGAATTCTGCTTCTGCTCTGGGGTCAAATCCTGTGATGTAATTTTGATTGAGGAGCCCTCCTGGAGCATGTCTGTGGGCTTGGTGCAACCAGGGTTGAAGACGAGCTCTGCAGCATCTGGGCTGTCTGTCTGCCTTCTGACCAGGTTTCATTCCACCTCCCTGGTCCCTTGGACCAAGCGGGAAGGAAAAAGAGCTCCTGGCACGTGCTTTTAGCAGGACCCTTAGGCTTAAGGTGGGGGCTTCCCTTGTGGCTCAGCTGGTAAAGAATCCGCCTGCAATGCGGGAAACCTGGGTTCCATCCCTTGGTTGGGAAGATCCCCTGGACAAGGGAACAGCTACCTACTCCAACATCCTGGCCTCAAGAACTCCAGAAACCGTAGAGTCCATGGGGTCACAAAGAGTCGTACACGACTGAGCGACTTTGACTAGGCATAAGGGAAGAAGCTTATTTTAGTTGTTTTTAATGTTATGGTAGTTGGGTTTCGTCTTTCCTCTTAGGGTAGAGCATTTTAGCTTTTGTTTTTGCTTTTGCATTTCCTGCGTATACCTCCTGAAGCAAAATGGACTGCTAAAAATGTCACTTGGTGTTTATTTGTGCCTAAAATAAAATAAAAACTTGTAAACACTGTGAGTCACTAAAATAGTTTTAGAAGGGAAGAAATGTTATCTCTGTTACTCTTTTCTATCCTTCAAGAAATTTTCCAGTGGATTTCCCCTGCTCATTTTGTAGCTGGACATTACAGAATCCAGTTCTTTCATCAGTAGCCATACAGTAACATTTTATTTGCTGGCACCTTGCATCTCTGCTTGTATGCACAACACTTTATTTTTTAAAGTGTGGTAAGTTTTGGAGGAAGATTGTGGTTAAAGAGGAAAGTTGCTGGAAAACAGGGTTGTGCTGCTGATCCAGCCCAGTACCGGGAAGAAGCCCGGGGCACATCCACCGTGCACGTCGTAGAGCCTGCTCACCTGCCTGCCTGCCTGCTCGCCTGCCCGCCCGCCCCAGAGTGCACTTGGCCTTATTCCCCAGGCAGCCCCTAGCACACAGTAGATGCTCTGTTTTTTGGATCCATGAAGTCTGTAGCTTGGCAGGTGGGAAAAGGGTAAAGAAGAGTGGTCTTATAAAACAATGAAGAAAGAAGGAGAATCAGCTGGGCCTGTGGTTCTCAGACTCGGTGTGCATCAGGATCCCGTGGAAGGCAGCTAAAGCGCACTGCTGGGCCCACCCCCAGAGCCCCCATTCAGTGGGCGCGGCATGGGGCCCAGGAGATCCTGGGTGGGGCTGCTGCGCCTGGTGGGTCAGGGCCCGCTTTTGAGAGCCATCATCTAGGCGGATTGCCCTTGTTTTCCAGATGAGACAAGAGATTTGAAGACGCGGCACCTTACCTCACTGACAAAACTACTCAGTGGCAGAGCTGACATTAAAAGCCAGACCTTCCCTCCCACTTTGTGACTTCCAGGAAAGAGAAGTGTACTCCGACGTCTCTAATCGGCAGACTGCTCCAGTGACCACATTCCCCAGTTTCTTTCTTAGGAAGAAGGACAGCCGGGCAGAACCAGAGGCCAAGAGATGTTGCTCCAGATATTTGTTAGTCACTCTTGCAAAGGTGCCTGGGCAGGTGCCCGTTGGTGACGGTGTCTGCCGCCCGTCAAAGGGGCGGTTTGTTTGGGAGCTGAGGAGAGGCCTCGCGTCGTTGCCGGGTGTGTCCTTGATGTCTCTTGCGTGTCTGAGAGATGTTAGCACAGCCCTGGTGCCCGGTCAGCTGTGGATGAGACCCTGCCTCCAGGAAAGTTGGCCACCCACACAGGTGATTTCCACACTGTGTGGTTGGTACTGAAGTTGGAATAGTGGGGCACTTTTTTGTAGTTTATTAAATTACAAAAATTTGTATTATTTTAAGAATAATTCTGTAAATTTTAAATTATAAAGCTGATTTACAGTGCTGTGTTGATTTCCGCTGCAGTGATTCAGTTATGCAGAGGTCTTTTTCTGTACCTTCTTTTTCACATTCTTTGCTGTTGTGGTTTATTGCAGGGTGTTGAGTGGCGTTCTCTGCGCTGTACAGCAGGCCCTTGCTGTTTGTCCATCCTGTGTATGGCAGTTTGCATCTGTCTGATTCACGCTCTCAGTCCGTCCCTCCCCCACCCCCTCCTCCTTGGCAACTGCAAGTCTCTTTCTCTTCTCTGTGCCTGGGGATCTGTTTCTGTTGCATAGGTAAGTTCACTGGTGTCGTATTTCAGATTCCACAGATGTGCAGAAAAGTTGGGATTTGTCTTTCTGGGCGCAGTGTGATCATCTGCAGAACCATCTCCGTTGCTGCAGATGGCATTTTCTTACTCTCTTCATGGCCGGGTGATGTTCTGTCGTGTGTGCACCGCATCTTCCTCGTCCGTTCACCTATTGATGGGCGTGTGGGTTGTTTCCAGGTCTTGGTGCTTGTGAGTCGGCCATGTACAGGGTTTAACAGGATGTTCAGTGTTGCTGCCGTGAGCACAGGAGTGCCTGTGCCGTCTCCAGTAGTTTTGCTCGGAGGCATGTCCTGGAGTGGCATTCCCGGATCATACAACGCCGCCCTCTTCCAGTTTTCTGAGGGCCCCCAGACTGTTTCCCACAGTGGCTGTGCCGACTTACGTTCCCATCAACAGTGTGGGAAGGCTCCCTTTTCTGGAGGAGCATTCTGGATGGACCTCGGAGTTTCAGGGCTCTCTGACGCACAGCCCTTCTCTGCCTCCTCTGGCTGGGATAGGTAAGGATGTCTGACAGGCAGCCAGGCTTGGAGCAGAAGCTATTCAGTTTGGGGAGAAAGAGGTTATGGAAGGTGTTTCCTGTGCACACTTTCATTTTCCATCACCCTGCCACCTTCTTCCTAGTAGCTTCCCACTCAGAAAGACTCAGTCACTGATAATGCCTAAGGAGGACACTTTGGTGTCATGGTTGAGTCAGCTGGCCGCAACGTGAGCAGAGCCTGAGTTCAGGCCACTTCCCCACTAGACTTTGGGCCTAGTTATTTTCTCTGAGCCTTAGTTTCTTCATCTATAAAGTGGTTTTTACATTAATTTCTGGCATAGTGAGTACTCAGTAAACTCTGGGCTGTTTTAAGCGAATGTGCTGTGAAGCCGGTTGGGTTAACAGCTGCCTCCGGCTCCTGTTTGCTCCCACTTCCTATGGTCTCCACGGCCTAAGGACAGGTTGGCCCTGTTGCAGACTTGGATTTTGCCCGGTGGCAATTTGTGTTAAGACAGGGTTGGGGGAATTCACTTTGTCTAGACAGCAAGACCGCCACTCCCTTGGGAATGAATCTCTTCGTGGAAAGGAAGGTGGCCTCAGGGTGGCTGGCATCTCACCCTACTGGGGACCATGTTCAGCTTCTGTAGCAAGTGAAGAAAGCACACGCTGAGCCCTCTGCTGCATCACCTGCTGGGAAACGCATTTCCCAGCAGCCTCGGGGGCTTCAGGCTCCCTCATCCAGCAGGACCCATCTCTCTGTATTGACCTTCTGTTGGGTCTCCTGATTCACCTTGACCCTGCCGACTCTGGCCTTGTAAACATGCCCTGCCCTCTCCCAGGAGCACTTCTCCCCAGAAAGAAAAGGAAAATCTGGCTAACTGCAGTGAATCTTTCAGGCTTCGGTGTAAAGCGAATCCCTTGCAGGGTTGAACGTGGTTGTGATTGTTGTTCGGTCACTAAGTCCCGACGCTTTGCCACCCCATGGACTGCAGGGTGCCACGCTCCACGGCTCTCCACTACCTCCCGGAGTTCGTGTGCATTGCACGTGGCTGACCACCGTGAGAGCGGGCTTTGACGTGCAACTTTGCTTGACACCCTCTGCTTCCCCGTCTTCCACCCTCGTCCCCTGCACCTCCCACAGAAACCGCTCGCACCTGAACCCTGCCTCAGTCCACCTCTGGGAGACCCAGGCCGAGGTGCCCTCTTCTCTGCCTTCCGCTGAGTGGCTCGGGGCTTGGGCCCGGCTTTTGTAGCACTGGTCACCCTTGTAGCGGTGTCTCAGACCGCCCGTCCCCGTTCCCCTCCGGCACTCGTGCCCTGTCTGTCTGACACCGCTGCACCCCCGGCCTCGAGGAGTCAGGGGCTTGAAAAGCTGTCTGTGCCATGTTCCCCTTGCGCAGTCGTCGTCTCCACGGGGCTCCTCTCCCTCTGAAGAGGGAGGGCTGGGGGTCTGCCGGCAGCCAGCTCAGGCTGGACCTCACTTTGAGGGCATCTCTTTGGCTTGGGGCCTTCCGGCGGGAGCAGGAGGGGCCGTGTTGGGGGATGTTGACCCTTACCAGATGGCTGCCGTCAGTTTGCACCTCCCCAAGCTCTGGCCATGCCTGAGCCAGCAGAGCCACATTAGTGCCAGGGGCCCCACGTGGCTCAGGCCCTAGAAGGGGGACATGATGCAGGAGAGAAGTGTTTCCTGACCCATGTGTGGAGCTCCAGAGTCTTCATCCCTGGGCAGAGGCCCAGAGGGCGGCCTCTCGGGCTGTGGAGAGCGGGCCCAGGGCCAGCTGTACTGCACAGAGGTGTGAGCTGAGCTCTATGAGGCGGGCTTCTCTAAGTAGGAGATCAGATTTAAAGCTGAGCAGTGCGCCGTGAGATTGGATGGAAGAGGCTGCCTGGTTCAGCATTCCAGAACTGGCCTCTGTGTGGTTGGTTTTGGCTCACCACCTCAGAAATGAACGTTGGAGATAACGTGGGAGCCCGTACTGCTCGGCTGAAGGCTGAGCAGTTCAGGACACACAGTTCCATGCTAGTATTTTTGTTTTGATGAGAAATTTAAAAACACTATTCTCAGCCTCTACCACAAAGAATACAAAAATACTGTTATTGCAAAGACACTGAATCTATTTTGATCCCTTCTCTGTGGTGGTGTTTCAGTTTGTAAAGAAAGTTGGAACCAAAAACACTTGAAAAGGTGGCCTTAAAAATGTGCCAGACTTTTCTGCCGCGTGTAGACCCATTTACAGATTCAGTCCACTGATTTTTGCACAGTTTGCAAACATATCCACGAGTTTTTTGGAAGCTGTGTATTTGTACTACAGTGTTTAGTTCTGAGGACGTCGTGGCTAGCAGACACCAGTTGCAGAACAAAAGCTGTCTTTTAGGAGATTTAAGTCATGATGGGTAAATGAGGGACCCGCACGTCCTGCAGGAAGTGAAGCGACGTGTGTTCCTCTGCAGTCACTTGGTGGCTCTCGGGAGCTTTGGTTGAACACCACCAGACTTTCTCCCGTCCCCTTCACTCCGCGGCCCGGGTTTTTGGAGACAAAGAGTCTGGGTGACGGGAGCACCCCGCTTGCTGTCACATTGGGATGATCTGTGTTTGGGGAGGCTGGTCCTGGGCACATCCCTTCCCTTGCTCTCCGGGAAATAGGAGGTTTCCCATCTTAAATGTAAAATGCGGCTTTCAACTTAGAATGTGCTTGCACTTTAAAGAGACTAAAGATCCTTCACTTTCCATGAAAGAAACAATGCATTCATGGGCTGGGGTCAGTGTGGAGTGAGGACCTGACCTCCAGCCTCAAGGGCCGAGCAGCGTGGGGGCCTGTCACCCCAGCCCTAACTGTCACTCAGACACCCCAGCCTGTCTCCTTTCAGTTTGCTTCTGGCTGCAAATGCAGATGTGTGTAGGTGTCTTGTTTATGCCTTTTTAGACCAGTACCCTGTCTTCGGCCCACCTCTCTACCCTCTTGAGAATCACTGTCCTAGAACAGTTTACCTGGGGGCAGAGAGACATCAGCCAAAGTAGATGCCTCCTGTAAGGAACCACGGCGTTATTAATGGAAGGAAGAGCAATGACGGATCCCTTTGGTCCACCAGTTCTGGGTGGGATATGTTATCCCAAGAACTCTGCATGTGGTTGCTCCCGTTTTACTCATTGCCTTTCTCGTGCTCTGACTCGCCGTGTAGCCAAGGAGACCTGGCTCAGCCCGAGTTTCTTGCTTGGGGGAGCTGGTTGGGATTCACCAGCTGAGACTGGTGGTCGGGCCCCTCCCCTAGGCTTTGAGGCTGTGCCAACGTTGATACAGCGTTTATCGATCTTTGCCCCCATCCGAAGGGGCTTGTCCTGAGGCATGTTCTGAGACCCTCCCCTTCTGTCAGAGTCAGGGGTCCACCTGCCTGTGTCACTTCCTGTGTGCACTTGGCCCTGCTGGGCTTGCTGTCCACCCCTCGCATTCTTTGGCTCACGATTTGGAGTTTAACAGCTTCACTGTTTTCCCCCAGACCTTCATCCTCCAACACCGTGCTTCTCAAACTTGAGTGTGCTGCAGAGTTACCTGGAGGACTGACTGAGCCCTAGTCTCTGGGTCCTTTCCCTAGAGGGCCTGCCCCACGAGGTCAGGGCTGGGTGCAGAGCCCGCCTTCTGAGCAGCTCCAGGTCAGGGAGGTGCCACCGTCTGCCCCACGGTCCTCCCCCACAATTCTTCGCTCTCAGGGGAGACTGAGAGTCACCTCAGGGGATTGAAAAGTGAGAAAGAATTGAACACGTTCAGGTTTTTTATATATTCTGTGTACTTGATCACAAAGTAAGATGCTTCTTACCGTGCCAGGTGGTCAGAAAAGCCGGCGCACTGCTGACCCCTCCGCGTCAGAAGCGATGCACCTGTTGGCGCTGCCCCTGTGCCTGATTCTTAGTTCCAGACCTAGGTCGGGGAGCTCAGCCACAGTCCTGGCTACGTCTGGTCAAGACTAGCTTTGTGGTCTCGATGGCCCGTACAGGACCCCGAGCCGCAGCTTCTCTTGGTCCTAGTTAGAGTTTTCCCGCCCCGGGCTCCCCAGGGAGTGGGATCTTCAGCATCTCAAGTTGGTCATAACTGAAATAAGTCTCAAGAAGCGTTTAGCCTTACTGTCTGCAATGGCCTCAGATGGTTTGTATCACATTTTATGCTTTCACCCAGGAAATTGATTTGGGGACCTCCCAATGGGTTGTGACCTGAGTAATCGTCAGCAGGAGGGATCGGCCACATGTCTGCCCTCCCACACCGTGTGGCCAGGGCTTACTCAGCTCATCTCTCACCCAGATCAGCCCTCAGCCCTTGGCACTTTTCACTCTGAAGTGTGCATGTCTTCTAGGCTTACAGCTCTAGAGCTTCCTTCCACAGAGTTTTGTGGGTCTCTTAGGAAGTAAATCCCTTGTTTCTTCAGCAGTTGTCTCTCTCTGCTGTGTGTTGGAGCCCTGCGTGTATGGCTTTACTTCCTTGTTCACTTGTAAACTACTCAACGGCAGGGCTTCCATTCCTGTTAAACCACAGACCCGCTGTGGGACCAAATGCCCAGTGTCTGGCTGTGGGAGGAGTGCCCTGTGCGCAGGGCCAGGGCCTGGACGCAGTGTTCAGCCTGGTTTCAGCGGAAAAGTGAGTTTTGTTTGCGAACAGCTGACTTTGAGACCACAGGTCTCTGCCTTCTCCTCCCCATACANTATGGCTTTACTTCCTTGTTCACTTGTAAACTACTCAACGGCAGGGCTTCCATTCCTGTTAAACCACAGACCTGCTGTGGGACCAAATGCCCAGTATCTGGCTGTGGGAGGAGTGCCCTGTGCGCAGGGCCAGGGCCTGGACGCAGTGTTCAGCCTGGTTTCGGCGGAAAAGTGAGTTTTGTTTGCGAACAGCTGACTTTGAGACCACAGGTCTCTGCCTTCTCCTCCCCATACGGCCTGTGTGTGCTCTTCCTCCCAGGCTGCCAAGATAGAGGCCTGCAGACAATTGGCAGGAAGCCGCCTCCTGTGCAAAAATTTGGTCCTTTAAAAAGAGCTTCAATTCTAGGAGACTTCAAGGATACGGCTGCTGAGGGAGGACAGGGGAAGATGAGATTCCGTCTCAAAAAATGCACACTGTCTCCTGCCCTGAGGATTCTAGAATGAGACAACTGGATTTTTCCTAAAGGCACTCACTAGGGTGGGGTAGGTTTGGTAGAGTTCTGAGTAAGAGTGAGACTTTAGAGAGAGAGAAATGTCTTTTGGCTGCATCCAAGATCCAGGGAAGGGGCTGGCACCGCTGAAGAGCTGTCTTTAAAAGTGCATACTGTGAGGCCATCTGCTATTTATCACAGACCGTAAAGGTAGAACTTCCGTGAGAACTGGGAAGCCTTCTTGATTTTAGAAAATCCCCCTGCAGCACTTTCTAACCAAATGTTGACAACTCCAGCAATCACTGAAATACGAGTTCATCAGTAGCTGTTGGTTAAAAACAGTATCTCACTTCCACCCATAATCCCACCTCCCAAGAGGAAAGAGTCCGTGTGTATGACTTGGGCTAAGAGACATGCCTAGGACCCTCACCGAGGGCATCTTACTCAAGAGCTGGCATGGCCAAGAGCCCTTTGTTCGATGCTCCGAGTGAGCTGCCTGGGTTCTGGTCTCTTCCAGAGGGTGTGAATCACTTTTACAAGCAGAACTGGCTGGCCTGAAAGTCTTCTCTGCTACTCTTGTGGTGACTTGCTTCCCTGGTGATCAAAGCTGTGAACACATCTAATAAACAGCATATTTGCTAGGCTCTGGCTTAAAAAAAGAGGAAGA
>SJYW01017911.1:1199702-1219435 GCA_006410735.1 Raphicerus campestris | reverse complement strand
AAGCTGGGTGGGGGCTGGGGGGGGCGAGGGTGGGGAGGGTGTGTGGAGAGCAGTGCGCACCGGCGAGCACGGGGCCCTGCACCTGTGGGCTCTGTCTTGTTCCTCGTGGGGCACACGCGCCCTCTTGCCTCTGGAGCCGGGCTCTGCACCATCCGGGCTGTCCTGAGGGGTCTTACTTCTCTCTCTCTGAGTCTGGAGGCTGTGAAGCTGCACTAGGATCTAGTCTGTCCCTTGTTCCTCAGCCTCCGTCTCCCACCCTGGAGGGTCCTCCGTGGAGCGCCTCCGCCATGCCCACACTCCAGCTGCAGGAAATGGTCCCGGCGGCTGCTGCCACCCTCCCTGGTGTTTACAGTCCCTGCACACGGGCACCCGTACATTTGACCAGATGTGGACTGGGTTGGATTTCAGGCTCTGAGCTGATAAAATTCTGGCTTTGATTAGACCAGCCTGACTTCAGATTATCAAGGCCACTCGGAGCCTCCAGTGGGCGGTTAGACCATCCACAGCTGCGGTGGCTCACGAGCAGAGGGTGGGGGCGTGTCCCAAGCACTGGAACTGTCTTCCGTTCTAGAAACGACTGGAAGCAGTTAATACTTTTCCAGCCGCTGCTGAGGAGGCACCCTGGACCGCCTTTGTTCAGGAGGCCTGGGCCCTAGGCTGGAGGGAGAGCAGTTCCCAGGCCGAGGCGGCCTCTGCCAGGACCGGGATCCTTGCTGGCGCCTACGCTTCCCATCCCTCACTTGGCAGCGGGGCCTCTGAGGCGGGGCAGCTGGGACTACCTTGGTCCCCACCCCCAGAGGCTGGGGTTGATCCAAGCTTGATTCGGAACGTGTGGAGCAGAGTAGGGTCTGGCTTTTTTCCCCATCTGTGTATGAACGGACATGATCGACCTTGTGGGAACAGAGGCCTGGACACAGCCTGGGGGACGAGAGCAGGGGCTGGCTCTGTCACGAGGTGCTCGTCCCAGTGCCGCTTTGGTTCCAGAGAAAAGGCACTGCCCCCGGGGGGTGAGGGTGACGACCTCCTCCGCTCCGTGCCCGGGCAGCCAGAAGTGTGCCTTTGGAGATGTGGGCGTGTTCAGGTCCCTTGGCGACCCTCAGAGGTCTCTGAGGCCTCTTCCATACCAGCCCCCTGTTTGCTGCCTCTAATGTCTTCCGTCGGTTCCCATGTGAAATGTCCAAAGCCTGTGGGAGAAAGCTGTCCCTGAGGAGCCTGCTGAGTTGTTACGCAGGGGCCCCGGGTGCCAAGGCACTCCTGCTGGCACAGGGAGCTGCCCCCCTCCTGAGCGGGCTCTGAGCGGCCCGAAGGGCCCTGCCTGTACCGGGTGTGTCTCCATCCCANTGTTTGCTGCCTCTAATGTCTTCCGTCGGTTCCCATGTGAAATGTCCAAAGCCTGTGGGAGAAAGCTGTCCCTGAGGAGCCCGCTGAGTTGTTACGCAGGGGCCCCGGGTGCCAAGGCACTCCTGCTGGCACCGGGAGCTGCCCCCCTCCTGAGCGGGCTCTGAGCGGCCCGAAGGGCCCTGCCTGTACCGGGTGTGTCTCCATCCCAGGGCTGCTCGCTGGCCGCACTGAGCCTGAGGCTGGGGGCTCTCTGGAGGGGCGGAGGGGCTCCTGCCCCTCAGCGTGTAAATGCATGTGAACAAGCAGGTGAGCAGCTGGAGGCGGCGGCCTGTGGGCCCACCCTGCGCCCTCTGATGGCACCCTGCCTCTCTGCAGTGATGGGAACGGAAGGCGGCGTTCCAGGGGACCCTGTCCCTGTGCTTTCTTCTGTATTTGCCAGCAAGCGATTCCTGCAGCGTCCCACACCACGGGGGCGTGTGTCTCCCAGCTCCTTCTCTTGTTGTCTGCGAAGTTTAAAAAAAAAAAAGGAACATGTGCTCACTGACAAGTGAAAATGTGTTTCCTCTGGAAGCCCAGAGGGTGGCCTGACACGTCAGTGTTCCTGGGGGTCCCTGAGCAGGGCCTGGAGCAGCAGGGGGCGCAGGGAGAGCCGCCGTCTGCGTGGCCTGGCCACCTGCAGGTGCTCCCGTCCCCCCAGTGGGCCCATCCCCCCAGTGCTGACCCCTGCTCGGGCTGCCGGGCAGGCCACACAGAGCCGCATGATAGGCTCTGCGACCCTTGAGGAGCCTTGTTGAATCCTGAACTGGCTCCAGTCCTAACACGCAAGTTCCTCTGAGGGACAGAGGCTGCTCCAAACAGCTCCGCCTAAAGGACAGCGGTGAGGGTGGGCCCACGTCTGGGCGCAGCCGGAACCCCAGTGGTGTGCTGGGCTTGCCCCCTGCTCTGGGCCTGGCGTGCTGACGTGTTTGCGCTCCCACTTCTTTCTGTCTTCTCTAGAAGTAACACACTCTGGAGAAATGACTCATTTACGTCTCTGGAAGTCTCTGAAGTCTGTGGCTTTAAGAATCTCAGAGTCAGTTCCAAATAAATAGTCATAGAAAAGAAATTCTCCCTTGGTACTTGGCGACCCTGGGGACAGGCTGACCTTGAGTGGTTCTCAGTCCGAGTTAGGACTGCCTTGTCTGGATGTGTGTGCATGTTCTGGGGGCAGGGGGCAGGGGGTCAGGCCCCTGGACCTGGTCTCCACGTCTGCCCAACGGTGCTGCGAACCTGTCCCTCCCTGAGTTAACGTGATGATCACCCCGCTTCCAGTAGGGTGTTTAAATGCACTAGCTGCTGATGTTGGGCTCCGAGGAGGGAAGCAGCTCTAAATCTCTCATCTCGTGGGGTCTCATCCGTTATTTGACCATTTTTTATAATCGGAGTAGGTATGGGGGAAACTGTTCAGCTCCTTCTCTGACAGATCGCTGGCAGGAGACCGCCTCCCACCCCAGAATGTCCTCTCCAGGCTGTGTTCACATGACAAGTTTACCTGGTGGAGGCGTGGTTTCTGTTTAAGTCCTGAAGGACACTTGGTTGCTGAATTCACCTCTTTCCCCACCCCACCCCCAAGTTGCTGGAAGTTGAGCCTCAGACAAATAAAACTATCTAACAGCTCAGACGATGTCGCCAAGAATCCAGCTCCTCTTCTCATCTCTGTTCTACTTTTTTTCTTTGAATACAGCTTTTTAAAATTAAAGTAAAACACACATGTAGAAAAATAGTCATAAGAGCCCCTGCTCAGTGAGTTATCTCCTCCATTTAAAAATTCTGCTGTGTTAAAACAGACTTCCCTGGTGGGCCAGTGGTTGACTTCACACTTCCACCACAGGGGGGATGGGTTTCCCTGGTTGGGGTGGTTCCACATGCCACAGCGGTACGGGCATTAATTAATTTTGTAAAATCTGCTGTGTTGAAAAAATAGTAGTTGCCCATTCAGAGTGGTGGCATTTATCTCGGAATATTTGGGAACAGCAGGTGACATTTATCTGATGTTTACTAGTACTGTGCTGAGGGACCTTACATGGAGTACTTATCACATCCTCATAACAGCCTCGAGAGGTGAGACAAGGACCGTTATTCTCATTTTACAGATGAGAACAGTGAGGTCCCAGTGGGCAGCTTACTCACAGCTGCACACATTGAGGGGGTTTCACTTTTGTCAGCGCTGCGGGTGGTGTGGGAGTAAGTTCACAGGGCTGCCCTTGGCCGTGTGGTGGTCCGTGTCTCTCCTGCTGCCCACATTTCAAAGCAGAGGACATGATGTCACTGCCACCATGTGTGTCTGTCCTTGCTCCCTGCTGCCAGAGATAACCAGCCTGCGTTGCCGGGAAGCTGCGATTGTCAGAAATGTCTTCTGGTGAAAGTCTCCCTCCTCTGCCCTGCTCCTCTTACCTTGCACAGTGAGTTTCTGCAGGCTCTCTGGCCCTGTGCCAGGTGGGGGCTTCAGTGAGATCCTGCNAAAGGTGCTGCTGAAGTCTGTTGACTCAAAACAGTCTGACTACAATTGCCCAGCCTTGTAACTACTCTGTGAATTACCAAAGTTGTAAAGAAGCAAGTACAAACTGTGTGTGGCCCCCCCTGCCTGGGTGGGGAAGAGGGGGCGCTGGAGCAGTCACACCATCTGCTGGCCTGCTGTGAATCCCAGGGCTGGCCCCACCCGCGAGGACAGGTACTCGGAGCCCCGGAGCTCCGCGTCGAGCAGCTCCAGCTGAGGACAGAGGCGCACCAGCCCTCTGTGGATTTGTGTCCGCGCTGGTCCCTAAGAAGGGCTTCCTGCAGTTCTGGCTGGTGGACAGACAGCTGCGAGGCTGGGTTTGGTTTGACTGCCCTCATGAACGAAGGTCAAGCCTGGCTTCTCTCTCTAGTCCAGAGTGCAGGGGCCTGCTAGATAACTGCAAGGGCGAATCATGTATCTGATCCTGCCTGCAGCCTGAAGGTCTTTGACCCTNTTGGTTTGACTGCCCTCATGAACGAAGGTCAGGCCTGGCTTCTCTCTCTAGTCCAGAGTGCAGGGGCCTGCTAGATAACTGCAAGGGCGAATCATGTATCTGATCCTGCCTGCAGCCTGAAGGTCTTTGACCCTTTGGCCCCTGATAAGCCAAGCACTAGTAGACACAGTGACACGCTTGTGATAGAGGTGCTGTGTCATTTATTTGGAAGGGCTTTTGTATTTTTTAGCACTAAATTGCTGAGAAAATTGAAAGGGAGTGTATTTTTTTATTTTTTAAATATGCGTACTTCTTTTTCCATTGCATAGAATCATGTTCTCCCTAATTGTCAACCATTTTCAGGTATTTTCTATAAATTTCTGACATTAGCCAAAGAAGGAGTGGTTTTTGTGGGGTATTTTTTCTTTGGTCGATTTGTTCGTTTGTTGAATCAATGTTTCCCGCGCATCTTCTCTGGGCTACATACAGTGTTAGCACTGGAGACGCAGGCTTGAGCAGGGCAGGTGCAGTCTTCAGCGAGTGTGTTCTTGTTAGGAGATAAACACACAAATAATAAGATGGTTTCAAACCCTGGAAAGTGCTGTGCTGAATAAAGGAAGGCTGCTCGTAGGTTGGTTTTTTTTCAATAGCTTCATTGAGTTAGAATTCACATATCTGACTACATGACTCCTTTAAAGTGTAGAATTCAAAGTTTTTTTTTTTTTTTAATAGTAATTCACTGGGTTGTGTAACGATCGCCAGATTCTAATTTTAGAACACTTCTCCCCCACCAAAAGAAACCTCTTAGTCACCAGCAGCAGCTCCCCATCCCTCTCCACTCCCTTCAGTCTTAGGCAACCTCTCATATATTAATACTTTCTGTCTCCAGAGATTTGCCAGTTCTGGACATTGCAGATAAAAGGAATTATACAATATGTGGTCTTTCGTGACTGGCTCCTTTCACTTAGCATCATGTTTCTGAGATTCATCCGCGGTGTAGCATATCAGTACGTCGCTTAAATGTAGTTTTAGGCCTGTGTGTTTTATTCGTGTTGATGATTGTGAATGGACGCGTCTTACATTTGTTTTGAATGTTCCTTGCTCTTGTGAAGAAATAGAATTGATTCTTGTCTGTGATCTTGTTTATGATCTATATCGTCTTGTATCCTGTGAGCCTACTAAATTTGTTAGTACTAGTTTCTTAGTGGATTGCTTTGGATTTTTTCATATACAAAATTATGTCATCTACAGATAGTTTTAGCTTTCCAATCTGGATGGCTTGTGTTGGAGTACAAAATTGAGTAACAGGGATCAAAACAGACACCCTTGTCTTGTTCCTGATTTTGCTGAGAAACCAAGTTGTCTTTCACTGTGTCCCTGAGGGTTTTGAACACCTTAGTTCTACTTCAGTCTCCAGTGACGGCTCTGAGGCCTGACGCGTATCACTTGTTGCAGTTCCCTAACCAGACGATGAGAAGGTCCGCTCAGAAGGTCCTTCATTCCCGGTTCTCATGCCCTTCTGCAGCTCCACTGTGGTGTCCTTTCATCTTAGCCCGTTCCCTTGGACGTTGGTTAGATCATCAGATGAACTCTATAGGGACTCATGGAAGTATTTGCGTGTTCGTTTTCCACACCCATTTTGACCGCTTTCACTCTAACTTAGAAGGAAATTGCAAAAATTGAAAGGTACAAGCAAAAGAGTTTGAATGGATCCAGGTTTCCTTTTCTTTGTAACCTCAAACAGTGAAAGGGAAAGATTTGCCTGAGGACAACACTCAGTTCCACAGAAGGTGAATGAACCTCGGCTTCTTCTCACTCTGCCTCTAACAGTCAGTACCTGCTCTGTTTTCAGACTCTCAGCGTTCTCATCTCTCCTCCTTCACCATGAAGCTGAAGGACAAATTCCACTCGCCCAAAATCAAGAGGACGCCATCCAAAAAGGGAAAACCAGCCGAGGCGCCTGCGAGGGCTCCCGGGAAGCCCACGAGCAAAGTAAGCTGGCTCCAGCGTTTCTCCCGGCCCTCACCTGCTTGAGCAGTGTGCTCGTGCGGTGTCTGCGTTCATGCCCTGGGGACTGAGCTTTCAGTACAGAGCACCTTTCCTGTAGCGTGCCACGGTTCCAGCTGGGGCCTTCCATGTCCTTGTGAAATAGAAACCTTTAGGATGGGTGAGTGTTTCTCCCATTAACAAGAGTCCAGGTCGGTTGGCTAGAACAGTTCTTTTCCAGATATCATCCTCTGGGCATTTAACACAGCTCAGAGCATCACATTCACACCCCAGGACGCAGCCTCCATGCCCCTAGAGAGGCCCATGTTGCCCCCCCGACACACACACGTAAATTTGTTATGTCCAGAACATCCACCATTTGGTTCCTGGGTCCACGCTCTGAAACTTGCTAAGCCCTTGAAACCCAGCTGAAGGTGCCCTCAAACACCAGGAGCCTCAACAGGGCCGGTCAAGCCAGATGTGTTGCAACAGCTGTTGATTTTCATCAACCCCTTCCCTTCAGCTTAAAACGGCCATTTCAAGCTCTGTAGGAATCCAGGTTTCCTCTCTTCCAGGAGGCAACAGACAGATTTCTACCAGAGGGCTACCCTATCCCCTTGGATCTGGAGCAGCAGGCAGTAGAGTTTATGTCCACCAGTGCTGTGGCTTCCAGGTCTCAAAGGCAGAAGGTCAGTGTGATGCTAAGAACAATTGGGTTTGCCTTGCCTTCTACTGCAGAATCCTGGCCCATGGTTTTGGGGATGGAAAAAAAAATTCTGTTGCAATATCATTGTGTTCAGTTGGGTGGCAACTGTGGGCTTAATTGTTCAGGAAACAATCCAAGGAGCCATGGATAAAAGTCAAAGTTTATCCAGGCCTTCGTGGTCTTCAGAGCAAAGCAAGCCCAGTGCTCCATGGTGAAGGCTTGGGCATTCGGGGACTGGTTTGGGTGTGTGCTGCTTGGGTCCAACGGGTTCGGGGGGGGATGGGTGAGTCTCATCTCTTAAGAGCAGCTGTTCTTTCCTTGAGCTGCTAAGATGCTCTTACAGTTGAGAAGAGGAAGGGCATGTAAAGTGTAAGGTCTCTCTAAATGTCTCGCGAGACTCCCGAGCGTGATGAGATAGCACAGAACCAGTGTCTCATAGCCAGGGATTCCTTTTGTCCTGCTAACACTTACCAAGCCTTTTCTTAGCCCCATGCTCAGTGCTTTCACTCATTCCCTTACTTAATTCTCATTATAACCCTGGGAGGTGGAAACTTAAATTTTGCAGACAAGGAAACTAGGGCTATGGAGCAAAGCCATACAAAGAGCGATGACCCAGAGATTGAAACACAGGCCACCAGACATCAAGCCAAAACTCTGACGATGTTACGTCCACTCTATGAAAATTCATTTTTTAATACCTAAAAAACCTAATGCTAATCCCCACACATAACTGAACATAAAAACAAAATTAAACTCAGTGAGGTAAAATAAAGACAAGCCTGTCAGATAAGGCGATGCTCAATTCTTGGGTAAGTGTCCGCAGAGTAGTTTATAGAACTGCTGTCACAGCTCAGCTGTCAGTTTAACACCGCTAGCAGACACTGCCCTGTTTCATAAACACACAGTTGTTGAATTTTGCAGTGTACTTCCTCTTGTTTTTGTGTTGACCAGCAGAATATCTTAAAATATTAGTTAAAAGTAGGGAAAATCAAGGTTTTCAGTCCAGAGTCTTTCATGGAATCATTTTTCCTGCCCCATCTGTTAACAAAAAGAAGCTAGAGAGCAAGAATGAAGTGTACGTTGTTTACCAGACTGATCTGAACTCCAGATTGAAGAGAGGAATAAAGTGCAAGATTTGGTCTGTACCACAATTTTTTTTTTTTAATTACAATCTGTTTAGCAACCCGCTGGAGCTGAGTTTTATATGGAGCACCAAGAAGAGTGTCGGTTGTCATCTGACAGTGTCCAGGGAGCCCCGAGCAAAACGGCGCACTAAGCGCTGTGTCTTGCTAACGAACTCTGATAGGGAGCTGTTCCAGCCGCTCACTTCTTGGCATTTCCACCCCCCTTTCTTCTTTATTCCAAGAGAAATGATAGAGGAAACTTGACGTTCAAGTCCCCTTTCCTCAGTGGGGGTTCCTGCAGACTCCAGGGCACAGCTGGCAGTGTCTGGAGACAATTTTGATTGTCACAGCCTGGAGACTGAAGCAGGTGCTCCTGGCGTCTGGTGGATAGAGGCCAATGCTGGGAGGCGTTGTGCAGTGCACAGGACAGCACCTCCCCCACCCCCACAGCAAAGCATCACTCTAGGAAGGCGATGTATAGATCCTCCCCCAAGGAAGAGCTGCGGCCTGGTTCTTGGTCATCATCCTTTAAGAAGGGTGGAGTCTCCGTGCCCTGTCACTTGCATGATCCAGAGTGAGTTCAAACCCAGATGGAGGCCCGCAGTCAGGACTGGAGGTATTGGGGGTCTGCCTGCCAGGGTGTGAGCGTAGCTGACTCTGTCGGAGATATCTTACTATAGCCTGTCGTCTGCTATCATCCTTAACTATGACTTACTAACTCTCTGGCAACTTAGTATTTCTGTGGATAGTCTCATTGTTCCCAGGATGTTACCTGGGAAGCTGCAGCTCAGATAGACAGGGATAGATTCGGATTCACCCACTTACCGTGGGTCTCCCTGTGTTTGGGCCCTATCTTCCTTCTCACCTTGACTGTACACACAAGCTTTCACTGTTCCTGGTATACAGAAAGTGTGGGCTCTGAGCCAAGGTTGCTTAATCAGAATCTGCTATTCCCTTAATTTTATGAAATGCTTCCACAAACATTCTCCCCGAGCACCCCCCACAAGCCTCCTTAGCCCACCCAGAGCAGGCATTCGTCTTCCGATTTTGCACACGAGGAGCCTGAAGCCCAGTGGTGCCTCTGGATCACAGCCTCCCCCAGCACCACTGGCCTCAGGTAGTTTCCAGGTCTGTCTGCGCCATGGTAGCCCCTAACCCCCTGATGCATGAGGACATGTGCAGGGGGATGCCCCTGCCTCTCCAAGGCCCTGGCCTCAGGTTCCTGGTTCCTGGGGATGCTTCTTCTGGGTGTCTCATTGTAAACTCTTGACTGCTGGCTGCGTTTTGTGAGAAGCCATAGTTGTGACAGCTGGAGGGCGGGGAGAATGCACAGCATTCAGAGGCCACTGAGTCAGGGAGTGGACTGTGCTGGAGCATTAATGGATGAAACCTGACTCTGTGAGGTCTCACACCTCTGTTAGGAGCCCAGGGTAGCCCGGTTTGATCTCTCTGCAAATGGCAGGAGAATTCTCTGTTGTGAAACGCCTGCCGCTTTAGAGGCCTCCCATCTTCAGGTCAGCCCCTTTCTTCCTAGCAAACCTGGGGACACATTTTCTTAAAGCATTTCCGGCCTCCTCCCCCTGTTTGGTCACGCTGGCACCTGAGGAGTCCTGAGGTGCTGAGATGGTGGTGGTGTGGCCGTCGTCCTCTTGCCCAGCCGGCCAGTGTGGTTTTAGTCATGTTTGATGTCTGCACGGCGCCATGATTCCTTCAGACAGGCTCCTCTGAGCCCCGTGTAGGCCTAAGCAAAGCAGAACGCTCTTGCCTGGAGCTGGAGAAGCAAGTGCCTGGCTCCTGGAAACGGACAGTAACTAAAGGTGTCAGTTGGTAAAAAGAGAAAATAAAGTGAGGGCAGAGGCCCATGCTGGGGATGGGAGCATGCATCCCAGTGCTCTACAGAGCACCTTTGGGGAAGGTGTGCTGAGAAGAGCCGAGAGGAGCTAAATCGAGCCTCTGAAAGTCGTCCCACAAAGGAACTGACTTCTTAATTCCATTTATATGGTTTTTCTTTGATATTCCCATGAAATCCACTATTTAAAAATTTTATTTAAAATGATGTTCCTCATTATTTTAAAAGAACTAGTGTTCAGAATCATAATCACTTTATTATGTGTCACTTTTTTATGTATTTGCATAGTTTTGAATCTTCTTTGTTAAGAAATCATCTTCTTGTTCTTGGAGGGTTTTGTTGATTGTAGTCTCTGGAGCTCAAAGAGCCAATAGGTGGGAGTTTTTCTCACTTGTACTGCCCTCAATTTGCCCTGGGCAAGTAATCGATTCTACTCGAATGGATTATCCATTTTTGGATTTATCAATCTTAACAGTTAGTCTTGGTTTCCCTTTCCCTGCCAGCCAGCTGAGACCGGGGTTGTTGACCTCAGGGTCAGTGTAAGGAGTGTGTTTACCCACTGACCGTGGACTCAAGGTACTCCACAGTCAAAGAGGAAAGACTTGGGTGTTGGGAATGTGAATGCTGGGAGGTCCAGGGCTCTGTGTTTTTATTTTCTTCCTTGGTGAGCTCTCCTCGGGAGCAAAGATACTCTGGATGCTGTTAGCAGTTGCGGCAGGAGCAGTGCCTGAATTTCTGCTGTCTGTCCAGCTTCCTCACCCTTTCACCCCAGGGCTTCCAGGTCCTTTGGGGAACGCCATCTTATCTCATTGAGAGGGCATTGCATCTGCAGGTCAAAGGTGGGAATCCAACAAGGAGTCCTGGAGAATGGGCTTGGAGCACTAATGCCTCTGACCTATCTCACACAGCCCTCAGGACCTTGAAAGGCCTGGGGTTTCCCAGTTTAATTTCCTGGCTAGACATGCACAGTACCCAAGCATCCTACAGCCGTCAGCAAATCAGTCCTCACTGTACTTGCTGAGATTAGCGGTGATAGTTCCGTGTAGGGGTGAAGGAGACCCTGGGCAAGTCTGTCTCTGTCTAGGAAGGGACTGAGGAATACCTAAACTACTTTTCTCCATCCAGCCCCTTCTTCTGCCCCAAGTCTGGCCTCTGTATCCTGATTGCAGTCCCTAGGGAAACAATTTGACTTAGTTTCTGCAGCAAGAAGCCCTTTCCAGTGGCATCAATCTCAAAGTGGTCTACAGGAAATTTTATTTATTCTTTTAAAATCACTGCCTTTAATCTCTTTCCTCCCTCCTTATGCTTAACATTTCCTTTCAGAACCTGAGCTGGCTGGAGGAGAAAGAAAAGGAAGTTGTCAGTGCCTTGCGCTACTTTAAGACCATTGTGGACAAAATGGCTATTGATAAGAAGGTCCTGGAGATGCTCCCGGGGTCCGCCAGCAAGGTGCTGGAAGCCATCTTACCCCTGGTGCAGAGCGACCCTCGAATTCAGCACAGGTGAGTTGCTCTGGGCTGTGTTAGAGCCGTGGAGGCATAGTAGCACCTTGGTTTGGGGGCCATTCACACCCGACATTTCTACGAACAGCGAGGAGTGCCAGGAGGAAAAGGAGCCCTCCAGCCCCTGCCCCCAGCCTTGCCCCATGGTCTCCGCCTGGTTTTTCCCCAAGGTTGAGGTCACTGTTACTCACGAGGCCTCGACACTGAGTAAAGCTCACCACCACTGCTGGGGGGTAGCCGCTGGGTAAGCCTGTGGTTCTTTTTTCATACTAGCTGGCTCATTGGCAATCATCCGATTGATTTGGGCACATTTTCCCCAGTTCCCTGTGTTAACCATGGCTTATTGTGACACCAAATCCTTCCAATATTTAGCTGCTGAGAGATCTTGACCGCTTACATTATTAAGCCAGAAGAGGTAGAGAGGAGTCCCAGTAGAGCATGGACTAGTGAAACGTTGAGTTGTATCGAGCCAGGTCCTCCCAGACGGCAGCTGGATTCGCTGGAAGCCAGGTGCAGGGATGGCGCCAGCTTTTGTTGGGTGATGCTTTCTTTGCTAGAGTTCCTTTCCCTCTGAAAGGTTAGTCAGGGGCTTGCCTCTGTGTTTGCTGTTAACCACAGAAAGAAAAGCAATATTGAATGTAACCTTCAGTGAAGCCTTCTCACGAGAGGCTGTCAGATGCCTGCTGGCTTTGTTTTCCTTCCCTGGTGCCTGTCCAGGATAAACATCTCCGTTTCAGTTCCTCAGGGTGGGCTAGTGTCCTTGTAGCCCCACGGGGCTAAGCGTTCATGAACCGCTTTCAGAACTTGGCAATGAAGGGCATAGTTTTCTTCTTTGGGGAGATAAAGCAAGCAGTATCTTCATTTCCAAGAAGCTGCCTGCCCTGGGGTTTCTGCTGACCCCTGTAGATTGTGCTGACCCCTGTCTTCTGGCTTCTGCTGGTGGTCTTCTGGCTGGAAGCTCACTGGACCCAGTTGGTGGGGAAGGATACAGTGTTGATAGGGCTTTGCCCGGTTCTGTCTNTTCTTCTTGCACGGACCTGGGGGGAAAACTTTGGAATACCCACAGTTCTGGTGACCTTTGACAGTTACCAACCAAAACTGTGCTTGTGTACCAGACTCACTTTGAATAAGATGAATATTTTCAAAGAAATATTTTCCTGACTGTATGAGCTAGGGGTAGATTTGACTACAAATAAACCCCAAATAATCCTGGCTTCAAGAGGCAGAACTTTATTTCTCCTTCATGTGTAAGAAGCCTAGCGATAGGCACTCCAAGGCCAGTGTGGCATTTTCACAGACTGGCCAGGATGTGGTCTCCTGCCCTGTCTCTCATCGTCGTAACACACGGATTCCACTTCCTGGTGCAGAGTGGCTGTCCAGTCCCCATGGATTACAGCTGCTCGCAAGGAGCCAAAGAGAAGAGGCAGCNTCACAGACTGGCCAGGATGTGGTCTCCTGCCCTGTCTCTCATCGTCGTAACACACGGATTCCACTTCCTGGTGCAGAGTGGCTGTCCAGTCCCCATGGATTACAGCTGCTCGCAAGGAGCCAAAGAGAAGAGGCAGCTGTGCCTTCTCCATTTGCTGGTACTTACTCCAAGGCCTCACGGACTCTCACCTTTTATTGGCCAGAACTTAGTCACGTGCCCGAGTGAAACTCTGTTAACAAAGAAGAGCAGATGCTGTGGGGCACCTGGCTGTCTCTGCCGCACTGACATTTAAGATCAGCCACCACTCTTATTTCCTCTTCAGCCTATTTTAAAATGTTTCATTATGACAAAGTTTAGACACTTGCAAAAAGAGAACAGTGTAATGAAGCCTCATCACAGAGCTTCCACGGCTGGCCAGTCTTGTTCCTTCAGACCTCTTCCTGCTCCTCTGGTTTATTTGAAGCGAATTTGAGACGCCCTGACATCCGTTCACCTACCTGTAGATGCCTTGACGCGTGGCCGCAGGGCCAGGCGCGCTTTCTGCGGCGGCCAGAGAGGCGCTTTAGGCTTCTGTGGCTGCGGTCGGTCTCTGCTGCATATCGGCCTGTCGCATAGTCTTTTGTTTTTTGTTTTAATTTCATTTTTTTAAACAAAGCATTTTTACCTTGAGGGCCTCGCAGAAGTGTCAGGGAAGTGTGTAATTTCCTCAGTTCTGTCTCATCACAATAAAAATTTGAAGCAATGGACGTTAAAGCCCTCAGCACATCACAGCTCTCAGACAGTGTTACAGCTCCGTGTTACAGCTCAGTTTTATTTAGAAAATAAAGGAAAATACATCCTCGAGCAGTGATGGCATGCGGACCCAAAAGATGCCAAGAGAAAAGAGAGAGAGAAAGGGCGTGCGTGCAGAGGAGAAAGACAACCCCCCCGTCCTGCCCTTTGGCTCCCCTTTTTATGTGTCTTCCCTCCGCTGGGCCTGCCCTGTGTAAACTGGGCCAACCAGGAGCGCTGTTCTACCTGAGGTCCTCACTCCCGTCCTCGGACGGACCTTCCTTTTTTCTATTTTCGCGGGCTTTTCCTTTCCTTGTCTTTTAGCCACCGCTGTTCTGGACTCCTTTGTCCTATGCTAACTACCTAACAGAAGCAAGCCCTTGGCTGGATTTGTCCTGCAGGGAGTAACTTGCTGTTTCTAAACAGTTTGTTTTTCAATTTCATATCCAAATAAATTCTACACATTGTTATTCATTAATAGATGTCTAAAGTTCTCCCTTCTCTATAGTTTTATCCTTGCAACTTATTTGTGTGTGTGTGTGTGTTTAAGGAAGGGTTGTTTCTCCTGAAAGTCTCCCATACTCTGGTTTTGCTGATTACATCTTTACAGTATTATTTAACATGTTCCTCTGTCTCTTGAGGGCTTCCCTGGTGGCTCAGATGGTAAAGAATCTGCCTGCAGTGCAGGAGATTTGGATTCGATCCCTGGATTGGACAGATCCCCTGGAGAAGGGAATGGCTACCCACTCCAGTATTCTTGCCTGGAAAATCCCATGGGCAGGGGAGCCTGACGAGCTACGGTCCGTAGGGTCGAAGAGTCAGACACGACTGGGTGACCAACACTTTCCCTTTTCTTTCTGTCCCTTGAATTTCCTGGAAAACTAGGCTGAATCAGATTCAAATTTGTGTATTTAGAAGGATGTTTCTTGGGTGCTGCCCTGCACTCACTTCTAGAAGCGGCTTTCCCTTTTTGATGCTAATAGCCATTGACGGTTATTGCTTAGATGGTTCATTCCTTGGGGTTGCTAAATGGCGCGTTCTAATTCTTCCTGTCTTCCCTTCCTCACTCCTTAGTGGGAATAGTTTGAGAGAGACCTCCCCTTGTCAGTCACGGTTACCCTGTGTTATAATTCCCAGGGAAGAGGCAGGATCGACGCTCCGTTTCCTTCTTTACTAATGGGTTATCAGAATGAGTGTTTCTTAGCTTCCTCTATCATGACCTGTGGATTGAGATTTTTACTGGAACATTCTGAACGCAGGTGTATAAACACACTGTCCATTGCACATAGGACCTGTAGAGATGTTCCTGTCCCGTCTTTGAGCAGTGACAGCTTCTTCAGATTGTTTGCTGAGTTCATTTTGACATGACCCCAGAAGTCTTTGATGGTTTTCTCTCTTTGGGGTATGAAAAGATGTTCTGGGTTCATCTTGTAGTTACTTGTGTGTGAATGTGGTAGTAACTTTATTGAGACATAATGCCTCCACCGTACACTTCACCCATTTAGAATGGACATTGTAGTGATCTTTAATATCTTCTCTGCATCGTGCAGCCAACTCCACAGTTGATTTTAGACCATTTTCATAGCTTCAGAGAGGAACCCCATACCCTTTGTACTGTCCCCAGACCCTGCCCTTGCTCTCTCCATCCCCCCAGCCTTTGGTAACTGCTCGTCTCCTTTCTGTCTCTGCACATTCGCTTCTTCTGAACACTCTACAGGTATAAATGGACTCTACCGTTTGGCCTTTTGTGATTGGTCCTGTCACTTAGCATCATACTTTTGAAGTTCATCCATGCTGTGGCGTGTATCAGTACTTTTTCTCTTTCTTGCCAAACTATACTCCACTGCATGGATATTCCCCATATTATTTGTTCATGGACATGTGGACATCTCAGTTGTTTCTGCCTTTTGGCAGTTAGGGGTAATGCTGCTGCTGCAAACACTACTCAGGTATAAGTGTTTGGGTGGGTGGTGGTTGTTGCTCCGTTGTGTCTGACTCTCTGTCTGGAAATATGTTTTCATCTCTCTTGGGTATACGCCTAAGACTGCGGGTGCTGGGCCATATAGTAACTCTGTGTTTGATCTCGTAACGGACCACCATACTGATCTTTAAAGCAGCTCTACCACTGTGCATCACCACCAGCGATACACGAGGGTTCCAGTTTCTGCGCATTCTCACCAACACGTGTCACCATTGGGTTCTTTGATACAGCTGCCTGGTGGGTTTCCAGCAGTGCCTCACTGTGCTTTTGATTTTCATTTCCCTGATGGCTGATGATGCTGAACATCTTTTCCTGTGCTTACTGGCCTTTACAGAAACGTTTGTTCAGATCTTTTGCTTATTTTTAAATTCTGTTATCCATCTTTTTTTAATTATCATTATTATTGAGTTCTAATCACCTAGTACATTTCTTTTTTTTTTTCACCTAGTACATTTCTTCCCACTGACCTGGCATCAGCCAGATTCCTTTAGGGAGCTCTGGTCCCTTTTCTCAGGGAAAGGTGTTCAGAGACCTCACTCCACAGTCCCTGGTTGCTCCTAATTGACCACATGCTAGTTTCTTTAAGAGAAAACATGCCCTGAGTTTATTCTGGTAGTTCCAGTTCACTGGACCACTGGAGTTTTAACTTAGCCTCATCAGACTCATATCTTAATTTCCTTCCTCGCTCCCTGAAAAATCCGAGTTTTCAAAAATATCAGCGTAATGACTCATTTGTCTTTTTCAGAATACAAACACAGTTGTCTAAGAATAACAGCAACCTCCCCCATCAGCATGAGTATTAGACATTATTAAAGATATGTCAGAGTTGTTTTTGACCTTCAGGTTATCCATCATTTTGCAGTTATTTGAAATAGTTCTTTGTGTGGCCACATGGCTACATGGTCCGTCCTGTGTACCTTCTATTTGCGTACTTCCTGTGTGCAGTATTCTTAGTATTCATTGCTTTACGGAAGTGGAAAAAGAGAGGGAAGGGGAAAGAGCAAGACGACAGGGTATGTATGTATAGAGGAGACTGCTGCGTAGGAACTGTGTGGATGTACTCTCATAAGTCAGAAAAGGCATCATGCTGTTTCAGGGTCATGCACTCTGGGTTTGGGGGTGTTTTGTTGGTATGTTTTTTAAATTACAGGGTGTTTTAAAGTAAGATAAGCCCTGCCCAGTCCACTTTCTGAGCAGTTCACCAAGTGTTTTTTCTAGCAGACCTGCTGACGTGAAGCACTGCGCTGAACATTTACTGCTTTTCCCTTCTCACGGGTGTTGGGTGTAGGAGGGCTTCCTGTCCAGCTAGAAGGTGCAGCAGCAGCAGCCCCTTTGGGACCGTGGCATGTTCTGCTCAGTTACAGAGTCAGGGGAAGGGCTCTCAGGGGTAGAGTAAGCTTGTTCAGGGCCTTTGTGGGGTGACTCCTGAAAGCTTTATTGAAGACACAAGTGCTCAGTTTCTCAGTTACACCCCTTCCCCATGCCGGCCTGGCCCCGCCTCTGGGCTGAGGGAAGCTGAGCTCTCCCCCGGCTGCCTTGTCTTGAAGCTGCTGTGAACTCCAGAAGAAGCCTTTAGGAGTCAGCCCACTGCCCCAGGCACCTTGCCTGCTCAGCACCCTGCCTCGTCCTGAGCATGGACGGGAAGGAAGACACTTCCTCTGTTCTGTTGCTGCCTCGCCCCCACTTAGGAGGGGGCAAGGAAAGTCCCTTTTTGTCACCGTGAAAGTCACACAGAGGCTGCACCGCCCTGTGATGGCATTATACCTCTAGTTACAGGAAGCTCCCCAGTGGCTGGCGTCCAATGGACAGCTCGCCAGTAGAGGGGCTGTGTTGCGGCCATAAGCTCAGGGTCCGGCGGGGACAGAGGATAGACATTGAGAGGTCGGGACACTGCCTGAGCAGAGCGGCAGGTCCTCCGGCTGCAGAGGAGGGCGCTTGCCAGCTACAGCGTGTTTTCTCCCCGTGTGAGCCTGGAGGGCTTGGCCTCCCCACACACAGCCTGCGTGCCCTCTGCCGGGCAGGGACCAAGAAGGTGAGAACAGATAAGAGTGTGTCTTACCTGAGCCCTGAACTGCGCTTTGACTGGACGAGGGTCATTTCAGATGGAAGCGTCTCTGTGATCACTCAGTATGAATAAAATGAACATAGAAATGAAGCATTATGTATTTAGAAAGGGACTTTTCCAAATACCTCTCTGGCTTTTGCAAACTGCTTTTCCGTGAACCGGCAGTTGTCTGATGCACAGCCACCAGCTCTGGACCAGTCTCAGTCGTCTCTGTCTCTCCTAACCTGTGTATAGGAGGACCAGAAAGTCAGACGTCCTCCCAGAAATCTGGCTTCAGTGGAGGGCATAGGGCTTTCACGGGGGTGGGGGTGTTGGCACAGTCGCCAAGGACGCACCTATTCTAAGGGCGCTCTTACTACCTGTGAGCATGAAGGCCTACTGGCCAGGCTGTCTGGGCTGGAGGGCATGGTCATCATGCCCTTCGCCTGCGGCTCTGGGCCTAGGCCCGGCGGGGGGGGTGAGCAGGGGTGCCGGGCTCTGCCTTGGTCTGGAATGTGGGTGCACACTTGCACACGTGTGCTGTCTTCAGTGATTCTGTTGCCGTCTTTCATTAGTTGGCTTTGCACAGCTGCTTCTCCAGAAAGATGGCGTTCTAATTATAGTCTCTCAAGAATTAGTGGAATGTTCTCCTGCCTCGGCAGATGCGAGTATACACACATCTCTGTCTTCCCTTGCCCTGCTCGTAAAGAGCATGAGCATGAGTGTGGGGCTTCCAAGGACTCCCCCTGGTACTGCACCCCCAGGGTAAACTGCCTCCCCCATCCCTCTGCAGGCAACAGGATGCGGGAGGGCTGCTCCCTCTTCTGATTGCATCAGCTCTTGGCTCTGCAGCTTGTCTATAATCACCAGCCAGGTAGCTGTTCCTTCAGCGTGTGGGGGGTCACGTTTAACTTGTAGATGGTGGTAAACGGCCAAGGCCGACCTTCTCCTCTCTTCCAGTCCTTGACTGTGGGCGACCGCCACCATCCTCATCTCTCCAGGAACAGGCATCAACTGTGACAGAGTGGGCTGACACTGACTCCGATTATATGGAGTCTGCCTGTTTCCTCTTTTAATTGGTATTTCAGAGTTACTATATGTTCACGTAGCAAATCAAGAAAAAGCAGAGAGGCAAAAGCAGGAAGCTAAGGGGTGCTTCGCGCCGTCTTTCCTTCTATACGTGTGTTCTTGGTCATGTTTTGTTTCCAGAACATACTGTGTACACACCAGTGTGCCATCTGCTGGGTTCTTTTCCACGTAACATTGTATTGTCTTTCCACACTCTCATATATTCTTGTTCTGAGTTTTCTTAATGTAGTATAATGGTCCACTGTTTGATTCTATCATAATTTATGTAATCAGTACCTAGCTCAGTTCAGTCACTCAGTCAAGTCTTTGCGACCCCATGAACCACAGCACACCAGGCCTCCCTGTCCATCACCGACTCCCGGAGTCCACCCAAACCCATGTCCATTGAGTCGGTGATGCCATCCAGCCATCTCATCCTCTGTCATCCCCTTCTCCTCCTGCCCTCAATCTTTCCCAGCATCAGGGTCTTTTCAAATGAGTCAGCTCTTCGCATCAGGTGGCCCGAGTATTGGAGCTTCAACATCAGTCCTTCCAATAAACACCCAGGACTGATCTCCCTTAGGATGGACTGGTTGGATCTCCTTGCAGTCCAAGGGACTCTCAAGAGTCTTCAACACCACAGTTCAATCTTCTGCGCTCAGCTTTCTTTATAGTCTAACTCTCACATCCATACATGACCACTGGAAAAACCATAGCCTTGACTAGACGGATCTTTGTTGGCAAAGTAATGTCTCTGCCTTTTAATATGCTGTCTAGGTTGGTCATAACTTTTCTTCCAAGGAGTAAGCGTCTTTTAATTTCATGGCTGCAGTCACCATCTGCAGTGATTTTGGAGCCCAAAAAATAAAGTCTGACACTGTTTCCCCATCTATTTGCCATGAAGTGATGGGACCAGATGCCATGATCTTCGTTTTCTGAATGTTGAGCTTTAAGCCAACTTTT
>SJYW01017911.1:1184312-1196569 GCA_006410735.1 Raphicerus campestris | reverse complement strand
TGTGTGTGTGTGTGTGTTTAAGGAAGGGTTGTTTCTCCTGAAAGTCTCCCATACTCTGGTTTTGCTGATTACATCTTTACAGTATTATTTAACATGTTCCTCTGTCTCTTGAGGGCTTCCCTGGTGGCTCAGATGGTAAAGAATCTGCCTGCAGTGCAGGAGATTTGGATTCGATCCCTGGATTGGACAGATCCCCTGGAGAAGGGAATGGCTACCCACTCCAGTATTCTTGCCTGGAAAATCCCATGGGCAGGGGAGCCTGACGAGCTACGGTCCGTAGGGTCGAAGAGTCAGACACGACTGGGTGACCAACACTTTCCCTTTTCTTTCTGTCCCTTGAATTTCCTGGAAAACTAGGCTGAATCAGATTCAAATTTGTGTATTTAGAAGGATGTTTCTTGGGTGCTGCCCTGCACTCACTTCTAGAAGCGGCTTTCCCTTTTTGATGCTAATAGCCATTGACGGTTATTGCTTAGATGGTTCATTCCTTGGGGTTGCTAAATGGCGCGTTCTAATTCTTCCTGTCTTCCCTTCCTCACTCCTTAGTGGGAATAGTTTGAGAGAGACCTCCCCTTGTCAGTCACGGTTACCCTGTGTTATAATTCCCAGGGAAGAGGCAGGATCGACGCTCCGTTTCCTTCTTTACTAATGGGTTATCAGAATGAGTGTTTCTTAGCTTCCTCTATCATGACCTGTGGATTGAGATTTTTACTGGAACATTCTGAACGCAGGTGTATAAACACACTGTCCATTGCACATAGGACCTGTAGAGATGTTCCTGTCCCGTCTTTGAGCAGTGACAGCTTCTTCAGATTGTTTGCTGAGTTCATTTTGACATGACCCCAGAAGTCTTTGATGGTTTTCTCTCTTTGGGGTATGAAAAGATGTTCTGGGTTCATCTTGTAGTTACTTGTGTGTGAATGTGGTAGTAACTTTATTGAGACATAATGCCTCCACCGTACACTTCACCCATTTAGAATGGACATTGTAGTGATCTTTAATATCTTCTCTGCATTGTGCAGCCAACTCCACAGTTGATTTTAGACCATTTTCATAGCTTCAGAGAGGAACCCCATACCCTTTGTACTGTCCCCAGACCCTGCCCTTGCTCTCTCCATCCCCCCAGCCTTTGGTAACTGCTCGTCTCCTTTCTGTCTCTGCACATTCGCTTCTTCTGAACACTCTACAGGTATAAATGGACTCTACCGTTTGGCCTTTTGTGATTGGTCCTGTCACTTAGCATCATACTTTTGAAGTTCATCCATGCTGTGGCGTGTATCAGTACTTTTTCTCTTTCTTGCCAAACTATACTCCACTGCATGGATATTCCCCATATTATTTGTTCATGGACATGTGGACATCTCAGTTGTTTCTGCCTTTTGGCAGTTAGGGGTAATGCTGCTGCTGCAAACACTACTCAGGTATAAGTGTTTGGGTGGGTGGTGGTTGTTGCTCCGTTGTGTCTGACTCTCTGTCTGGATATATGTTTTCATCTCTCTTGGGTATACGCCTAAGACTGTGGGTGCTGGGCCATATAGTAACTCTGTGTTTGATCTCATAACGGACCACCATACTGATCTCTAAAGCGGCTCTACCACTGTGCATCACCACCAGCGACACACGAGGGTTCCAGTTTCTGCGCGTTCTCACCAACACGTGTCACCATTGGCTTCTTTGATACAGCTGCCTGGTGGGTTTCCAGCAGTGCCTCACTGTGCTTTTGATTTTCATTTCCCTGATGGCTGATGGTGCTGAACATCTTTTCCTGTGCTTACTGGCCTTTACAGAAACGTTTGTTCAGATCTTTTGCTTATTTTTAAATTCTGTTATCCATCTTTTTTTAATTATCATTATTATTGAGTTCTAATCACCTAGTACATTTCTTTTTTTTTTTCACCTAGTACATTTCTTCCCACTGACCTGGCATCAGCCAGATTCCTTTAGGGAGCTCTGGTCCCTTTTCTCAGGGAAAGGTGTTCAGAGACCTCACTCCACAGTCCCTGGTTGCTCCTAATTGACCACATGCTAGTTTCTTTAAGAGAAAACATGCCCTGAGTTTATTCTGGTAGTTCCAGTTCACTGGACCACTGGAGTTTTAACTTAGCCTCATCAGACTCATATCTTAATTTCCTTCCTCGCTCCCTGAAAAATCCGAGTTTTCAAAAATATCAGCGTAATGACTCATTTGTCTTTTTCAGAATACAAACACAGTTGTCTAAGAATAACAGCAACCTCCCCCATCAGCATGAGTATTAGACATTATTAAAGATATGTCAGAGTTGTTTTTGACCTTCAGGTTATCCATCATTTTGCAGTTATTTGAAATAGTTCTTTGTGTGGCCACATGGCTACATGGTCCGTCCTGTGTACCTTCTATTTGCGTACTTCCTGTGTGCAGTATTCCTAGTATTCATTGCTTTACGGAAGTGGAAAAAGAGAGGGAAGGGGAAAGAGCAAGACGACAGGGTATGTATGTATAGAGGAGACTGCTGCGTAGGAACTGTGTGGATGTACTCTCATAAGTCAGAAAAGGCATCATGCTGTTTCAGGGTCATGCACTCTGGGTTTGGGGGTGTTTTGTTGGTATGTTTTTTAAATTACAGGGTGTTTTAAAGTAAGATAAGCCCTGCCCAGTCCACTTTCTGAGCAGTTCACCAAGTGTTTTTTCTAGCAGACCTGCTGACGTGAAGCACTGCGCTGAACATTTACTGCTTTTCCCTTCTCACGGGTGTTGGGTGTAGGAGGGCTTCCTGTCCAGCTAGAAGGTGCAGCAGCAGCAGTCCCTTTGGGACCGTGGCATGTTCTGCTCAGTTACAGAGTCAGGGGAAGGGCTCTCGGGGGTAGAGTAAGCTTGTTCAGGGCCTTTGTGGGGTGACTCCTGAAAGCTTTATTGAAGACACAAGTGCTCAGTTTCTCAGTTACACCCCTTCCCCATGCCGGCCTGGCCCCGCCTCTGGGCTGAGGGAAGCTGAGCTCTCCCCCGGCTGCCTTGTCTTGAAGCTGCTGTGAACTCCAGAAGAAGCCTTTAGGAGTCAGCCCACTGCCCCCAGGCACCTTGCCTGCTCAGCACCCTGCCTCGTCCTGAGCATGGACGGGAAGGAAGACACTTCCTCTGTTCTGTTGCTGCCTCGCCCCCACTTAGGAGGGGGCAAGGAAAGTCCCTTTTTGTCACCATGAAAGTCACACAGAGGCTGCACCGCCCTGTGATGGCATTATACCTCTAGTTACAGGAAGCTCCCCAGTGGCTGGCGTCCAATGGACAGCTCGCCAGTAGAGGGGCTGTGTTGCGGCCATAAGCTCAGGGTCCGGCGGGGACAGAGGATAGACATTGACAGGTCGGGACACTGCCTGAGCAGAGCGGCAGGTCCTTCGGCTGCAGAGGAGGGCGCTTGCCAGCTACAGCGTGTTTTCTCCCCGTGTGAGCCTGGAGGGCTTGGCCTCCCCACACACAGCCTGCGTGCCCTCTGCTGGGCAGGGACCAANTCCAATGGACAGCTCGCCAGTAGAGGGGCTGTGTTGCGGCCATAAGCTCAGGGTCCGGCGGGGACAGAGGATAGACATTGAGAGGTCGGGACACTGCCTGAGCAGAGCGGCAGGTCCTCCGGCTGCAGAGGAGGGCGCTTGCCAGCTACAGCGTGTTTTCTCCCCGTGTGAGCCTGGAGGGCTTGGCCTCCCCACGCACAGCCTGCGTGCCCTCTGCCGGGCAGGGACCAAGAAGGTGAGAACAGATAAGAGTGTGTCTTACCTGAGCCCTGAACTGCGCTTTGACTGGACGAGGGTCATTTCAGATGGAAGCGTCTCTGTGATCACTCAGTATGAATAAAATGAACATAGAAATGAAGCATTATGTATTTAGAAAGGGACTTTTCCAAATACCTCTCTGGCTTTTGCAAACTGCTTTTCCGTGAACCGGCAGTTGTCTGATGCACAGCCACCAGCTCTGGACCAGTCTCAGTCGTCTCTGTCTCTCCTAACCTGTGTATAGGAGGACCAGAAAGTCAGACGTCCTCCCAGAAATCTGGCTTCAGTGGAGGGCATAGGGCTTTCACGGGGGTGGGGGTGTTGGCACAGTCGCCAAGGACGCACCTATTCTAAGGGCGCTCTTACTACCTGTGAGCATGAAGGCCTACTGGCCAGGCTGTCTGGGCTGGAGGGCATGGTCATCATGCCCTTCGCCTGCGGCTCTGGGCCTAGGCCCGGCGGGGGGGGTGAGCAGGGGTGCCGGGCTCTGCCTTGGTCTGGAATGTGGGTGCACACTTGCACACGTGTGCTGTCTTCAGTGATTCTGTTGCCGTCTTTCATTAGTTGGCTTTGCACAGCTGCTTCTCCAGAAAGATGGCGTTCTAATTATAGTCTCTCAAGAATTAGTGGAATGTTCTCCTGCCTCGGCAGATGCGAGTATACACACATCTCTGTCTTCCCTTGCCCTGCTCGTAAAGAGCATGAGCATGAGTGTGGGGCTTCCAAGGACTCCCCCTGGTACTGCACCCCCAGGGTAAACTGCCTCCCCCATCCCTCTGCAGGCAACAGGATGCGGGAGGGCTGCTCCCTCTTCTGATTGCATCAGCTCTTGGCTCTGCAGCTTGTCTATAGTCACCAGCCAGGTAGCTGTTCCTTCAGCGTGTGGGGGGTCACGTTTAACTTGTAGATGGTGGTAAACGGCCAAGGCCGACCTTCTCCTCTCTTCCAGTCCTTGACTGTGGGCGACCGCCACCATCCTCATCTCTCCAGGAACAGGCATCAACTGTGACAGAGTGGGCTGACACTGACTCCGATTATATGGAGTCTGCCTGTTTCCTCTTTTAATTGGTATTTCAGAGTTACTATATGTTCACGTAGCAAATCAAGAAAAAGCAGAGAGGCAAAAGCAGGAAGCTAAGGGGTGCTTCGCGCCGTCTTTCCTTCTATACGTGTGTTCTTGGTCATGTTTTGTTTCCAGAACATACTGTGTACACACCAGTGTGCCATCTGCTGGGTTCTTTTCCACGTAACATTGTATTGTCTTTCCACACTCTCATATATTCTTGTTCTGAGTTTTCTTAATGTAGTATAATGGTCCACTGTTTGATTCTATCATAATTTATGTAATCAGTACCTAGCTCAGTTCAGTCACTCAGTCAAGTCTTTGCGACCCCATGAACCACAGCACACCAGGCCTCCCTGTCCATCACCGACTCCCGGAGTCCACCCAAACCCATGTCCATTGAGTCGGTGATGCCATCCAGCCATCTCATCCTCTGTCATCCCCTTCTCCTCCTGCCCTCAATCTTTCCCAGCATCAGGGTCTTTTCAAATGAGTCAGCTCTTCGCATCAGGTGGCCCGAGTATTGGAGCTTCAACATCAGTCCTTCCAATAAACACCCAGGACTGATCTCCCTTAGGATGGACTGGTTGGATCTCCTTGCAGTCCAAGGGACTCTCAAGAGTCTTCAACACCACAGTTCAATCTTCTGCGCTCAGCTTTCTTTATAGTCTAACTCTCACATCCATACATGACCACTGGAAAAACCATAGCCTTGACTAGACGGATCTTTGTTGGCAAAGTAATGTCTCTGCCTTTTAATATGCTGTCTAGGTTGGTCATAACTTTTCTTCCAAGGAGTAAGCGTCTTTTAATTTCATGGCTGCAGTCACCATCTGCAGTGATTTTGGAGCCCAAAAAATAAAGTCTGACACTGTTTCCCCATCTATTTGCCATGAAGTGATGGGACCAGATGCCATGATCTTCGTTTTCTGAATGTTGAGCTTTAAGCCAACTTTTTCACTCTCCTCTTTCACTTTCATCAAGAGGCTCTTTAATTCTTCTTCACTTTCTGCCATAAGGGTGGTGTCATCTGCATATCTGAGGTGATTGATATTTCTCCCAGCAATCTTGATTCCAGCTTGTGCTTCTTCCAGCCCAGTGTTTCTCATGATGTACTCTGCATATAAGTTAAATAAGCAGGGTGACAATATACAGCCTTGAGGCACTCCTTTTCCTATTTGGAACCAGTCTGTTGTTCCATGTCCAGTTCTAACTGTTGCTTCCTGACCTGCATCAGTACCTAGTAGTGAATATTTAATTCTGAAATATTGACTAGTCTGATTTTATCTGTGACATAGAATGCTGCAGTGACCATTCTTTGTGGCTTAATTTTTTTGCATATCCATGTTATTTTCCTTGGGTTAAATTGTTATAAAATATATGCAGATATTTAAGGCTTTTGATGTGAACGGACAAGTAGTGATCTTTTAGAAAGACTCCCCAAATCATTGCTTCCCTCTATCATGGAAGTCTGGAAGTTTCTGCTTTTATTACCATCAGAACTGGAGAACTTCTAATGATTATTGACCATTGGTTTTTACATTTGTGATTTTTTTTTTTTTGATGTGTTCACCTTTTTTCTAGCTTTTGTGTTTTTTCAAAGAACACTTGTTCCATGAAGGAAATTAATACCATGAAAGGTATTAAATCTTTGCCTTAGCATACTTGTTGAGATTGCTGGGAAGGGTGTTGTTAATTGGGGAAGCTTTGCGTTCTGATCTAGGGGCACGCTGCCATGTTGTCCCACTTTCTTCCATTGCTGCCTCCTCTGTAATTTTAGAAATAGTTGTTCATGATGAAAGCCTGAACTTCTCATGAGACACAAGAAGGTCGTACCCAGGAGTGCATCAACAGGGGAATGGATGAAGGAATTGGTTTATCCATACACTGGAATATAACTCAGCAACAGCAAGGATCACACAGAGACACAGCCATTTACACTGAGCAAAAGAAGACAGACAAATAGAGACAGAGGAGTGGATTAGTGGCTGTGAGGGGCCCCCTAAAGGCGCAAAATTTCTTTTGGAAGTAATAATGAGCCCCAGAGTTGATTGTGTTGATGGTGCCCAACACTGTGGACAGACTAAAGACCACTGGATTGCATGCTTTAAATGGCTGGATTCTATAGCGTAAAGCTGTTCAGAAAAAGAAGATAGACACAAAAGAGTACATATTGTGTGGTTCCACTCGTATCAAGTCCTAGGCAGAAGTGATCCAAGAAACAGAAGTGGGAAAGTAGTCGGTTGGGGTGGGGCAGATAGACTCGAGAGAGCGGTGAAGATAGTTTGTTGGGTTTTTTAATTATGTGTTTGGCTGTGCTGGCTCTTAGTTGCGGCGTGTGGATCCAGCTCCCTGACCAGGGATCGGACCCTGATCCCCTGCATTGGGAGCACAGGGTCTTAGCCACTAGACCACCAGGGAAGTCTCTCATTCTATATTTTTTGAGTGGGTCTTATATGATATATGCAGCCATCAAAACTCTTCAAAGTCAGGGGAAATGCATTATCATTGAAAGAAAACCAAGTAAACCCTAGTTGTTGTTGTTTTTTTTTTTTTTTCCTCCCATGAAAAAAACTTTTTTTCTGAAGTCATTTCTCTGCTAGGTGATAAGCCTTGAACTTTCTGTCTGGTGACAAAGACCCTCACCCATCGTCTCTGGGTACCCACAGATGCACCCACAGACAGCTCACTCTGGGCAACCACCTTACCCCAGACCTCAGGCTTGATTGTTAGTAGGCAGTGCCCTGCTTCAGAGAATTCAGAGCAGGTCCTCCTCCACAAACCAACTGGGAGTCACTACCAGGAGTTTGTGTGATGAATTTAGTCATTCTGAGACAGTGGGCTAGTCATTTCTCCCTTCCAAGAGGAAGTGTCTTTATGCATGCGAAACTTCTCTGTGCGCTGTGGAGGGAGGTGTTTTGGGCGGGTAGGGCATGTTTTGGGAAGTCATGAAGGTTACCTGAGTCAAACAATACTTCCCCATAGGGTGAGTGGGGACTCCGGGTGGTGGAGGGCAAACAGCTGGCCCACCTTGTCAGGACATTCAGCGTGAGGAGCGCGCCTCGTGTCTCACCTCGTTTCTCTTGTGTGGGGGTAGGAGCTGGTCAGACTCACCATCGAGAAGCAGGGGCATCCGTCTCCAACAAGTCCCGTGAAACCCAGCTCCCCAGCCTGCAAACCTGACAGGTGAGTGCTGACTAAGCCCTCCAGGGGTTGCGGTCTCGGTCGGTGGACACTTGAGAAAGAAGGGAGCCCCCGCCAGGCAGACTGTGTCCTGTGAGGCCTCTGGTCCCTTTTCAGGGACCTCTGGGTAAGAGCCCAGATTACCGTGAAGTGTGTGTAGCTCACACCTATCTGGAATGATTGCCTGGTCTCAACATGGTCTTCTCTCAGGACCCTGTGTGATACGCAGAGTGACCCCAGCTACACTCTTCTTGACCTGCTTCCTCCCATAATGAGAAACAACTTTGACAGATTGGGTTTCTAGGGGTTTGGCTTGAGAACATTACTGAGGGTGATGTGGATAGTTTAAGGCCCTGCAGTAATTTCTACTCTCAGCCCCTAGTGAAAAAAATAACACCTTCATTTGGGGGCATTTTCGAGCATCATGTAGTCCAGAGATCCCTCTCATAGATGAGGAGATGAAGGTGCAGACTCAGGGGCCGTGGCCAAGCTTCTGTGGGTGATCGAACTGGACTTGAAACCCCATCTTTGCCATGGAGCCCAGGGCATAGTGTTAGCTCTGTGTCCTGGGCCCCTTGGACACTTCCCTGCCCCGGTCACATCCTGACACTCTCAGGGTCTGTGCTTGCCCTGGGGCCTTCTGTAACCCCGAGTTCTCCTCAACCCTCCAGCCAGTCTGAGCTCCCCCTGACAGATCGAGAGATGGAGATACTAAACAAGACGACCGGCCTGTCACAGTCAACCGAGGGGCTCCCAGACTCTATGGACGAAGAGGTTGCGCCCCCCAAGCCCCCCTTACCTGGCATCAGGGTGGTTGATAACAGGTACTTTCTATTTTCCTAGCTCTNACCTTGGATGAACTCCGGGAGTTGGTGATGGACAGGGAGGCCTGGCGTGCTGCAATTCATGGGGTCGCAAAGAGTCGGACACAACTGAGTGACTGAACTGTGTGTGTGTGTGTGCACGCGCGTGTGTAAGTTAGGGCTTGGTCACTGCAGGGCCCGCTCCAGTGCTCTATGCGTTTTCATGCTTCGGGGATGGGGGGTGTCCGTGAGCACACATCAGGACCCCAGAGCCAGCATTTGGCCTGGTTCGTTCTGGCTGCTGTAACAGATTACTGCAGCCTGGGTAGCTTATAACAGCAAGTGTGTTTCTCACAGCTCCAGAGGCCAGCATGGTTGGGCGAGGCCCTCTCCCTGGTCACGGACTTTTCTTCCTCCTCACATGGCAGAGGGTAGAGCCTCTTTTCTGTAGCACAGACCCTAGCATCTGGGGGGGTGAGGATTTCAGCCTACAACTTTGGGGGAGCACCGACGTTCCGACCATAGCAGCAATGAAGGTGAGTTGTGAGCGAGGCAGAGTCGAGGCCAAGGGAGAGGCCCCTGAGTGCAGGAGTGAGTGTCCGGCAGGCCCGGGGGCCGGGCTCCTGCGGGAGTCTGCAGCCACTGCCTCAGCGCAGCCGGCGCAGGGCTCCCTCAGACCATCTCCCAGAACCAGCCGGGCGTCCCCTCCCTCGGCTGATGCACTTCACTCACGGTCTCCTCCGGGCACCNAGGAGTGAGTGTCCGGCAGGCCCGGGGGCCGGGCTCCTGCGGGAGTCTGCAGCCACTGCCTCAGCGCAGCCGGCGCAGGGCTCCCTCAGACCATCTCCCGGAACCAGCCGGGCGTCCCCTCCCTCGGCTGATGCACTTCACTCACGGTCTCCTCCGGGCACCTTTTCGGCCAGTGAGAGCGCCTCCCTGTGACTGTGGGGGGAGCATCCTCCAGAGGTGAAACAGCCTCCAGAGCCAGACGTGCCACCCTCAGCAAGGGCCTGGCTTGGACCGCTGCTCTGAGAGGTCAGATGGAAGGCGGCGGCTACTGGCCCTGGGGAGGGTGCCCCATGGACGCTCAGGCCCCATGGCCCCAGGGGGAGGACAGCTGAGCCAGGGCTCCACCGCCACGGACTTCTCCCCAAAGAAGGCACGTGGACAGATGGGACCAACAGGAACCCAGGCTTCACTGTCATGCCGTGCTGCTTCTCTCGTTCCCCTGTGTGTCTGGGTTGGCCTTGAGCGTCTAGATGGGAGTAAGGTGTGAAGGGACAGCCAGTTTCTAGACAGGTGCCCTGGGTCGGATATAAACCACCAGCCATGGGGCTCGTGGCCTCACCAAGGAGCGGGGGAGCTTTGAACGCTGATCCACAGCCCGAGGAGGCTGGTGGGGGCAGAGGGGAGTATGCCTGTCCCTTGTGTGACAGCAGGTCTCCCCCCAGGCTGAAGTGTAGCTTTAGAGAAACACTGAAGGGTTGAGTGGCTTTAGCCTCTCGTTAGTTTAAGTCTTCATTTCCTCTTGCTTCATGGATTTCAGAAATCCTGTGCTGGGCATTCCCTGGCAGTCCATTGGTTAGGACTCCTTGCTTTCACTGCCAGGGGTCCAGGTTTAACCCCTGATCAGGGAACTAAGATCCCACACACCTCACCAAAAAAAAATCCTATGCCAAAACGTAGAGAGGACAGCTGAGCGAGCCGTGTGCCTGTTTTGGGGGCAAGCTTTTGTCAAGTTCCAGCCCCTCATGGTGGGAAGTGAGTCGGGCACGGGCTCCAAACTCAGCCCCTGCTACACATTCGTCCCCGTTTCTCCAGGATGGCGGGCAGGCCTGGCCACCCCAGGGGACTGTTAGCTGGTGGTCTCCAACCCTCCTTCCATAGCACAGCCCGGGCCCGAGTCTGCACTCACGGGCTCTGGTCTCTGCCCAGCCTGACTTCAGGATTTTCTTTCATGATGGGACCCTTGGAGAGTGGAGCCTTGCTGTCCTAAGGGGGCATCAGAGGTGTTGCACTTTGTCTGTTAAAGAAAGAAAAAGAAAGAAAAAAGATGGGCAGAAAGGGGAACTTAGAAATTCTTAGTGTTTTTGGAGCATGATTCTTTGAACCATGTTTAAGGCTTATCACTTCCCTTCCAAAAGGATTTGAAGTGACTACAATATTGAAAAGACTTGCAGTATTTGACTTTCAAGAACTAAAATCAGAGAGATTCATCCAAAAAAAAGTCAAAATGAGTAAATGTGACCAGGTATCTGCACACGCTCGGTTCAGTCATGAGGTTCCTGGAAGGACAGTCGGTGTAGACAGCCCTGCATAGGTTCAATTTTCTGATAAACAGGATAGGACACCCTCCCTCCACAGTATGGGGTAGGGGCTTGCTCTCCTTTGGGGGGGACCGCGTCCCGCCCTGTAGACACTGAGGATGGCTCTCAGTGGTCTTCAGGCTCTTCTCAAGAGGCTGCTGAGCCAGGGTTGGGGGACCTCCAGCCAGAGGGCTGCAGGGGTGGTTTGGCCTGAGTGGTGTCTTCTTTCGAAAGACTATCGGCCCGTCACGGCTCAGCCGAGTCGACCTAACGGCTTTTTCTCCTGTCTGTCTTCTTCCCTCCTCTCGTGTTCGTGTCTGTGCTCCACTCTGACTCTAGTGCAAGTCCGTGTTTAGGTCCTACTCGCAGGATTTCGTGCCTCACAACCAAGCTTCCGTCCAGCCTTCCCTCCCGTCTACCTCCTCTTCCTCTCCACGCTTCCCACCTGTCCACCAGTCTCAGAGCTCTGACTTAGCCGTGCCGCCTGTGGCCAGTCTGCCTGCCAGCACCCTGGACGGGCCTCTCTCATCTCAGGAGAGCAGCTTTCACGGGAATACTGTCTGCCTTCCTTCCGAAACCTCTTTCACTGACTCGCCCCAGACGCCTTCGGTGAGAACTCAACACACATGCCTCCACGTGGGGCTGCACGTTCCGAGAAAGCCTCCACCCACCCTCGCTGTCAAGGCCATTGCTGGCGTGGGCCCCGTCGCGGTGTGGCTGGGCTGAGGGGTGCGCAGGTCCCCCTGGTGAGATGGTAGCCCATCAGCTTCCAGAACAGAAATGAAACCTTCTTTGTGGATTCCCAGCAAACTAGGATCTGATTTTCCACAGATGGGTCAGTGGCTACTTAGAGACGATCTGTTGTCCTAATTGTGAGGTATAAATCCTGCTGGTCTTCCGTGTGGTTGGGGGATTCTAGAGAAGGGCACAGAGACCTCTGACGGCCCAGGGGCAATTGCGTGTAGAGTTGCTGCAGCACTGGGGGTGGGGGCCTGCTCGCTATGCGGCCAGGCAGCCCACAGTGCCTCCTCCGGGCTCAGGGCAAGGCTGCTGTGCCTGGGGATAGGGGGACGGGGCAGGACAAGTGCAGGCGCCTGCAGCTGGCCCTCCAGCATGGGGATGTTCTCCTTCCCTCTGTGACTGCCCCCCGCCTCCCATGAT
>SJYW01017911.1:1130227-1178454 GCA_006410735.1 Raphicerus campestris | reverse complement strand
TAAGAGACAGCCTTGGAGGGCCACAGTGCCCGTGACATCTTTGGAGAAGCTCCAGCAGGAAACCTGGGTCTCCTCTGACAGAGGCAGGCAGTGGCAAAAACAGCATTGTCCCCTGACCCTGGGAAGGTCCCCAGGGAATGGAGGGCACTGTCCTCCCCTCCTTGAGAAAGAGCATCCCAGTCAGGGCCAGCCTGGTGGGGCCATCACAGGTGGGTATCTCTCATCCTGTCTCCCCCAGAGCGAGCACGCCTGTGAGGGGGACTACGTCAGTCTGTATTGCTCTGGCCAGAGCAGCGAGGAGCTGGCCCGCCCTCGAGGAGTAAGTAACCTCGGGCTGCCTCGTGCATGCGGCCAGGCCTGCATCTCGGCCCTGCTCCCATCAGCCTGGGCCTCCTGCTCAAGAGCTGCCTGGCCCGGGGCCGACCTAGCTCTGCAAGGAGAGGATGGGGCTTCCAGCGGAGGCTTCTTTCCTTTCGCTTCTGCGTGTGGGTCCCCTGCAGCCTGGCCAGCGGGCCTGCTGGGAATCACAGAGCAGTCAGCTCGGCCCTAGCTGGCTACGCTCAGGGATTTCTTCCCGCCCCATCTTCCGATGTTGAGCCCTGTCTCCTGTCCGTCCTCTGAGGCGGGGAATTCTCTCTCCCATACCCAGCTCTCCAAACCAGCACCCCTCCCCCAGCATGCTCCACGTCCGCGCCCCTGCTCCCAGGGCAGCTGGTGAGACCCCCAGGCGTCACACCATCGTGGTCGCCCTGGTCTTCTGCTGTCCCAGTGCTGGGCAGTCGAGGGGCCACAATTCTGCTGAGCAGTCAGCTGTCCAGGTTTTGCTGCAGCAAAACATGAGCAAGTGCAGAACCTTCCAGAAAAACTCTCCCCACTCTGAGCCAGGCCCAGTCCCTAGAGGGGGTACCCTGAGGGTACTCCGTCCTCCTCTGGGTTCAGCTCAAAGGGCCCAGCTGTTGAAAACATGGTCACTCTCATTATGATGACCCCGCAGCACCTCAGATATCCGCACAAGCAGGCCCCACTTCAGGCGTTAGCAAGCTGTAGAATGAGGTGGAGTTCCCACTCTGGTGGAATCCAGCCTGGTGCCCAGGAGCTGTTTTTCCCCGGGTGTACCCTGCATCTTCCAGGTTAGCCTCTGTACACGGAGCCTGTCCCAGGCTGACCTTCCAGGACTCCCTTCCCCCTGTGACCCTCCATGAGGACGTTTATGCATCTTTGTGTCCTGCCCCCCAGGCCCCCCCTTCTCTGTTGCGGCCCGGGCAGCAGACCAGGGGTGCCAGGGCCATGTGGTCACTGAGGGGGTGGGCCAGGTTCCCTGGAAGAAGCCAGGGCGCTGGAGGAGGGAAGGGGCTGCCTTGTGCACCTGAGCAGTGAGGCCCTTGGGAAGCGTGACAGGATCAGGCGAGCACTGTGGTGCTGAGGGCGTCTGTGACTAGGAGGTCAGCAGAGGTGCACTGCACACCCCAGGGCATGGCGGGCANGCACCTGAGCAGTGAGGCCCTTGGGAAGCGTGACAGGATCAGGCGAGCACTGTGGTGCTGAGGGCGTCTGTGACTAGGAGGTCAGCAGAGGTGCACTGCACACCCCAGGGCACGGCGGGCAGGGCTGCAGCTTTCAGCGCTGGGTTCAGGGGCACACCCCATCCCTCCCCACAGCCTCTGTTTCTCTGTGTGCCCGGGCACGGGGATGCCCGCCAGCAGGTAGGGTGTTGGTCAAGGCCACAGAGGAAGGGCATGCAGTGGCTGGGCCTGGCTGCGTGGTAGGCAGCCCCTGCCGGGAGGTGATGGGATAGCTCTGTCTAGGCCGGCAGCTGGCGGAGGCTGTGAGTAGCGGAGCCTTCACTCTCCCTGAAGGCAGGGTACTAGTCGGAAGAGGCCGTGCTTCCTGTGGACGCATTTATATCTCAGGCCGCTCCCTGGGAACTCGCGCTCCAAAGCCACATGCAGGCAGGTGCTCTGCGGAGAGCGGCCCAGCAGGGGCAGCTGTCACACACCCAGCTCTGCCTTCTCTTTCCAGGAGTCACCCGTGGCGAAGGACGGACACTCCAGAGACGCCACGTTGGCTGGCTGTGTGCCCGGGAAGGAGGGCAGGGACAGTGGAGACAGGTAGGAAAAGCCCCTCGTGGGGCAGGCACCCTGAGAACAGTGTGTCAGCCGTCTGGTGACCACCGCCTCCACCTGCAAGGCCTGCGGGGCTTTGGGTTCACGCCTGGGCTGCACAAATGCTGTGCTTTTTACAAATAGGAAGTTTGTGAGCAGCCCTGCATCGGGCCAGTCTGTGGGCACCGTCTTTCCAGCAGCGTCTGCTCGCTTCGTGTTTCTGTGTCACAGTTTGCTGATTCTCCCAGGATTTCAAACTTTTTCACTTTTACTGTATGCATTATGACAATCTGTATCTATGAGGTTACCATGGTCATTGCTTTGGGACATCATAGACTGTGCCCGTATGAGATGGCAGACTGAATNACTGTATGCATTATGACAGTCTGTATCTATGAGGTTACCATGGTCATTGCTTTGGGACATCATAGACTGTGCCCCATAGACTGTGCCCGTATGAGATGGCAGACTGAATCAATAAACACGGTGTGCGTGCAGACTGCTCCACACTCTCCGGATAGCTCTCCCATGCACCCACCCCCTGCCCCAGTCTCCCTCCCTCTCAGGCCTCCCTGTTCCCAGATACACAGTATCGAAGTTAGGCTAGTTAATAACCCCACATTGGCCCCTAAGTGTTCAAGTGAAAGGAAGAATCACTCCTGTGTCACTTTAAATCAAAAGCTAGAAATGATGGGGTTCGGCGAGGAAGGCATTTTGAAAGCCAGGACAGGCCTAGAGCTAGGCCTCTTGCGCCAGCTACAGTTAGGCATGTTGTGAAGGCGAAGAAAGTCCTTAAAAGAAATTAAAAGTGCTGCTCCAGAGATCACACGAATGATACGACAGAGAAACAGCCTTCCTGCTGGTACGGAGAATGCTTGGGTGGTCTGGATAGAAGATCAAACAAACCAGCCCAACACTCCCTTAAGCCTCATCCAGAGCAAGACCCTAATCTCTTCAATTCTGTGAAGGCTAAGTGAGGTGAGGAGGCTGCAGAAGAAAATTCTGAACCTGGCAGGAGGGGCTCATGAGGGTTTGGGAGAGAAGCCGTCTCATAATGAGCAAGTGCAGGTGAAGCAGCAAATGCTGATGTAGGAGCTGCAGCAAGTCATCGAGAAGACCCAGCTCAGACCATTCATGGAGGTGGCTACATTAGACGGCAGATGTTCAGTGTAGAGGAACCAGCCTCCCGTGGAAGAAGATGCCATCCAGGCCTTTCATAGCCAGAGAGGAGAAGTCAATGCCTGGCTTCAAAACTTCAAAGGACAGACTGACTCTCTCGTTGGGGGCTAACACAGCTGGTGGCTTGAAGCTGAAGCCAGTGCTCATTTACCATCTGAAAATCCTAGGGCCCTTAAGAGGGATGCTCACTCTATTCTGCCTGCGCTCTGTACATGGAGCAGCAAGGCCTGGGTGACAGAACATCTGTCCACAGCATGGTTTGCTGAATATTTTAAGCCCACTGTTGAGATCTGCTGCTCCGAAGGAAAGATGCCTTTCAAAGTAGTGCTGCCCATGGAAAATGTACCCAGTCACCCATGAGCTCTGATGGTGATGTTGATGTGCGATGAAACCAGCGTTGTTTCTGTGCTTACTGATGTAACAGAATCCCACCCCTTAAAGGCCTTCATACCAGCCTACAGACGGCCTCTGCTCCTTGAGTATCTGCACACGTACTGTTCACCTTACAACTACCCATAACAGTGTTTTCTTCTTCAAATCCTAAGCCAACCTCTCCTCCACCTCTTATGAATTCAAGTGTAATGAAGGAATATAAAAGATTCCTACCCACAAACTTTTTATTATGCGTTTCTAGAGGTAGTGTGTATGTTGTATGTCGTGTGTATTCCCAACTGTTATGAACATGACCCTCAGTCCCTAACTATTTCAGCATGCCTCAAAAGTGCCAACCTGATTACAGTATGATTATCACACCCAAGAAGAGTAATAATAAGTTCCTTCTGATATACAAATGATAGAAAGTGAAGAGGAAGTAAAGATCCTCCTGATGAGGGTGAAAGAAGAGAGTGAAAAAGCTGGCTTGAAACTCAGCATTAAAAAAACTAAGATCATGGCATCTGGTCCTATCACTTCATGGCAAATAGATGGGAGAAAAGCAGAAGCAGCAGTAGATTTTATCTTCCCAGGCTCCAGAATCACTGCGGACAGTGACCGCAGCCACGAACTTAAAAATACACTTGCTCCTTGAAAGAATAGCTGTGAGAAACCTAGACAGCATATATCTCATAAGACTGATTTTTTTGGAACCAGGTCAATCAGGATTCATGTTTGCATTTAGCCGTATGTCTCTGTAATCTTTGGTAACATTCTCAGTGTTGTCCTGAGTCAAACCTGACCAGGTGTGGAAATACGTAGTAACTCTCCAGCCTGCACGTAGAAAGGGTAATTGCAGGACCCGCCAATCAGCTCTGCCACCTGTGACTTCATGCTGATGTCCCCTTCTTTGTGAGATGTTCCACACATTCAATTTTTCCTCCCTCTTTTGGCTAAGGTTTAGCTGGGGTTCCTGGGTGCAGAGCTAAGCAATATGCATTGTTTTTGTCGAGCCTAAACATAAATAGTTAAAGATATGGTGAAAACAGCAAGAGACGGGAAAAAATGGAAAGCTTTCCCCCGGGGCCCATTGACGAGGGCTGCCCACCTGGCCTGCTCTGGCTGCTCCTGAGTCATGCCCGTGGGGTCCGGTCTGTGGGATGCAGCGGCTCAGGTCTCCCGGAGTGTTAAGGGGTAGTGGGTGTCCTACTCTAACACCCAGCGGCAGAGGTGTCTTGCCAAGCAAAAGCAGCTCGTCAGCTCCACTGACAAGTAGAGGGTGGGGTGGGATGCCATTTTTCAGAGTTCAGGCGGCCCTTGTACAAGAAGCAGAGGGATGAACATGTTGTTGGGCTGGAAGCCGTTCCTGCGATGCTGTCCTCTTTCCATGAAGGCCAGAGGACAGGACTGAGTGTGGTTTTGCTTGTTCCCTCCAGGTGGTCAGATTTTATGTCTTAGATACTGAGTATTAAAAATGAGGCCTCTGACCATAAGGCCAGTCAGTGGTTCATGGGGTCCTTCATGAGAATGATGGGAATCCCGGAGAAAACGTTGGGGGAAAGCAAGGTGCCTACAGACCCCACGGCTGTCTACCTGCTGTGTCCCCCCCCCTACTCCCCATGTGCTTCCTCTGGGGGTTCTCTCCCCAACCTCCTGCTCAGTGCTTCAGTCCCAGCTTGCCCGTCCTACCCTCAGGCCTTCCTGCCCCTTGTCCCCACCAGCACTCCAAGGACAAGGGCCTGGTTCCAGCTCCTCTTCAGTCCCCCAGAGAAGTGGCCCCTGGCAAAGACCTGGAGTGGCACTGAGATGGGTGCTGGCCCGTCCCCTACCCCGCTGGCCCTGTGCCGTCCACTCCTGGCGTACTGACTGTCCGTGCGGTGGACCTTGACGCAGATGACTGAGACCGTTACTTCATCAAAGCTCTCAGTGGAACCTTCTTGATCTGTGTGCTAAATCCCTTCCACTTAGCCGATGGAGCACCCAGAGAGCAGGGACTGTCCTGAGGTCACACAGCTCATCAGGGGCATAGTTAGAAGCCCAGTCTGCGTCCCGGCGCCCAGCCACCCCCCGGCCTCCAGCGGAGGGGTGGAGGCGGGTCTGGTCTTCACGTGGAGCTGCAGTCCGGGGAAGACTTGGTCTGGGAGCATCAGTACCCCCCAGACCCCACGCACGGGGTCACACTGCCCTGGCCGCAGGTATGTGGAGCCCCAGGCCTGTTGACACAACACAAACCACATCTCTTTCCAGGGCCCGGAAGTCACCAGACGCTCTAGAGGCTCAGTCGGAGGAGGAGGTGGACGAGCTGTCCCTCATCGACCACAATGAGATCATGGCGAGGCTGACCCTCAAGCAAGAGGTGGGTTCCTCACAGGCCGTACGTGCAGCGTCTGGCCCAGAGAGAGGGTGAAGGGGCGTTGAGAAGGGAACTGGAAGTGACCACATGGAAAGGCCACAGCCGGTGCTGACCCCTGGGGCCCCTGGGCTATGGGCTCTGCACCCTCTTGTCCTGGCCCCACGCCTGGGCCACTGCAGGTGCTCCAGGACTCCGGGCACACGGGCGACCGCCCGGAGCAAGTGTGCTGTCCCCTTCTCCGACACGTGGAGAGTGAGCTCGGGCAAGTGGCCTGTCCTCCATAAGCCCCAGATGACGGGCCTCCAGAGACTGTGGTGAGAATGAAGCCCACGTGGGTGCTTGGCACGGAGGCCTGTGTGCAGGGCGTTTTCATGGTGTTGGTGACAGAACCATCCACATCTCTGTCTGTGGGATTTCAGGCCTGGCCCCATGGCTGCCTTCAGCCCGTGTCTTATCAGAAGAGCCTCACTGGTGAACATGGCGCCCAAACCCGTCACCACCCGAGGAGCTGAGCTGAGAGGGCCTTCCGCTCCCTGCTGCCCAGCAACTGTGGGGCCTCGGGAGCGGCTCCCAGTGACGGCTTGACCCCTCCCCGAGGAGGTAGCCGTGTTCTACACACGTGTTCTACATGACAGACATGGCCCAGTCATGGCCCGGAGGAACCAAAAGGCGGGGGCTGGCTCCTCTGCAGAGAGAATGATGTGACTCTTGCCAGAAGTTTCTTCAGAAAAAGCAGGTCCTGGGCGTTGCTGCCCTGCCTTAGCTAGAAATCCAGGATGCTCCTGGGACCCTGGGTTCCAGGGTTAAAGCCTGCCCTAGAGAGGAAGCTGCGTCTCTGAGAGCAAGCGCTGGAAGCAGGCGGAGGCGCGCGCTGGGCAGTCTCCTTCAGGATTACAGGGCGCAGCCTGGCCCTCTTGGGCCTGTGACAGCTCTTTCTTGGCTCCAGACCAGGTTTATGGGTGAATGCCTCCATTTGCTCTTAGGAAAACAAGACTTTTCCCTTAATAGACAGGCTGCGGTCAGTATAAGCCACGCTGGCTATAACTCAACATCTCTGTGACATATCTCACTCCACTAAGGGCTCCCGGGAAGAACGTGTGTTCCTCCCCCAGAGAGCAGGTATGGGTTCAGCAGCTTGCTGCAGCTCTCCCGGAAGCAGCCTGCCATCTGGACCCTCATCCTGCACCCTCTGGCTCTGCCTGCCTCCCCGTGGGCTCCCCTGTCCCCTCCTCCCCTCTCTGACCCATGGGCTGGAGACCTGTTGGGAGCCAGGTCCCAACCCAGCAGTGTCCTCGGTGCTCGGTGCCATCTGTGGAGCGTGCAGGTCGGATGAGCACCCTGGCCTCAGCAGCTGGGCCGGGCCGCTCCTGGAGCGTGGGGGTGCCGCGAGGACCTGGGGGTCTGTCAGCTCGTCCCTAAGCCGACTCTCATGGCTGTACTCTGCCCCACGCCCTCCTCTGCTGTGCTCCTGCAGGGTGACGACGGGCCAGACGTCCGTGGAGGGTCAGGCGACATCCTCCTCGTCCACGCCACAGAGACAGACAGAAAAGGTACGGCTGCCCTGTGCAGAGCTCGCCGATGGTGGGGGCTGGGGTTCCCGCTGAAGCCACGGCTCTGCCCCCGTCCCCTCCCTGCCCCTCCGGCACTGAGTGGGTCGTAGCTGCGGTCCTGCAGTGAGTGCCACTGGGGGCAGGTGACCGACCCGCACGCAAAGCCAGCGCCTGTGTGCCCCAGCTCTCTCTCTGAGTGGGTGCTTTGTGTGCGGGTGTTGGGCCCCCGGCCTCGTCAGGGGCCGAGTTTCCAGGGCAGAGCTCAGCACCTGCGGGCACTGCACAGAGCCTGAGCAACAGCACGCCTGCCACGGCAGTGAAGTCGTGCTGACCGGCGGGGAGCGCTCCTACTTCTCCTGATGTTTGGCCCTGACGGCCGCACTGGGCTGCATCTCTTTTCCTCTGGGAGCTTTGTGGGCAGACACTCTGTCCAGTCCCACTGCAGCAGTACCGGCACCGAGCGGGGCTCCCCGCCCTCAGCACAGAGACACCCCATTCCCGCCCCAGTCCTTTGGGAGTGCTGGAGAAGCAGGGCCTGTCTGTCTGCTGGCGAAGGCGCAGTCTTTCCAGGTTGTGTTCTGGGGGGAGGGGGAGGGGAGCTGTGAGGCCAGCACCCATGACCTTGGTCGGACAGGAGGGACCATGCACACAGNGACCAGGTTTATGGGTGAATGCCTCCATTTGCTCTTAGGAAAACAAGACTTTTCCCTTAATAGACAGGCTGCGGTCAGTATAAGCCACGCTGGCTATAACTCAACATCTCTGTGACATATCTCACTCCACTAAGGGCTCCCGGGAAGAACGTGTGTTCCTCCCCCAGAGAGCAGGTATGGGTTCAGCAGCTTGCTGCAGCTCTCCCGGAAGCAGCCTGCCATCTGGACCCTCATCCTGCACCCTCTGGCTCTGCCTGCCTCCCCGTGGGCTCCCCTGTCCCCTCCTCCCCTCTCTGACCCATGGGCTGGAGACCTGTTGGGAGCCAGGTCCCAACCCAGCAGTGTCCTCGGTGCTCGGTGCCATCTGTGGAGCGTGCAGGTCGGATGAGCACCCTGGCCTCAGCAGCTGGGCCGGGCCGCTCCTGGAGCGTGGGGGTGCCGCGAGGACCTGGGGGTCTGTCAGCTCGTCCCTAAGCCGACTCTCATGGCTGTACTCTGCCCCACGCCCTCCTCTGCTGTGCTCCTGCAGGGTGACGACGGGCCAGACGTCCGTGGAGGGTCAGGCGACATCCTCCTCGTCCACGCCACAGAGACAGACAGAAAAGGTACGGCTGCCCTGTGCAGAGCTCGCCGATGGTGGGGGCTGGGGTTCCCGCTGAAGCCACGGCTCTGCCCCCGTCCCCTCCCTGCCCCTCCGGCACTGAGTGGGTCGTAGCTGCGGTCCTGCAGTGAGTGCCACTGGGGGCAGGTGACCGACCCGCACGCAAAGCCAGCGCCTGTGTGCCCCAGCTCTCTCTCTGAGTGGGTGCTTTGTGTGCGGGTGTTGGGCCCCCGGCCTCGTCAGGGGCCGAGTTTCCAGGGCAGAGCTCAGCACCTGCGGGCACTGCACAGAGCCTGAGCAACAGCACGCCTGCCACGGCAGTGAAGTCGTGCTGACCGGCGGGGAGCGCTCCTACTTCTCCTGATGTTTGGCCCTGACGGCCGCACTGGGCTGCATCTCTTTTCCTCTGGGAGCTTTGTGGGCAGACACTCTGTCCAGTCCCACTGCAGCAGTACCGGCACCGAGCGGGGCTCCCCGCCCTCAGCACAGAGACACCCCATTCCCGCCCCAGTCCTTTGGGAGTGCTGGAGAAGCAGGGCCTGTCTGTCTGCTGGCGAAGGCGCAGTCTTTCCAGGTTGTGTTCTGGGGGGAGGGGGAGGGGAGCTGTGAGGCCAGCACCCATGACCTTGGTCGGACAGGAGGGACCATGCACACAGGCCCATAGCTAGCCCCGCCTCCCCCCACATCCATTTCCTTTTTATGTTTTTTAGATTGTCAGAAAGATGATGGAATAGCGGTATTAAAGTAGGGAGTGGAGGAATTGAAAAACCTCCGTCTTGAAACCCTAACCCCCCCAGTTTTATGTCTGTACTCAACCTGGTCCTCGTGTCTTGACAGCAGGTTTCCCCAAGTATGTCGCCCAGATGGAAAATTTTAAATTAGGAAATCAGTACCAGAGTAATTGTTTGCATTGCTGAAAATTTGAAAAATAGAGAAAAAGAAGAAATGGCTCCCGCAGACTCTCCACAGCCACGCTGTTGCCCTGCGGGTTTTTTCTGACCCGAGCACTGCACATTCCTGGAGACTCTGGGTTTGAACCCTGGCAGGCGGCCGCTAGCCCCTGCCCGACCTCAGCTGACTCGGCTTTGTGAAGCAGTTAGGCGCCCTGTGGGTGTGAAGGTTGCGTGAGCTGAGATGAAACACGCCTGGCACATGGGAAGTGCTCGGAGGGGTCTCTGCATCCCCGGGACAGCCCTTGCAGTGCCCTCTTCCCCACGCCTGCTGCCCTGGCCAGAGCTCCGCCCCAGCCTGCAGAGAGGCTGAATGGGGGCCAGCTTCAGACCTCAGCTTTTAGCAGGAAGCTGCAGACCTGCCAGGTCCCGCGGGCTGTGGCCCAGGCCAGAGGGAGCCCAGCGGGCAGGGCGGCGCAAGACCTTCCAGCCGGTGCTGACTCTGCCTGGGGAGGTGGCCCTGCTGCCCCCGGGGGCTTCGTGCGCTTTTCTCCATGGAGGGGTTTTGAGGCTCCAGGCATTTGTCCCTGGTGTGGATGCTGAGTTAACGGCCCTGGGCTATGGCAAACTCCTCAGGCAGGGGCCAGCTGGAGGCCCCGGGCTCTGCGCAGCCGCAGACCTCTGCTTCCTCATCCCTCTCTGAACAGAAGCCCAGTCTTAACAGGAGTAGGGTGGTGTTGGGGTTGAGGGGTGGTGCTTGGAGTCCAGGAGGGAGCTCAAGCCCAGTGCCGCTGACCCCACTGTGGCCCCCACCCTGAGCCCCCCTCAGATCACCGCTCCGGCAGCCGGGCCTCCCTAGCATGCCCCAGATGTGGCTGCAGCGGGGGCTTTTCCTCTCATCCTGGGGGTAATAGGGAGGGCAGGGGACAGGAGCCAAGGCTTGACCAGGTTGGGCTGCTCAGCTGGAGAAGGGGTCCTCGGGGCCTCCCCGCAGCGAGCTGGGGGAGGGATGAGAGAAGACAGCAGACAGTGGTCTGTGCCCAGCAAGTGCACGCTCAGCCTCACAGGGAGGACCGCAGATCAGCCTCCTGGGGAGGACTATAGGTCAGCCTCAAGGGGAAGGCCATAGCCTCATGGGGAGGACCACGGGTCAGCTTCACGGGGAAGGCCATAACCTCACAGGGTGGACTGCAGGTCAGCCTCACAGGGAGGTCCATAGCCTCATGGGGAGGACCNGACAGCAGACAGTGGTCTGTGCCCAGCAAGTGCACGCTCAGCCTCACAGGGAGGACCGCAGATCAGCCTCCTGGGGAGGACCATAGGTCAGCCTCACGGGGAAGGCCATAGCCTCATGGGGAGGACCACGGGTCAGCTTCACGGGGAAGGCCAAAACCTCACAGGGTGGACTGCAGGTCAGCCTCACAGGGAGGTCCATAGCCTCAGGGGGAGGACCACAGGTCAGCCTCACGGGGAAGGCCATAGCCTCATGGGGAGGACCACAGACTTGGGAGCCAAATCCGGACTCAAACCTTAGCTCCAGCACAGGATAACCTGAAGTTCACCAGCTTGACCAGGTTCTTAGTCTCCAGGAGGGACCTTCATTTAAAACTCCCCGATTTTTTCCTCAGTGTCAGAGACTGCCTAGTTAGGGTGTGTCACAGCTGTGAATAAAGGGGCCATTGTGAATCTGGAAAGTCTGGGAATCCCTGACGAGAACCAGCCCTTCTAAAATATAGGGAAGGAGAGGTGTTGGGTGGGAGCAGCCAGCCCGAGTCCCACCCGGCCACTGGGCCAAGCTCCTCCTAGTGGGCCCCTCCCTCCCCTGGCACCAGAGCCTGCACCCGGGAGTATCCAGCAGGGTGCCAGGCAGAGCCCCAGGCCTTTGCCTCAGCCTCTCACTGTGTGGGGACTCCTGGGCCCTGCCACCCCTCAGCGTTACCTGTCACTGAGCTCCAGAGCCCTGCTGACGGGTCTGAATTGTGTTCTCTCTGCCCGTGATGGTTAAGACTCAATCATCAAGTCTTTGGGCAAATGAGAGGCCCTCAGCGTCCGGTCAGGGGCCTCCTGCAGCAGGCGTGCTGCCGGTCGGCGCCCACACCAGCAGCAGGCCTGATCCGCTCCTTGTTCCTCCCTCCAGATCTGGTGTTGTACTGCGAGGCCTTCCTGACCACCTACAGGACCTTCATCACCCCCGAGGAGCTCATCAAGAAGCTGCAGTACAGATATCCTTGCCTGCGTGCCCTCCTTCACAGAGCCCCCCACAGGGTGGGGGCCAGTGCCCAGCCCAGCTCTGCATGTCCCAGCTTGGGGCCTTAGGCCAGGCTCCTTTGAGCCACATTCTGTCTTGAGAGGGCCAAGTGACATCATGTGATGTGCTTGGAACAGAGGGTGCTGCCTGGTGGCCACTGTGATCACGGGGTGATTCTGAGACAAAAGGACCTGATAGACCCTGAGGGGTTTCCCAGGTGGTGCTAGCGGTAAAGAACCCACCTGCCAACGCAGGAGACACGGGTTCTATCCCTGGGTCTGGAAGATCCCCTGGAGAAGGGGATGGCAACCCACTCATGTTCTGGCCTGGAGAATCCCATGGACAGAGGAGCCCAGGGGCTGCAGCCCGTGGGGTCACACATCGGACATGACTGAGCAGGATGCACCCTGAGGGGGGAACGTGTGGGCCCTGGGGAGGTCTGGGTCACTGAGCCCTGGGCGTGACAGATGCAACGTGCACAGGACGCGAGGGCATTAGGACTCCAGGGAACAACCCCAGGGCAGGTGCAGTCTCTCCACCTGCCGGCAGGCCCAGCAGTGGACAGAAGCTTGGCGTCCATGCCGCAGCCAGTGCCCACCCCATGGGCTCCCCCTTTCAGAGACGATGCCCCCGGCAGTGGCCAAGGAAGACCCGAGGCTGCCAGGGACCTGCTCAGTTATCTCTCAGATGTGGTTTTGCCCCTCCTGCTGAGGCTGACCTGCAGCTCCTGTCCCAGGAGTGGTCCCCTCCCAGCCTCGTCCTGCATCACAGCCCGTGGCTGCCACCTGCTGGACAGCCCAGCCCTGGGCTGGCAGGCCTGAGTCCTTCAGCTCTCCCCGCCCTCCCGTGCCCAGGCCCCCCCAACCCGGCCTCCATCTCCTCTGTGACCCACCTCGGGGCCCCGGGCCCTCAGAACTGGACAGCCCATGCACAGACTTCCTGCCCTCCAGCCTCACACCTGCAGTGGCCGCAGTCCTGGCTCAGTGATGAGAGTGACTCACACCTGCTGAGACGCCGCTGGTGTCGGCTGTGGTGCAGAGCGCTGCACGGGTGACCTCACTCAGCTCTGATAGTGATTTGTGTACTTATTGTCACTATTTCACACCATGTCCAATTAGGGAAAGCGAGGTTCATGAGGGTCATGGGACCCACATGGCAGTGTGGAGCAAATGTACCCATGCCTCAGGCCTCCCAGACCCAGCTTCTCAGCATATGCCCTGCATGGCCACTCCAGGCATCTCAGTGGACAAGTCATAGCACCAGGACCCTGGGCGCAGCTGGCTGGTGAGCCCTGGCGTGGCAGGCACCGGCGCGGCTCCTGCTCTGTGACTTCCTCCCGAGCGCATTTCCAGAGCGCGGGTGGGAGGGAATGAACCCAAGAAGGCAGTGAGAAGCTGTGATGCCCCAGGGCAGTGGGTCTCCAGAGCTGGGGAAAGGCCTGGGGATGGAGTGACCTGCCCCACCGGGCTGTGCAGCTCCCCCAGGGGAGCTGCCTGAAGCCAGGAGACAGCCATGTGTCAGTGCGTCACAGGGACCTTGGGTCCACCCCGGCAGAGAGGCAGGCCTGGGCGTGCAGGGGACGGCTCTGCAGGCAGGAGAGGCTAGTGGCCAAGAGCAGTCCTCAGGGTCAAATAGGTGTGGGCTGACTCCCTTCACAGGCCTGCTGCCCCGCACAGGCCTCTGCCCTCCCCATGTTCCCAGGGTTCACTCAGGAAGGGGTCCGGAGGAGCGCGGGCCTCCCCTCATGTCCCCACCCCTGCCTGCGAGGACGGCTGTTTCTTTAACTCAGGCTCCACGTACGAGAAGTTCTCTCCCTTCGCCGACACATTCAAGAAGCGTGTGAGCAAGAACACGTTCTTCGTGCTGGTGCGGGTGGTGGACGAGCTCTGGTGAGCCCTTCCGTCTGCAGGAGGCAGGCCGTGGGTCTCAGGGTGCAGGCTTCCCCAGATACCCGAGCCTCCCGTCCCATTTCCACCTGCGTCTCCTGCCCACCACCCCGCCTGGGGTCCTGGATGGCTTGCTCCTGCCAGCTTCAGCACGAGCCCCGGGAGGGTGACCTGGCCCCTCAGACCTAGTCGGCCCTGACTTCCTCGTGGGGGCAGTGCCCTCGGCCGCCACCGTCATGGGGGACCTTCTCCCGCCCTCCGCAGCTGTCCCTGCTCCGCTGAGTGGCCCTTGGCCATTTCCCTTCATTTAACAAACACAGAGCATGAGATTCCTTTCCTGGGTCCAGAGAGCACCCCCAGCCTTGCCCTCAGGAAGGTGACCTGCTGGGGAGTCACCTCAGTGACCACAGGGTGGGGCTGGGACACCCTGTGTGAGGAGGAAGCACAGAGGGATCCTGGTGGGGGTCCAGTCTGCAGAGCCCGGACGGCTTCCTGACCTGTCACCCCCACGGGGCCCGGAGCTCCTCTGGGGCACATTTGTCTCCACACCCAGGCCCAGCATGGCCCCTCGTGCTTGTCCAGTGCCTCTGAGCATCATCCCCCGAGAGGACGGGGGCAGGCAGCCACCCCGAGACCCTCTGCTGCTCCCTTCCCACCAGCAGTTTCCCAGCTCTGCTGCGGGGTGTCCCGTGGCCCTCGGGGTCTTGGGGGCTTCAGGACTGGTGCCAGCAGCCCTCTTCTTGTGCTTGCCTCCTGTGCCGCCCNAGGGCAGGGCAGAGCGCGTTCTGCACGTGAGAAGGGCCCCTGGGGACCAGTTGAGGAGGACTCAGCCAGGACTGATTAGTAATGTCTGCCATCCATGGCAGCAGGGGAGGGTCTTAGCTTTGCCACCCTGCAGTGCTCACGGCCCTGTGGCCGCAGGGCTGATCGGCACGCTGACTGCCTGAAGACAGTGCAGGAGTGGCTGTGCTCGTACTTTATTCAGCCTTAACTTCTTAGAGCAGGGCGAAACCCCACAGAGCGTTTATGACGTGACGCAGCAGAGCCACGGGCTCCACAGTGGGACTCGGGGTGCCCACAGCCTCTCGGCCCCGATGGAGGATGGCCAGGGCATGGTGGCCAGGCAGGCTCGTCCCGACCCACACACAGCCCATCGCCAGCACCAGGGAGCGTCTGGGACTTTTCAAGCGGTCTGAAGACAGCATGCTGGGGAAAGCGGGGCCTCTCCCCCTTGGCCTGCTCCCCTCCGTTCCCCTAGAAGCCTCTCGTTCCTCAGCACGCACTTGGTATAACTGCCCTGCAGAGACCCAGGCAGTTTCTGGTCCACACAGCCCTGAGTGCCACCACCAGCTGCCCCTCGCTGGGCACTGGGGGCTCCAGACACACCCCAGGTCCTACCTAGGAGGGTGGGTGGGGCCCTTTAGGGCCACGCTCCTCAAGGCAGACAGTGCCAGTGCCCCGACGGGTCAGACGAGGGGGTACATTCTCTGGGTAGCACGGGTCGAGGCCACCTGGAGGTCCTCCTGCAAGCCTGGCCTTAGGCTGCAGCTGAGGTTCTGAGAGGTGGCCTCCCTCGTGGCCTGCACGGTGGCCTCTTAACCCACATNAGGGGGTACATTCTCTGGGTAGCACGGGTCGAGGCCACCTGGAGGTCCTCCTGCAAGCCTGGCCTTAGGCTGCGGCTGAGGTTCTGAGAGGTGGCCTCCCTCGTGGCCTGCACGGTGGCCTCTTAACCCACACACCCCCTCCTCTCCCAAGTTGATCCTGAGGCTGGTCACGGGGTGTTTCCAGCTGCCCTGGTGCTCGGGGTCAGGCTCACCAGGAATGTCCACATCTGTGGGGTCAGAGGTCCCCATCCTGGAGTTCAGCACTGGCCCCCTGGTTGGCAGGGGCTCGTGGCCAATGGGTGCAGGCACCCACCTCCCTTGCCCAACTCTTAGGACCTGCCAGGGGCCCGGAGGGAGACCAGTCACTCAGCTGTCCTTCTCCCCTCGGTGTGCACAGGGTCCGGTCGATAATCATGTTGCAGGAAAAGGCCCAAGACAGGGAACGGCTGCTCTTGAAGTTCATCAAGATCATGAAGGTAATTCGGGCCCCCCTCCAAAGAGGCGACCCCCCGCCCGTCCCCACCCTCCCTCACAGCTGCCTCCCCCTCCCTGCAGCACTTACGGAAGCTGAACAACTTCAACTCCTACCTGGCCATCCTCTCGGCGCTGGACTCAGCTCCCATCCGCAGGCTGGAGTGGCAGAAGCAGACCTCAGAGGTGGGCGGGTGCCACCTAGTCCCCAGTCACTGGGCCCTGTGGACGCGGGAGGCAGTGCCCGGGTCGCCCGCCCCACAGAGCCATGCCCAGGCCCCACTTCCCCAGGGGCTGCTGTGGGCGGGCGTGTGAGGCGCGGGGGCCCAGGACCAGGCTAGGCCTGCTATCTTGTGGAGCGCTCCAGGGAGGTCAGGCTTCTGAGCAAGTGTGACCAAGTGGCCCAGCCCACCCTGGGGTCCAGGAGGCCCCAGGGAGGTGCTGGTCCCCCTGAGACCCGAGTAGGCGTATCCTGAGAGGGGAAGGGAGTTCCCATCAGAGGGGACAGAGGCCTGTGTGGCCACATCACAGGAGTCCTGGGGCACCCTCATCCTGGTGTGAGAGCTATTCCTGGGGAAGCGAGGCAAGGCCCACGGGGCTGGGTGTTGGCCAGGGTCCCTGAGAGTTGTCTCCCAACAATATAAAGGGACAGTTATGAAACAGCGGTGTCTGGAGAAGTGGGACATTGCCCCCAGCTGCTCCAGAGACACATAAGAGGGCCTGAGAAGGCAGGGAAGGCTTCCTGGAGGAGGTGACACGTCAGGTGAGAGGCACGTGGCAGGCGAGGGGCCACAGCCCGCCCAGCATGCAGAGCAGGGAGGTCACTGCCCTCCCCGGTGGGCTCTGCCTTGAGTGTAGAGAGGTGGGAAGGCAGGCTCGGGGGGCGTGGGGGAACAGCACAGCCGGGCCTGCAGCGCTGATTACAGCCCAGCAGCAGCCCTGTGTCCACAGCAGGCCTGGCCTGCCTGCAGCCGGGCAGGGGGGCCTGGCTCTGGGTCAGTGCTCGGTATTATCGCCATGCTCATGGATGGCACGTTCTCCTGCCAGGGTTTGGCTGAGTACTGCACGCTGATTGACAGCTCGTCGTCCTTCCGCGCCTACCGGGCCGCGCTCTCGGAGGTGGAGCCGCCCTGCATCCCATACCTGTGAGTACAGCCTCCCTCGGTGTCCCCCTTCACTCGCTGCCCCACGGACAAACCCACGAGGAAAGGTTTCCAACCTGGGCGCTGTGCTCGTACCTAACTTAAAACGTGCTCCTTGTTAGACGGTGCAGACGAGCGAGGGTCCAGTGGCAAGGGCTCGCTCTGCCCACCCACCCCGTCCCTGAGCGTGTGCGGGCGCTCATGTGGACAGGCCTGTGGCACCATGCTCTGCTCAGCTGCCCCGGGCCTGGCTGCACCTCACAGTCTCCCCAGGGACCCTGGGAGTACCTGGGTGAGGCAGCTCTGGACAGGTCCCCCTGTGGGCTGGGACGAGGGTAGGCGTTTTCACCAAAAAGAATCCATGGCATGTGTGCTTGGGAAACAGCAGGAAAAATCAGACCTAAGTGGGGTTCTTGTGCATGTCAGATCCCTTAGTATGGTAGCAGACAGCAGGGACTTCCAGGAGAGGGACAGGAGACTCCACAGTGACCTGAGGCCGAGTATCCAGGGGCACGTCCCTCAGGCCTGCACCCTCAGAAACGTGGCTCTTATAGTGCACAGCCCCCTCCTTGCCTCCATCCCACCCTGGCTCCGTGGGCAGCTGCGGGCTGCGCTTTCCCCGCTGGGGGAACCGCCCCGCCCCTCATCGGGTGGCTTCACGCCCTCTGTGTGCAAGCACATGACCGTGCCTGATAACCCAGGGGATTGACCCCCACCACCACCGAGTTTGGGGTTCTGTTCTCCCGTCCTTGTTACTTGTACGTGGTGGACCGTGGCTCTGCCGGGCCAGCACAGGGGTTGCAAGGCTCCCTACACAGCAGGCAGGCCTGAGCCCACCTTTCCGGAGCCCCAGAGCCTGGGAGTCAGGAGTTCGCAGCAGAAGCACCCAGACAGGCTCATGGGGTGCCGGCCCATAGACCCGCAGCCTTCTGAGCCCGCCCCCAGGGCGCTCACCAGCTTGTCTCTTTCCCAGGGGGCTCATCCTACAGGACCTCACCTTTGTCCACCTGGGGAACCCAGACTACATCGACGGGAAGGTGAACTTCTCCAAACGCTGGCAGCAGTTCAACATCCTGGACAGCATGCGGTGCTTCCAGCAGGCGTGAGTGTGGCCGTCCTAGGGGGCTGGGGGGCCTCCCTGGGGCCTGAGCAGAGGGGAGCCCCGCGCTCTAAGGGCCAGTGGGGCCATGCCTGCCCTGTGCGTTCGCGGGGGTGGTGGGGGTCCCAGGGCTGTGTGGCCCTCATGGCCGCCCCCTCCTCCCCCAGGCACTATGACATCCGGAGAAACGACGACATCATTAACTTCTTCAACGACTTCAGTGACCACCTGGCCGAGGAGGCCCTATGGGAACTCTCTCTGAAAATCAAACCCAGGAACATAACGAGGAGGAAGACAGACAGAGAAGAGAAGACCTAGGGGCGGCTGCCGCGGGTGAGGAGAACGCCCAAGAGAGGCGCAGGGCCGCTCCGAGGCTGAAGGGACTTTGGACCTGTGCGGTGGTGGCGGCCCAGGCAGGCATCCGGAGCCCGTGGCCAGCTCCGTCCCGCACAGGAGCAGCCCCCCAGCCACGGCGGAGCCACAGGCAGCTCTCAGGGCCGAGCCGTGACCCGGCAGTGTGGGTTTGGCTGGGGTTCTTCTTTCGCGCCGTCTTCCGCTCTGTGTCCCCTCCCCAAGCCCGGGAGCTGCAGAGCACGTGGTCAGCAGACTGAGGGACAGGGGTGCCGTCTGAGTCTGCTGTTGTGACACGGGCAGGAGCCCGCCTGGTGACCGTGGATGACGGGACCTGCAGGCGAGCAGGGAAACCGGGCAGATTCCTCTCATTTCCCATGCGCTGCTTTTTCAGCAGAGGAGGGGGGCGCTGCTCACCTGGCCTGGAAAGGTACGACAGGGCCCCCCTCAGCAGCCCGGAGCTGGGCCTCTTGCTCACGGTACCAGCCCACCCTTGCCGGGCCCGAGCAGCAGCCGTGTCAGTCCTGTTTTGCCTCTTCATCTCCCCCTGCCCTCACCCTCCAACCTGGGCACTGCGGGAGCTGGGCAGGCAGGCCGTGACCCCACAAGGATCACTCCAGCTAAGCGGGGCCAGCGCTCTTGGTGAGTCCCTTCAGAGAGGGAAGGGTGGGCCAGTGGCCCCGCCTGTTGCTTGCCGTGTGCCTTAAACTCCAGCTCCTGCGGGCTCCCCTCCCGCCTTGTCCCCAGCCTGCTGGGGCCAGACGGGCTGCTCTTCAGCCCTTTCTGCCGCGTGGGAGGCTCTTTCTGCCGGCTCTCCTGTGGGAGGATAGGGTCCCGGCTGCAGAGACCCGCCCGCCAGGCACAGCGTCTTCAGGGGCAGGTGCTCTTTCACCCTGAGCTGCCCCCTAAGTTTTCTAACTGCTGAGGCTGACAATCCGAGGCAAGGTCAGTGGGGGCTCTGCACACAGAGGCGCCCACCGGACTCCGTGCCAGCCAGGCCTAGGCGTGCAGGCAGGCCACCCCCTCCTGATTAGTTTCACATCACTGGGTGCCTGCTGTTCCTGGGTTTGGGACTCGGACAAACAGCAGGCTAGATCCAGGCTTAGCCCAGTTTCAACAGAACGAAAAGAGTGGAAACAATCTCTGTTGACTATTTAAAGAAACAGCCCTGTCACTCTGAGTCCTTCGTGGGCTTCTGAACAGTTTTTACTGAGAAGCCATCTGTCCTGTACACAGAGGGGAGGAGTCTGAAATGTCAGCTACGACCCCTCAGCAGCGATCCTTGGGCGGAACGCGTCACTTTATTATTTAAGGAGTGTGTGTGTAGAGTCGCTGTTTATGAACAGTACTGTGTGTGGGGTTGGGTTTTAGTTTGTTCCCGCGTTTTTGAGTCCTCTCATTTCAGCCTCCCTCCCACCTCCCTCCTGGCCTGGCCAGCTCTGCTGATGCTGCCGCATGTGTGGCTCAGGGCTGAGGAACCGTGTGGACTGGTTCCCACAGCAGAGAGCTGGGGCGGGGGGAGCTTTGCCACCCCTCACTTCAGAGCAGACCGGGCACGCCGTGCAGGTGGGCCACATGGGCCCCCTGCGTGAGGGCAGCGGGTGCAGTGTGCGTTTTAACTTATTGGGCTCAGGGTTCCCCACCTCCACCTCCTGGAGACCCTTCCCTGGCTCTGGGTGCTGCCAGCCTGGCTGTGTGGTTTGTCTGGCTTAGGGGCCAAGTCAGGTGTACAAGCCAGCCTGTGTGACAGAGACACCCTCGGGAGGATTTGGTTCCCTGCGGGTGTGAGTGGGTCAGGGTGAAGGCAGGCATGCACCAGGTCCGAATTAAACCCCGATTCTAAGCAGCGCTTCCCCCGACCGCCTCCCAGTGTTATTACATTGTAATATATCCCTGACTAGACTAACCGGCTGATCATGGCATCTTCCTGCAGATATTTCAAACCCTGTAACTTTTATATGAAAGGAAAATAAACACAGATGAAAGCCGCGGCCGCCTGTGTGTGCACCGCATGCCGCGGGTCAAAGCAACCACCTGAGCTGTCTGTCTTTGATCCCCCTGAGGGCAGGAGGGGGGAGGGGCCTCTGTCCCCGTCATCCCTTCTCAGTTTGTCCACCTGGAGGCGGCAGCAGGGACAGCCCTCCCGTACAAGGTGAGAGTGCTCAGCGAGTTACACCTGGGGCGGCGTCTGTTACTCCTCAGCCTGTATCGCACACCACGCACTCTGCAATCAGCTTCACCTCATGGAGCCTCTCAATGTGCAAATCACGCAAGTAATATACTACAACCCAGAGAAGCACTGCAAAGGAGAGAGAGGCGCTTGGCAGTGAAGCAACTGAGTTGAGGTGGAAATCCACTCACACACATCAGGTCCAGACAGGCTTAACAGGTAATTTATACTGAACAGAGAGCTTCAATCTTAAGCAAATGCCCTTGAAGACAGAAGGGAAAACAACCTGGACACCAAATCCAGACGAGGGCTGGGAGCTGCGGGTGAAGCCACAGGTGCAGAAGCAGCCCAGACCAGCAGCACGTTCAGCCAGCGCTCCCCACTGGGCTCGCCACAAACGCACGGGCGGAGGGACCGGAAATGGGGTAATGTACTTGACCCCTTATCTGGGCAGTCCCACCTGGCACACCTCTCCTTCCGGGGAAGTAAGAACAGGTATGCCATCTCCACGTGTACTGTCTCTACCATGGATGGCACACGTAAAGATTCCCAGTGTGGAGATGGCAGGACCCTGAGTGGAGGCAGCCCAGTCAGGAACCACTTCAACTGTTCCATCCTGGGCTATACATGAATCGAAAAATGAACTTGTGCAAATAATTAAGCTGCTGAGATTTTAGGGTTTATGAATGTTCACAACATGGCCTAGCCTCTCCTGAATAAATACATTAACAGATTGAAGGAACATCACATGATCACTCCAGTACTCAGAAAGACCTGTTTAAAAAAAAAACACCCGTTCATGATTTTTACTTAATTAGAAATCAGAAACCTCCTTAGTCTGATAAAGATTACTTTCTAAAATCCTAAGCAAACATTATACTTAATGATGAAATATTCTATCAAGTTCCTTTAAAAGAGAAGAAGGTAAGGACCCCACCATCACCTTATCTTTCATTGTCTTAGCTAATTTAAGAGATTACTAAGAAGATCAAGGCAGTTAGCTATACAGTCAAAAAGCTGAGCATGTCCCTGTATATAGTGAACTGCATGGACCAAGGAGCCTGGTGGGCGGCAGGCCCCAAGGTCGCGGGGTCAGGCGCCACTGAAGCAGCGGGGCACGCACACACACACCAGAAAGCACCCTAAAAACAAACAACTTAGGCTAACATCACAATCCTTAAAATGCTAGGAATAAACCCAGTAAAAGATGTGCAAGACCTTATAAGGAAAAGAGATTTGTAAGTATTTACTCATCCAAATAACACCTAAATATACAAAGTAAATATTCCTAGACCTAAAGAGATACTAAACAATGACAGTAGGGAACTTTAACAACCCACACTCACATCAGCGGATACATCATCCAGACAGAATCAGTGAGGAGAAACACTGGCCTTAAACATATTCAATCAGATGGACTTAGAGAGCCATACAGAGCATTCCACCCCAAAAACAATACACTGTTCTAAGGGCACATGGGACATCCTCCAGAATAAATAACACGTTAGGCCACAATCTTCTTACACGAATGAAGATGGAAATCATATCAAGCATTTTTGCCAACTGCAAGGGTATGAAACTAAAGATTACAAGAAAATGGGAAAATCCAAAAATACATGGAAATTGAATCGTATAATGCTGAACAACTATGAGGTCAAAGAAAGTAAAAGATAACATTGAGAATGAAGATACAACATATCAAAATTTACAGGATGCAGCAAGAACGGTTTTAAAAGGAAAATTCGTGATAATAAACACCTAAAGCAAGAAAGAAAAAGCTCAAACACTAAATTTCAAGGAACCAGAATGCATGAACCCTAAAGGCAGTGGAAAGAAGGAAATAAAGGTCAGAGTGGAAACAGCAAATTAATGTGGAGATGTAAGAGACGCCGGTTTCATCCCTAGGTCAGGAAGATCCCCTGGAGGAGGGCATGGCAAACCACTCCAGTGTTCTTGCCAGGAAAATCCCATGGACAGAGCGAGCCTGGTGGGATATGGTCCATTGGGTCACAAAGAATTGGACACTTTAGTTTAAGCCAACCTGGCACGCACACAAAAAGACAGTGGAAAAGATTAATAAAACTAAGAACTGGCTCTTTGAAAAGATAAAATGGATAAACCTTTAGCTAAACTCACCAAGAAAAAAACGGAGGACACAAAATCAAATGAAAGAGGAGCTGTTAGAGCTGATACCACAGAAGTACAAAGGCTCAAAAGAGACGCCTGTGAACGATTATATGCCAACAAATTAACAAACCTGACAACCCAGAAGACACATTCCTAGACACATACAACCTATCAGTGCTGAAGAAAATCTGAACCGATGATCAGTAAAGAAACTGAATCAATAATCAAAAACTTTTCAGTGCAAGTGAGACCAGGTGGCCTCACTGATGAATTCTACCAAGCATTCAAAGAAATAATGAGTTCTCAAGCTTTTCCGAAAACTAGAGGAAGAAACACTTCAAATTGTTGGTTTGTTTTTTTTGTTTGTTTTGTTTTGTTTTTTACAAAGCCAGCATTACCTTGACATGAAAACCAGATGAGACTGCCACAAGAAAATTACAGGCCAATATCCCTAAGGAACATAAATGCAAAAATCCTCAACAAAAAATACTAGAAACACAATTCAACAATGCAGGAGGAGGATCATACATCATTATCAAGCTGGATTTATTCCAGAGAGACAGGGATGGTTCAACATCTGTAAATCAGCGTGATTCACCAGATTAACAAAATGAAGGATAAAACCCAAAAGACCATCTCAGCAGATATTGAAAAAGTATTTGACTAAATTCAACATCATTTATGATTAAATCTCTCAACAAAAGGCACAGGAACATACCTCAACATAAAGTCACATGTCACCGGCCCATAGCTAACATCGCAGTGGCGAAAAGATAAAAGATCAGGACAAGACACACACTCAGGCACAAAAAAGCAAAATCTCTGGAGAGCCAGTGGTTAGGACTTGGNGGAACATACCTCAACATAAAGTCACATGTGACCGGCCCGTAGCTAACATCGCAGTGGCGAAAAGAGAAAAGATCAGGACAAGACACACACTCAGGTACAAAAAAGCAAAATCTCTGGCGAGCCAGTGGTTAGGACTTGGTGCTTTCACTGCCAAGGTGGCGGTTCAATCCCTGGTTAGAGAACTGAGATCCTCCAAGTTGTGCAGCACAACCAGAAAAAAATGTAAGTATTGGAAGTTCCAGCGAGAGCAATTAGGCAAGAGAAAAAGGCATTTGAACTGAAAAGGAAGATATAAAACTATTTGCAGATGAATGATATTATATATGGACAACCTCCAACTCCACCAAAAAATTGTTAGAACTAATGAATGAATTCAGTACTAATAAATTCAGTAAAGTTACAGAATGCAAAATCAATGTACCAAAATCAATGTATTGTTTCTATAGACTAATAGTGAATTATCAGAAAGAAATTAAGAAAACAATCTCATGTATAATATATGACTCACGACTGCATCAAAAAGCACACACACACACACACAAAGTATCCAGGGATAAACCTAAGGTGAAAGACCTGTACACTGAAACCTCTAAGATGTTAATGAAAGAAATCAAAGAAGACAAATAAATGGAAAGAAAATCTGTGCCCATGGATTAGAAGAATTAATGTTAAAATATCCATATTGCCCAAACCAATGTACAGATTCAATGCAATTCCCATCAAAATTCCAATGACATTTTTCATAGAAATAGAAATAATCCTAAGATCTGTGTGGAATCATGAACAGCCAAAGCAACCTTGAGAAAGAAAAAAGCTGGAGGCGTCATGCTCTCCAACTTCAAACCATATTTCAAAGCTATAGTAATCAAAACAGTATGGAACTGACATAAAAACGAGACACGTGGGTCACCAGAAGAGAGAGCCCAGAAGTAGACCAGCACACACACTGTCAGTTTATGACAGAGGAGCCAAAATACACGAGGAAAGGACAGTGTCTCCAATAAGTGGTGCTGGGAAACACGTTACACCGTACCCCAAAACTAACTCGGAATGGGGTAAAGAATGTGAGACCTGAAACGGTAGAACTCCCAAAGAAAACACGGCAGTAAGCCTCTTACATCACATGACAATGATTTTGTAAATCTGAAACCAAAAGCAAAGCTGGGAGGCTACACCAAATTACTGTTTCCACCCTGGAAACCATCAGCCAAACCAACTGGTAACCTACCGAATGGGAGAAAATACCTACAAGTCATATATCTAATAGGGGTTGATATCCAAAATATATGAAAGACCTCATACAACTCAACAGCAAAACATACTTTTTGAAAATGGGCAGAAGACCTGAACATTTTTCTAATGAAGACACACAGATGGCCAACAAACACCTGAAAAAGATACACCCCCCACCAGCAGGGAAACACAAATCAAAACCACAGTGAGGTGCCAACCCATGCCTGTTAAAATGGCTATCATCAAAATGAAATGAAAAAGCAGCAGCAGTGAGGAGGTGGAGAAAAGGAAATCCATCACTGGGGAAGATCCTGATGCTAGGAAAGATTGAAGGCAGGAGGAGAAGGGGGCAACAGAGGATGAGATGGTTGGATGGCATCACTGACTCAAGGGAGACGAATCTGAGCAAACTCCAGGCGACAGTGAAGGACAGGGAAGCTTGGAGTGAGTGCTGCAGTCCAAGGGATCGCAGAGCCACTGAACCACCGTAACAAAGGCGCTGTTGGTGGGAATGCAAACTGGCGAACTACTATGGAAGACATACAGTACGGAGACTCCTGAACAAATCAGAGCTCCTGTGTGACCCAGCAGTTCTATTTCTAGGTATTTATCCAAAGCAAATGAAAACACAAACTCCAAAAGCTGTAGGTGGGTGCAGGAGTTAGGAGAATGCATGAATCCTTATCTGTTTAAAAAAAGCAACCTGTAAGCAACCCTCAGTGTTCACTGCAGCATTACTTACACAGTCAAGACAGGGAAGCAAGCTAAGTGTCTACCAATGGATGAATGGATAAAAAAGCCGTGGTGTCTACACACACGGTGGAATATTATTCAGCCATAAAACAATGAGATTGTAGAATTCCCTGGTGGTCCTGTGGTTGAGAATCTGTCTGCCAATGCAGGGGACACAGGTTTGATCCTTGGTCTAGGAAGACTCCAGATGCCGCAGGCAACTGAGCCGGTGAGCCACAACCACAGAAGCCCATACGCCTTGCCCTGCAACAAGGAGAGCCACTGCACCGAGAGCCCCACAGCAACACAGTAACCCCACTCGCTGCAGCTAGAAAGAGCTTGCGTGCAGAAGTGAATGCCCACTGCAGCCAGAAAGAAAGACATGTTAGATGGTCTTGAAGGCATTATGCCAAGTGAAATAAGCCAAAGAAAGACAATTATCATAGGACCTCACTTACAGGTGGGGATTTGGTAAAAAAAACAAAAACCCACCTAGTTCACAGGTAGAGCAGACTGGTGGTCGCCGGAGGCAGGAGAGGTGAGTGAAATGGGCGAAGAGGGTCAGAAGGTAACACATTCGCAGTTACACAGTAAGTCATGGGGGTGTCGTGTACAGCCTGGTGACTGTGGTTCAGTTCAGTCGCACAGTCGTGTCCAGCTCTTTGTGATCCCATGAATCGCAGCACGCCAGGCCTCCCTGTTCATCACCAGCTCCCGGAGTTCACTCAGACTCACGTCCATCGAGTCCGTGATGCCATCCAGCCATCTCATCCTCATGACCCAAGAAGGGTCGTCCCCTTCTCCTCCTGCCCCCAATCCCTCCCAGCATCAGAGTCTTTTCCAATGAGTCAACTCTTCGCATGAGGTGGCCAAAGTACTTTTCAGCTTCAGCATCATTCCTTCCAAAGAAATCCCAGGCCTGATCTCCTTCAGAATGGACTGGTTGGATCTCCTTGCAGTCCAAGGGACTCTCAAGACTCTCAAGAGTCTTCTCCAACACCACAGTTCAAAAGCATCAATACTTTGGCACTCAGCCTTCTTCACAGTACAACTCTCACGTCCATACATGACCACTGGAAAAACCATAGCCTTGACTAGAAGGACCTTAGTTGGCAAAGTAATGTCTCTGCTTTTGAATATACTATCTAGGTTGGTCATAACTTTTCTTCCAAGGAGTAAGCGTCTNGATTACAAGAAAATGGGAAAATCCAAAAATACATGGAAATTGAATCGTATAATGCTGAACAACTATGAGGTCAAAGAAAGTAAAAGATAACATTGAGAATGAAGATACAACATATCAAAATTTACAGGATGCAGCAAGAACGGTTTTAAAAGGAAAATTCGTGATAATAAACACCTAAAGCAAGAAAGAAAAAGCTCAAACACTAAATTTCAAGGAACCAGAATGCATGAACCCTAAAGGCAGTGGAAAGAAGGAAATAAAGGTCAGAGTGGAAACAGCAAATTAATGTGGAGATGTAAGAGACGCCGGTTTCATCCCTAGGTCAGGAAGATCCCCTGGAGGAGGGCATGGCAAACCACTCCAGTGTTCTGGCCAGGAAAATCCCATGGACAGAGCGAGCCTGGCGGGATATGGTCCATTGGGTCACAAAGAATTGGACACTTTAGTTTAAGCCAACCTGGCACGCACACAAAAAGACAGTGGAAAAGATTAATAAAACTAAGAACTGGCTCTTTGAAAAGATAAAATGGATAAACCTTTAGCTAAACTCACCAAGAAAAAAACGGAGGACACAAAATCAAATGAAAGAGGAGCTGTTAGAGCTGATACCACAGAAGTACAAAGGCTCAAAAGAGACGCCTGTGAACGATTATATGCCAACAAATTAACAAACCTGACAACCCAGAAGACACATTCCTAGACACATACAACCTATCAGTGCTGAAGAAAATCTGAACCGATGATCAGTAAAGAAACTGAATCAATAATCAAAAACTTTTCAGTGCAAGTGAGACCAGGTGGCCTCACTGATGAATTCTACCAAGCATTCAAAGAAATAATGAGTTCTCAAGCTTTTCCGAAAACTAGAGGAAGAAACACTTCAAATTGTTGGTTTGTTTTTTTTGTTTGTTTTGTTTTGTTTTTTACAAAGCCAGCATTACCTTGACATGAAAACCAGATGAGACTGCCACAAGAAAATTACAGGCCAATATCCCTAAGGAACATAAATGCAAAAATCCTCAACAAAAAATACTAGAAACACAATTCAACAATGCAGGAGGAGGATCATACATCATTATCAAGCTGGATTTATTCCAGAGAGACAGGGATGGTTCAACATCTGTAAATCAGCGTGATTCACCAGATTAACAAAATGAAGGATAAAACCCAAAAGACCATCTCAGCAGATATTGAAAAAGTATTTGACTAAATTCAACATCATTTATGATTAAATCTCTCAACAAAAGGCACAGGAACATACCTCAACATAAAGTCACATGTCACCGGCCCATAGCTAACATCGCAGTGGCGAAAAGATAAAAGATCAGGACAAGACACACACTCAGGCACAAAAAAGCAAAATCTCTGGAGAGCCAGTGGTTAGGACTTGGTGCTTTCACTGCCAAGGTGGCGGTTCAATCCCTGGTTAGAGAACTGAGATCCTCCAAGTTGTGCAGCACAACCAGAAAACACATAAGTATTAGAAGTTCCAGCCAGAGCAATTAGGCAAGAGAAAAAGGCATTTGAACTGAAAAGGAAGATATAAAACTATTTGCAGATGAATGATATTATATATGGACAACCTCCAACTCCACCAAAAAATTGTTAGAACTAATGAATGAATTCAGTACTAATAAATTCAGTAAAGTTACAGAATGCAAAATCAACGTACCAAAATCAACATGTTTCTACAGACTAATAGTGAATTATCAGAAAGAAATTAAGAAAACAATCTCATGTATAATATACGACTCACGACTGCATCAAAAAGCACACACACACACACACAAAGTATCCAGGGATAAACCTAAGGTGAAAGACCTGTACACTGAAACCTCTAAGATGTTAATGAAAGAAATCAAAGAAGACAAATAAATGGAAAGAAAATCTGTGCCCATGGATTAGAAGAATTAATGTTAAAATATCCATATTGCCCAAACCAATGTACAGATTCAATGCAATTCCTATCAAAACTCCAATGGCATTTTTCATAGAAATAGAAATAATCCTAAGATCTGTGTGGAATCATGAACAGCCAAAGCAACCTTGAGAAAGAAAAAAGCTGGAGGCGTCATGCTCTCCAACTTCAAACCATATTTCAAAGCTATAGTAATCAAAACAGTATGGAACTGACATAAAAACGAGACACGTGGGTCACCAGAAGAGAGAGCCCAGAAGTAGACCAGCACACACACTGTCAGTTTATGACAGAGGAGCCAAAATACACAACGAGGAAGGGACAGTCTCTCCAATAAGTGGTGCTGGGAAACACGTTACACCGTACCCCAAAACTAACTCGGAATGGGGTAAAGAATGTGAGACCTGAAACGGCAGAACTCCCAAAGAAAACATCGGCAGTAAGCCTCTTACATCACATGACAATGATTTTGTAAATCTGAAACCAAAAGCAAAGCTGGGAGGCTACACCAAATTACTGTTTCCACCCTGGAAACCATCAGCCAAACAAACTGGTAACCTACCGAATGGGAGAAAACACCTACAAGTCATATATCTAATAGGGGTTGATATCCAAAATATATGAAAGACCTCATACAACTCAACAGCAAAACATACTTTTTGAAAATGGGCAGAAGACCTGAACATTTTTCTAATGAAGACACACAGATGGCCAACAAACACCTGAAAAAGATACACCCCCCACCAGCAGGGAAACACAAATCAAAACCACAGTGAGGTGCCAACCCATGCCTGTTAAAATGGCTATCATCAAAATGAAATGAAAAAGCAGCAGCAGTGAGGAGGTGGAGAAAAGGAAATCCATCACTGGGGAAGATCCTGATGCTAGGAAAGATTGAAGGCAGGAGGAGAAGGGGGCAACAGAGGATGAGATGGTTGGATGGCATCACTGACTCAAGGGAGACGAATCTGAGCAAACTCCAGGCGACAGTGAAGGACAGGGAAGCTTGGAGTGAGTGCTGCAGTCCAAGGGATCGCAGAGCCACTGAACCACCGTAACAAAGGCGCTGTTGGTGGGAATGCAAACTGGCGAACTACTATGGAAGACATACAGTACGGAGACTCCCGAACAAATCAGACAGAGCTCCTGTATGACCCAGCAGTTCTATTTCTAGGTATTTATCCAAAGCAAATGAAAACACAAACTCCAAAAGCTGTACGTGGGTGCAGGAGTTATGAGAATGGATGAATCCTTATCTGTTTAAAAAAAGCAANCTGAACCACCGTAACAAAGGCGCTGTTGGTGGGAATGCAAACTGGCGAACTACTATGGAAGACATACAGTACGGAGACTCCTGAACAAATCAGAGCTCCTGTGTGACCCAGCAGTTCTATTTCTAGGTATTTATCCAAAGCAAATGAAAACACAAACTCCAAAAGCTGTAGGTGGGTGCAGGAGTTAGGAGAATGCATGAATCCTTATCTGTTTAAAAAAAGCAAAACCTGTAAGCAACCCTCAGTGTTCACTGCAGCATTACTTACACAGTCAAGACAGGGAAGCAAGCTAAGTGTCTACCAATGGATGAATGGATAAAAAAGCCGTGGTGTCTACACACACGGTGGAATATTATTCAGCCATAAAACAATGAGATTGTAGAATTCCCTGGTGGTCCTGTGGTTGAGAATCTGTCTGCCAATGCAGGGGACACAGGTTTGATCCTTGGTCTAGGAAGACTCCAGATGCCGCAGGCAACTGAGCCGGTGAGCCACAACCACAGAAGCCCATACGCCTTGCCCTGCAACAAGGAGAGCCACTGCACCGAGAGCCCCACAGCAACACAGTAACCCCACTCGCTGCAGCTAGAAAGAGCTTGCGTGCAGAAGTGAATGCCCACTGCAGCCAGAAAGAAAGACATGTTAGATGGTCTTGAAGGCATTATGCCAAGTGAAATAAGCCAAAGAAAGACAATTATCATAGGACCTCACTTACAGGTGGGGATTTGGTAAAAAAAACAAAAACCCACCTAGTTCACAGGTAGAGCAGACTGGTGGTCGCCGGAGGCAGGAGAGGTGAGTGAAATGGGCGAAGAGGGTCAGNGTGAATGCCCACTGCAGCCAGAAAGAAAGACATGTTAGATGGTCTTGAAGGCATTATGCCAAGTGAAATAAGCCAAAGAAACACAATTATCATAGGACCTCACTTACAGGTGGGGATTTGGTTAAAAAAAAAAAAAAAACCACCTACTTCACAGGTAGAGCAGACTGGTGGTCGCCGGAGGCAGGAGAGGTGAGTGAAATGGGCGAAGAGGGTCAAAAGGTAACACATTCGCAGTTACACAGTAAGTCATGGGGGTGTCGTGTACAGCCTGGTGACTGTGGTTCAGTTCAGTCGCNGGAAGTCAAGAGGGAAGCTACAAAAGTAGGTGCTGCAGTCCCTGAACCTCACACCGGACTCGTACCTAGAAAGCAGCAAAGAACTCCTCTGAACTGATACGCGAAAGACAGTCCAGCCCAGAAACGGGCTCAAGACTGGAACAAGCGCAGGCGGTCCAGAACTTCCTTGGTGGCGGAGTGGGGAAGAATCCGCCTGCCAACTCAGGAGACACAGGTTCCATCCCTGATCTGGGACGATCCCACATGCCGCAGAGCACCTAGCCCCAGGCACTGCCACAGCTGAGCCCACAAGCTGCAACAACCAAAGCCTGTGCCCCGCAACCAGAGAAGCCCCCGCAGCACAGAGAGGAGGAGCCCCCGCTCGCCACAGCGAGAAAACCCGGACCTGGAGCAGCCAAAAACAAACAGTATTTTAAAAGCGATCGTCATATCCGAAGAGATCGTCAGATCATCATCATAGCTGAGGAGCATGATTAAAAGCCCATTATCACCCATTAGTCAGCAAAATGCAAATTAAAGCCACACTGAAATATCATCATAGTTTCAATAACCAGAGGCCCTAAAATGTAAAAGATTGACAAACACCAGGGACTGATGAGTTTGTGGAGCAACTGGGACCCCCAACAGGTGCTGGTGGGAATGTAAAATGATGGGACCACCTGGGGACGGCCGCATCCACACTCAGCCTTCTCAGGAAGGCCGTTCTCTACCACTCTCCAAGGTCAAACACCGCAACGCCACCCCGCCGCCACACTAAGACGTGTGTACTTTAGCCTCCCCCAAACAGGACGCGCCCCCATGTCATCAGAGCTTCCGTTCCAGAGTTGTCCCCGCCAGCTCTCCTTCAGGGCCCATCAGTAACAACACTGACCAATGTCTGTCCAAATGGATGGCTTCTTTGACCCTGGAGGATCCCAAAACTGGAATGACTGGGTCAAAAGGCACACACATTTTTTTCCAGTTGTTTTTTAATTGCACAACCCATGAATACACCCGCATTTTAAACTTCAGTGACGTGTTGCACAAGTGCCAGCCCCTCCCCAAAGGCAGTCACTCTCCGCAGCTTGGAACACATCCTTCCAAGACTCTGGTCTTTGCACGTACATGCACATTAATACATAGCACACGTATTACTAACAGATACCATAGTCTGTTTTCTACAAAGAGGGTAGCAATGCACACCTCCCTAGCAACAAATGAGACGGTCAAGGTTTCACCAACTCTGGAATCATTCTTTCTAACGTTTTCCAATCTGATAAGTAAAAATCATCCGATGGTTTAAGTAAGTTCTTCCCTAACACACAGAACTCAAAGCTACCAGTCTTTTCCTCAAAAGTATTCCAGATTGCGGGAGGCCGCCCCTTCCACACTGCCTAACACCCTGAAATTATAAAAATATTCCCCTAAGCTTCATATAGGATTAGTACACCTTTATTTCATACTACTTAGCTCTGTAATCCATTTGGAATTTATTTATACAATAGGAGGAGAATCATTTTTTTTCCAACCAGTTAGCCAACTCTGCCTACTGCCCACCCTGACTCAACTAAAATGCTACCTGGGCCAAAAATTAATGTCCCACATACATTCGGAATGTTTTCTGGGCTTTGTTTCACCATTCCAGTTCTGTGGCAAAGCCATGCTGCACTCTGCGTTTACTGTAGCTTTATCCTAAGTTTCAAAACCTGGTGAAGAGAGTTTTCCCTCTTAAACTGAAAAAATTAGCAATTTTTGCACATTTTCCTTCCATATTAATTTTTTAAACATCTTTGTCAGTTTTAAAAGCTTAGCTTTCTTGTTGGAATTTCATTACGTCTGTTTAAGAAAGCTAGCTATTTTAGGATGTTACATCTTTATATGCAGATATTTTGTTCTTTGCTCTTTTTAGAGGCACTGGGTTTTGTTTTTTTCAAACACTAGCTGTCCCAGGCTCCTTGTATGGCATCTTATAACACATGTACTTTCCTTCTAAAAAAAATTGTTCTTTTTTCCTGTTAAATTTATGCCTAAGTTACTATTTTTTTTTAATCGCTATTGAGTGGAATTTTACATTCTTTCCAGTTTTAACTGAATATTGCTATTGACTACTATAATCACCTTTTGAGTCCTCTTATTCTAATTTTTCATGGACTCTTGCATATTCTAGCCAGAGCATCACTTTTTCTCTTCTAGCTTTCATGCTACAAATTTCACTTTCTGCTGTTTGTTTCATTAGCTAGAACCTCACAACAGTGCTGAGCAGAGACTCTAGGGGGCGTCCTTGGCTTGGTCCTGATTAACGGTTTTACCCACATAAAGCTGGTCCCGTTACCAGCTTCAGTGGCACCTGGGAGCAGAAACAAGAACTGCAGGATCTCGGGCGCTGCTTACGGAATGAGGGTCCACCCTTTAACAAGGATCCCAGGTGCTTCCTACAGGCTCTCGGGCTAGTGGCACGCTGGTCTACAGGATTCCTATTTTGATTTTACCTAAGAGAGTTTAGTGACAGGAGTCGCTGTGGCCGTCCGGAGTCTATGGACCCCTAAATCCCGTTTCCTCCCCCTCTTTGGTGACGATCATGCGTTTTAGGGTTTGAGAGCCTTAATCTGGGCCAGCCCCGCGGCCTGGACCACGAAGCCACCTCTCAAGCTCCACGCAGCATCCTGCCTCTCTTCCACATCCGCATCTCCCGGGCTCCGGGAACATCCCAAGGGTCAAGACGGGATGTGCTCTTGCTTCAGCCCCCAGTCCTGGCGGGTGCCAGGGTGGTGACCGGCACCCAGTAGGCGCTCAGAGAGCCCCTGGAGCTGCCGAGGCCCCCTCCTCTTCTCCATGCACGTGGACATCTCCGCTCTCCTGTCACCTTTAGCCAGGAAAGACCTGACAGAAATTCCCACCCTGCTCCAGCCCATGTGCACGAGTCAGACACCATGGCAGCATGGGCAGAGAACAGCATCCCGGAGGGACAGGAGGGGAGACCTCAGAGCCCCTGAAGGGACCAGGGCCAGCAGCGCCCCTGAAGCAGCCACGAGATCCTCTGCCCGGCATGTTGCTGTGCGTCCACTGACCAGCCACCACGGCCTGGGCTTTGGGGCGAGGGGTCAGCAGGAGAGAGAGAGGCTGCCTCCCAAGTGGGGCAGGAGCGACCCAGGAGAGGGGAGGCTGCTCCTCTCAGCTCCCACAGGGAGGGCGAGAGCCGGGCAGCTGGGCCCTGCAGGCACGGGCGGCCGGAGGTGGCAACGTCCTTGCCAGCAACTCTGAGGAGAGAAGGGTGCTGGTCCCTCGGGGTCAGAAGGCCTGGGCATGGGGGCGCTGGCCCCCGTCCCCCAGCTGGAGCCACTGGGGCACTGGGGGCCCCTCAGGCCAGGATGCCAAGGCCCGGCCACAGGAGTGCCGTGGACTGCAGAGCCCACCATCTTCCGGCCCCCTGCCCGGGTCCCCTCCAGGTGACAGGTGGCCGCTGGCGGGAATTCAAGTCCACAGAAGGAGCCTTGCCGAGGACCCGGAGTCCCCAGGGGAGCCAGCAGCCCTCAAGGCAGGTAGAGCGCAACCACCACGTAGATGACCCAGCTGGTGGACACGAAGACCCCGAAGAGCAGGCTGAAGAGCACCAGTGAGCGGGCCTTGCGCGAGGCCTCCTGGGCCTGGGCCAGGTCCCCCCGGGCCAGGGCTGCGCGGGTCTGCAACGAGACCAGAGGGGCGGTGAGTGGACCCAGACCCCCTGCTCCCTCCTGGCGACACCCCGGAGCCTGCCCGGCCCCAGCACACAGACTGACAGCTGGCCGTGCGAGGCGGTCGGGGGCTGGTCCAGGCCACGGCTCATGCAGGAGCAGCAGCGATCGAGGCGGTGGCGGCCAGCTCCCGGGCACTGGCCGCAGTCCTGACCCACATCTGCACTCCAGGCCCCGTCCCTCACTATCCGCACAACAACCCCGAGTTCAATAGCATCATCGGCCCCTCTTTGAAGATGGGCAAACAAAGGCTCAGAGAGGTTATGTGACCCGCTCCAGGGCCCCACAGCTGGGGGCGGTGCCAGAACTGACAAGCAGGCAGCAGCCTCCAGGTCCCCGCACCTCCAAGGGGCCCGGTCCTCACTCATCCCCCCTGCCCCAGTCCCGTCTTGCTTATGACCGGGGAGCCTGACCTCTGGGGGACATCAGGGCTCCCAGCAGGTCAGCCTTGAACAGAAGCCCCAGGGCCTTCCTACTATTAGGACAGCCTCATGGCCGAGCCAAGGTCAGGAATGGCGGGGAGGGAGGAAGAAGAAAGGGTGTAATCGAGATGCCAGGTGGGTGGATGGCTGATGGATAGACAGGCAGATGGCTGAGTGGACAGACAGGTGCATTAACAGATGAACGGGGTGGGTGGATGAATAGATGGAGACTAGACAGATGGTGGATGGAAAGGTGGGTAGCTGGTGAACGGAGAGATGGGTAGCTGGGAAGGACAGACAGAGGTGGGTGGGTAGAATAAACGAGCAGATGGACAGATTAAACACAAGCCCCTGCCGCTTCCCTGGTGGCTCCGTGGTATAGAATCCGCCTTCCCATGCAGGAGACATGCGTTCGATCCCCGATCTGGGGAGATCCCACACGCCATGGAGCAAGTAGGCCCACGTGCCACAACTACTGGCCTCTGCTCTGGAGCCTGGAACCACAACCAGTGAGCCCCCGGCTGCACCTACTGAAGACCGTGTGCCCTGGGGACCGCGCTCCATAACAAGAGAAGCCCCGCACCGCAACCCAGAGGAGCCCCTGCTCCCTGCAACTCGGGAAAGTCCAAGCAACAACAAAGACCCACCAGAGCCCAAATTAAATAAAATTATTTTTTAAAAATTAAGTTGAAACACAAGCCCCACAGGATGGGCAGTCCCCTGGACCTGAATCATTCACACCGCCAGTGTGAACTGTTTCCGTGGAATCTTCTAGAGCAGAACTTGAGTGGTAAGGGGCAGAGACAGCAGAGGCGGCGGCCAGGATCCCAGACAACTGGGCACTGATCCCCCAATTCTGCCAGCCTTCTCGGGGGTGGAGGGGACACTGGGGACCTGTGCACGGCAAGCCTGGAGGCTGCACCAGGGTACCCATTCCACGCCCTCCTACCTCGTGGGAGTAGACGATGGCGATGAGCCCAGTGAGCAGACAGCAGAAGAGGGTCACCAGCACAGACTCCATCATGTAGTCCTTGGGCAGGGGCCTGTGTTCTGCCGGGGCCGGGGCTGGCACGCCTGCCACGGGGCTGTTGTACTGCAGGGGAAGAGGCCATGGCGTGATAAGAGAGCGGGCCGTAGCCTCCAGACACCAGGGTGAGGACATGGTCAGTGACAGCCATGGAGCTGTCACTCCAGCCACCTCCCAGCCTCACCCAGCCAGGCTGCAGGCTGCCCAGGGAGCAAGGCCCCATTCCTGCCCGCTCACCACCCCGACCTGTCACGCAGCCCCCTGGAATCCTTCAGGTTCTGCCCCTACAGATTGCTCAGTCCAGGCTGCAGCCACCAGGGTCTCCATGTCCTCCACTGTTCCGCACTGAGGCGGGGAGAGGTGGGGGAGACCTGGGGGAGACCTCAAAGCTCTCCTCCACAGGCAGCCAGGGTTCTTCTAAAATTCTATATCAACTCATCCCCTACCAAAGGCCCTGGGATCCCTCACAATGGAACCCCCACCAATTTCTATCTGCTCCTCAATAAGTTGGACCAACCACCCTCACTCCCAGAATGCACCAGCCTTGGCCATCCTGCAACGCCTGTGCCTGGCTCTCCTCCTCGCCTCTCCCTGAACACTCCTATTCATTCCACAGAACCCAGCTCAAATGACTCCCGGCTCCTGCGAGGCCGCCCAGTCTCGCCCACTCCCTAGGCGGAGGAAGCCCCTTTACGTTGCGCCCCCAGGGCACAGCTGTGTCCTCTGCAAGGGTGGCTGGGAGGAAAAGGGGGTCCCCACGGGCTGACTCACCACCGGGAAGGTCGCGAAGAGCGGCTGAGCAGCAGGCGCGGGGAAGAGCGGTGCGGGCGGCGGGTACAAAGCCGGGGCGGCCGGCGCGGGCGGGAAGAGCACCGGTGGTGAGAAGGGCGGCGGGTAGAGCAGGTGCGCGGCCTTGGGGTCTGGTGGTGCGTAGGGCGGGGGCTCGCCCACGAAGCCAATGTTGGGGACCCCACCGGCCGCCACCTTGGGCATCTGCAGGGCCTCGTCCGTGGCCACTGCTTGGGCTGGGGGCACCGCGGAGGCCTCGGCCGGGGGCTCGCCCGGGGGTCCCTCTGGCGCCCCGGCGTCCCCTCCGTCTGCGGCGGCCACTTCCTCGCTGGGCGCTCGATCCTCCTCCAGGAGCTGCGGGCGGCGCGGGAGCTGCGGGAGCCCGGGGCGCGCAGGGTCCTCAGGGACCACGGGGCCGCCCGCCCCTTTCGCGTCCGCTCCTAGGAAGAAACGGCAGAGGCAGTGAGCCTCCAAAAGGCTGCCGGGCCAGGAGGGAGTCCTCCTCACAGACCCCAGAACACAGCCCCTCCGAGGAGAGAGTCATAGTGCCCGTGCCGACCCTGACCCGCCCTGAACCCCGCACTCAGGCCTCCCCAAGCCTGCACCCTTGAAGCTCTATCCAAAGTGCAACAAGGGGATGCGAAAACCAGGGCTCAGAGAGGGGACGTGCCTTCCTGGCGGCCACACAGCTAGTACAGATGGCCAGCAGGTTGGAAGGCAGGCCGTGCCCGCCTTGATTGCACCTGCAGGGACGTGATCCTGCCCCCAGGGCCCTGATGCCCCAGCAGATGGAACCAAGGCAGATGCTTCAGAGCAGGGCAGCCCCCTCATAGGCTGAGACACCGTCCAATGGGAGCTGGTCTGCGAGGATGGGCTGAGCCAATCAGATTCTCCGCTCTGGAGTTACTGGACCCTGGCTCCCTGAGGACCAGGGAGAGCTAGGAGGTCATTAAGGGCCAAGAGCCTACTGAGGCGGAGAAGGAACAGAGACCTGAACGGGGTGGGGGAGGGGAACGGAGCAACCAAGGAACAGTGGGTGGAGAGAAGCCCACCAAGCAGCCCGAAGGGGGCTCTCAGCTGCCTTCCAGGCCTGGCCCTGACCTCCAGCATCCACTCAATAAACTGCGGGCACCCCAGCCGGTCCCAACAAGTCCTGAAGGTCCCCCCCCTGTAACCCTTGAGAGTGTCCTGACCAGCTGAGCCCCTCCAGGCCTCTGGTCCTAGAGGAACAGGCTGGAAGGGGGCTGGGGCAGGACCCCCCACCCCCAGTCTGGACCTGGGTGGGCATCCCAGGGTGTGGCTTTGAAGTCCATTTCCTGAGTGTCTTTAGGGGTTATAGAAAGCAGAGAGAAAAAGAAAACAGACATAACTGCACAGTGCTGCTAGGGTGGGGGCTCCTTGCTGAAATCCCCCTCCCACTCCCACCGCCTATACAGCAGGTGGATGAAATCAGATGTCACGTTTCCCTAGGGGAGATATCCCAACGACAGGAATACTGAGCCCCTAAGAGCTCCCACCCGCCTCCTCCCAGCAGCCAGGGTCTCACTCACGGCTTCTCCTGAGAGCCACGCACTGCTTCCACACCACACGGCCACTCGGGCCGTGCCTCCTGTTTCTCTATCCCCTTCAGGCTGGACCTGGCCATGTGACTTGCTTTGGCCAACGGAACATTAATAAACATCTTGCAAATACTGGCTTTAAAAACCTGCATCTTTCAACATTACCAGGGGCTGGGAGGGATGAGAAGTTCAGGTTGTCAGTGGGGACACTGCCATCTGGGAGGATGAAAGCGTTCTGGAGGGAGGTGATAATGATGGCTGCAGGAGAACGTGAATGCACCCAATGCCCCTGAACTGTACACTTNTGTTAGTTCTAAAAGGTCTTGTAGGTCTTCACAGAACCATTCAACTTCAGCTTCTTCAGCATTACTGGTTGGGGCATAGACTTGGATAACTGTGATACTGAATGGTTTGCCTTGGAAACGAACAGAGATCATTCTGTCGTTTTTGAGACTGCATCCAAGTACTGCATTTCAGACTCTTTGGTTGACCATAATGGCTACTCCATTTCTTCTGAGAGATTCCTGCCCACAGGAATAGATATAATGGTCATCTGAGTTAAATTCACCCATTCAGGTCCATTTTAGTTCGCTGATTCCTAGAATGTCGACGTTCACTCTTGCCCTCTCCTGTTTGACCACTTTTAGTTTGCCTTGAACACAACATAGGAGTGCCTAAGTATAAAAGCAAATGATAATAGACCTAAGGAAAGAAATTGATAGCAATAAGGAAAGAAATTGATAGCAATACAATAATAGGGAACCTTGATATCCACCTTACATCAATGGATAAATCACCCAGATTAAAAAAAAATAATAAGGAAAGAGCAACCTTAAAGGACATGTTAGACCAGATAAACTCAAACACATATATACGGAATATATATCCAAAATAAACAGAATACATATTCTTATCAAGTGTATATGGAACATCCTTCAGGATAATTCATAGTAGGCTACAAAGTAAGCCTTTCTAAACTTTAGAAGATTGAAATCGCATCAAGCACCTTTGCCAACAGGAAATCAGCTATAGGAGGAAAACTGGAAAATTCACAAGAGGTTAAACAAGATGCTGTTAAGCACGGGTCAAAGAAGAAATCAAGAGAAAGAAATTTAAAAATACCTTCAGACAAATGAAAATGGATAGAACAGACCAAAACTGAGCTGCAGCAAAGCTCATAAAAATAAATGCCCATCCAACATCAGGAGAAGGCAACGGCGCCCACTCCAGGGTTCTTGCCTGGAGAATCCCAGGGACCGGGGAGCCTGGCGGGCTGCCATCTGTGGGGTCACACAGGGTCGGACACGACTGAAGTGACTTAGCATACAACATCAGAAATCTCACAAATACTCTGAATTTACTCCTCAAGGAACAAGCACAAATGAAGCCCAAGGCTAGTAGAAGTTAGGAAATAACAAAGATCAGAACTGAAGCAGAGACTAAAAAGACAATAGAAAATATTAATAAAGCGAAAAGCCGCTTCTTTGAAAAGATAAATAAACCAAATGGACAAATATTTAGCTAGACTAAGGAAAAAAAGAAGATTCAAACAGAATTAAAAATGAAAGAGGACACGTTTACCACCAATACCACAGAAATACAGTGGCTCCTGACAGACTGCTGTGAACAATTACATGCCAACAAATCTGACAGCCTAAAAGCCAAATTAAATTCCTAATTAAATTCCAAATTAAATTCAGTGTGGCGCGCCACACTGAATCATGGAGGAAAAATCCTGTGCAGCCTGATGACTAAACTAAGGAGAATCGGAACTCAAAACCCTGCAGCAAACAGGGCTCTAAGACCAGATGGCCACCAAACACCCAAAGAGCTGACAGCAGCCCTCAAACTACACGAAAAGCTAAAACAGGAGAAAGTATCTCCAAACTCACTTTAGGAAGCCAACACTACCTTGACACCAAAATCAGAAAAGGACGCCACAGGAAAAATACAAACCAGTACCCCTGATAAACACAGACGTAAAAATCCTCAACAAGGAAATATTAACAAACAAGACTCAGCAATACATTCTGCCCACGACACCACCCCCGAAAACGAACACAATACCCCAGACTCAACTCAAAATGGATTAAAGACTTGAACGTAAGACCTGAAACCATAACATTCCCAAAAGAAAACATAGGTAGTAAGCGTCTCGATACTAGTCTTGACAATGACCTTTTTTTTTTTAGATTTGAAGCCAAGTGAGTGACGTTATTCAGTCGTGTCCAACTCTTTGTGACCCTATGGACTATAGTCCACCAGACTCCTCTGTCCATGGCATTCTCCAGGCAAGAATACTGGAGTGGGTTGCCATTTCCTTCTCCAGGAGATCTTGCTGACCCAGGGATTGAATGCAGGTCTCCTGCGTTGCAGGCAGGCGCTTTACCATCTGAGCCACCAGGGAAATCCCCTTGAAGCCAGAAGCGAAGGCAACTAAAGCCACGTCACACACNATTCAGTCGTGTCCAACTCTTTGTGACCCCATGGACTATAGCCCACCAGACTCCTCTGTCCATGGCATTCTCCAGGCAAGAATACTGGAGTGGGTTGCCATTTCCTTCTCCAGGAGGTCTTGCTGACCCAGGGACTGAATGCAGGTCTCCTGCGTTGCAGGCAGGCGCTTTACCATCTGAGCCGCCAGGGAAATCCCCTTGAAGCCAGAAGCGAAGGCAACTAAAGCCACGTCACACACGATGGAGCAACATCAGACTAACAGGTTTCTGCGCATCAGGGAAAACCACCAGCAAAATGAACTGGCAGCCTCCTGAACAGGAGAAAATATTCGCAAATCATGTATTTTATATGGGTTGATATCCAAACTATATTTTTAAAAACTCATAGAATTCAATAGCAAAAAGTAAACCTAGAATTAAAAATCGGGCAGAGGATCTGAGCAGACACTTTCCAAAGACATACAGAGGACCAGAAAGGCACCTTGAAAAGATGCTCAGTCAGGGAAATGCAAATCAAAACCACAACACGCTGTCACCTCACACCTGTCAGAACGGCTGTCGTCAAACAGCAAAGAAAGAACAAGTGTTGGTGAGGAGGCAGAAAAAGAAAAGCCATGTGCACGCGCCACTGGCGGGAGTGTAAACTGGCATGACCACTATGGAAAACAGTACAGAGAGTCCTGGAAAAAATTACAAATAGAACTACTGAAAAAAAAAAAACAAAGTCACGCAGTCGTGCCGGACTCTGTGTGACCCCACGGACTGTAGCCCACCAGGCTCCTCTGTCCATGGGATTCTCCAGGCAAGAATACTGGAGTGGGTAGCCTTTCTCTTCTCCAGGGCATTTTCGCAACCCAGGGATCAAACCCAGGTCTCCCACATTGCAGGCAGACTCTACCGACTGAGGCACCAAGGAAGCCAAGAACTACGGTATGACTCAGCAGCTCCAATCTGGGCCTTTAAAGGGAAAAAAAAAATCCACTAACTCAAAAAGCCATATGCATTCAACATGTTCACTGCAGCATTATTTAAGACAAGCTAAGTGTCCACTGACGGATGAACAGATAAAGAAAATGATGTGTCTGTAAACATATTAACAAAAATCTTGCCTTGAAATATGTTATACACACTTACAATATTATTCAGCCACTAAAAAAGAATGAAATCTTCAGTTCAGTTCAGTCGCTCATTCGTGTACAATTCTTTGCAACCCCGTGAATTGCAGCACANTATGCATTCAACATGTTCACCGCAGCATTATTTCCAGTAGTTAAGACAAGCTAAGTGTCCACTGACGGATGAACAGATGAAGAAAGTGATGTGTGTAAACATATTAACAAAAATCTTGCCTTGAAATATATTATACACACTTACAATATTATTCAGCCACTAAAAAAGAATGAAATCTTCAGTTCAGTTCAGTCACTCAGTCGTGTACAACTCTTTGCGACCCCGTGAATCGCAGCACTCCAGGCCTCCCTGTCCATCACCAACTCCTGGAGTTCACTCAGACTCATGTCCATTGAGTCAGTGATGCCATCCAGCCATCTCATCCTCTGTCGTCCCCTTCTCCTCCTGCCCCCAATCCCTCCCAGCATCAGAGTCTTTTCCAATGAGTCAACTCTTCGCATGAGGTGGCCAAAGTACTGGAGTTTCCATGTGCAATAATGTGGATGGACCTTAAGAGTATTATGTCAAGTGAAGTAAGTCAGACAGAGAAAAAGAAATAGTGCACGACCTCACTCACATGTGGAATAGGAAAAAAACAAACCCAAGTTCATGGATACAGAGAACAGATCAGCGGTTGTCTGAAATGGGGATGCGGGTGGGCAAAATCAGTGGAGGGGGTCAAAAGGCATAAATNTGCCCCCAATCCTTCCCAGCATCAGAGTCTTTTCCAGTGAGTCAACTCTTTGCATGAGGTGGCCAAAGTACTGGAGTTTCCATGTGCAATAATGTGGATGGACCTTGAGAGTATTATGTCAAGTGAAGTAAGTCAGACAGAGAAAAAGAAATAGTGCACGACCTCACTCACATGTGGAATCGGAAAAAAACAAACCCAAGTTCATGGATACAGAGAACAGATCGGCGGTTGTCTGAAATGGGGATGCGGGTGGGCAAAATCAGTGGAGGGGGTCAAAAGGCATAAATTCAGTTATAAAACAGATAAGTCCTGGAGATGTAGTGTATAGCGTGGTGAATCTCTAATAATACTGCAAAGGAGAAAGGGAAAGATATGCACAACTGAACGCAGAGGTCCAGAGAAGAGCAGGGAGAGACAAGAAAGCCTTCTTACGTGAACAATGCAAAGAAATAGTGGGAAACAATAGAATGGGAAAGACTAGAGATCTTTGCAAGGAAATTGGAGATACCAAGGGAACATTTCACACAAAGATGGGCTCAATAAAGTTCAGAAATGGCAAGGTCTAACAGAAGCAGAAGAGATAAAGAAGAGGTGGCAAGAATATACAGAAGAACTATACAAAAAACATCTTCATGACCCAGATAACCACCATGGTGTGGCCACTCACCTACAGCCAGACATCCTGGAATGTGAAGTCAAGTGGGCCTCAGAAGCTTTAGTGAGGGTGATGGAATTCCTGCTGAGCTATTTCAAATCATAAAAGATGATGCTGTTAAAGTGCTGCACTCAATATGCCAGCAAATTTGGAACTCAGCAATGGCCACAAGACTGCAAACAGTCGGTTTTCATTCTAACCCCAAAGAAGGGCAATGCCAAAGAATATTCAAACTACTGCACAATTGAGCGCATTTCACATCTAGCAAGGTAATGCTCAAAATCCTTCAAGCTAGACTTCAACAGTACGTGAACCAAGAACTTCCAGATGTATAATTTGGATTTAGAAAAGGCAGAAGAACCAGAGATCAAACTGTCAACATCCACTGGATCATAGAGAAAGCAAGGGAATTCCAGAAAAACATCTACTTCTGCTTCATTGACTAGGCTAAAGCCTTTGACTGTGTGGATCACAATACACTGTGGAAAATTCTGAAAGAGATGGGAATACCAGACCACCTTACCTGCTTCCTGAGAAACCTGTATGCAGGTCAAGAAGCAACAGTTAGAACTGGACATGGAATAATAGACTGGTTCAAAAGTGGGAAAGGTGTATGTCAAGGCTATATACTGTCACCCTGCTAATTTAACTTATATGCAGAGTATATAATGAGAAATGCCAGGCAGGATGAAGCACAAGCTGGAATCAAGATTGCGGGGAGAAATATCAACAACCTCAGATATGAGATGACACCACCCTTATGGCTGAAAGCAAAGAAGAACTAAAGAGCCTCTGAGGAGGGTGAAAGAAAAGAGTGGAAAAGCTGGCTTAAAACTCTACATTCAAAAAACTAAGATCATGGCATCTGGTCCCATCAGTTCATGGCAAATAGATGAGGAAAAAATGGAAACAGTGACAGACTTTATTTTCTTGGGCTTCAAAATCATGGTGGACGGTGACTGCAGCCATGAAATTAAAAGACACTCAATCCTTGGAAAAGAAGCTATGACAAACTTAGTGTATTAAAAAGCAGAGATGTGGTTTGCCCACAAAGGTCTGTATAGTCAAAGCTATGGTGTTTCCAATAGTCACATATGAACGTGAGAGCTGGACCATAAAGAGGACAGAGCACCAAAGAACTGATGCTTTCGAAATATGAAGCTGGAGAAGACTCTTGAGAATCCCCTGGACAGCAAGGAAATCAAACCAGTCAATCCTAAAGGAAATCAACCCTGAATATTCATTGAAAGGACTGATGCTCAAGCTGAAATGCCAATACTTTGGCCACCTGATACAAAGAGTTGTCTCTTTCATTGGAAAAGACCCTGATGCTGGAAAAGATTGAGGGCAGAAGGAGAAAGGGGTGACAGAGAATGAGACGGTTGAATGGCATCATGGACTCGATGAACCCGACCTTTAGCAAACTCCGGGAGACAGTGAAGGACAGGGAAGCCTGGGGTACTGCAGTCCATGGGATCACAGTCAGACATGATTCAGCAACTGAACCAGCAACATACTTGAAAGTAGCTAGGGGACTGATTCTTAAAAGTTCTCATCCCAAGAAAACAATTTTCTTCATACAGTGATCATTATACAGTGTATACAGATACTGAATCATTACATTGTGCGCCTGATACTACTGTAATGCAACGTCAGTTAGACCTCAAAAAAAAAACCCAGGAAACTGGACCAAGATTGGAAATGCTACTCATAGAAGGAACACCAGCTAGCGATCTGAAACTGCCTAGGCTGATTGCTGCATAAACTTTCCAGGGCATAACAGGACTTAGGATTTATCGTTGTTTAGTTGCTAAGTCGTGTCTGACTCTTTGCAACCCCATATACTGCACCACTCCAGGCTTCCCTGTCCTTCACCATCTCCCAGAGCTTGCTCAAACTCATGTCTACTGAGTGGGTGACGCCCTCCAACCATCTCACCCTCTGTTGTCAATCTTTCCCACCCTGAAGGGTCTCTTCCAATGAGCTGGCTCTTCCCATCAAGTGACCAAAGTATTGGAGCTTCCAGCATCAGTTCTTCCAATGAATACTCAGGATTGATTTCCTTTAGGACTGAGAATTTATACAACATAATATATGCGATGTGCAGGACCCAACCCCAAAATCATTCCCCATTGAAAGAATGAGGCAAATGTGACCAGTCCTCAAGAGAAAAGATAACATAAGTCCACCCGAGATGCTGAAATTATCAGAAAAAGCAACTGTTATAACAAACTCCACGAGCAAAGATAAACACACTTGAAAAAAGTTCTCAAGAATTAGAAAGTTTGACATGGATTTTTTTTTTAAAGGCACAAGAAATTTTCAACACATAATATCTGAATTTTTCTTAATTCACTGATGTCAATATTAAAATGGAGGTGAAGGGGGGAAAAATAGTGAGTTTGAAGAAGCACCAATCTGACAAACAGAGATTAAGGAAAAAGAGAATAGAGCTTCAGGGGCCTATGGTAACAGGAAAAGGTCTTAACTCCATGTCAAGTTCCAGGACAGATTTTGGGAAAAATACATTTGCAGTAATAATGGCTAATTACCTACACAACACGTGATAAAAGACAAATTCATAAAACTCTAAATATCCACAACAGGCACTTAGTGGGAGAAAACTCCCTAGACACAGCATCATAAAACTTCTCAGGGACCTCCCTGGAGGTCTAGTGGTTGGGACTCAGCTTCCACTACAGGCGCCGCAGGTTTGATCCCTGGTCAGGGAACTAAAGATCCCCGTGTGCCACACAGCACAGCCAAAACAACAACAACAAATTCTCAAAAACAAAAGACTTAACATCAAAGCCTGGAAAACTGGCGGCGAAAAATGACCCATTATATTATATACAGGGGAACAACAATTTGAATTCCATAGATAGTCAAGAGACAGCTGAGGATCACATGTTAAACAGCTGATGGAAAAAACCCGCAACCCAGAAATCAACATCTAAAGGAAATGTCCTTCAGGATCGAGGCACGTGTGCTTCTCCTATTGCTGTACAACAAATTACCGTAAACGCAGCGGCATCAACGCCCATCCACCTCACAGCCGTGATGCCGACTACATTCGTAAAAGCAAAAACCCAGAGGCGAGGATGCAGAGAAGTTGGAGCCCTTGTGCACGGTTAGTGGGAGTGTAGAATGGCGCAGCCGCTGCGGAAAACACCAATTCCTCAAAAGAGTCCACGTTTCCAGAGAACTCCCTGGGGGCACAGTCGTTGGGACCTGGCATTTTTCACTGCTGTGACCCTGGTCCAGTCCCTGGTTGGGAAACTAAGAGCCCACAAGCCGTGCAANATGCCGACTACATTCGTAAAAGCAAAACCCCAGAGGCGAGGATGCAGAGAAGTTGGAGCCCTTGTGCACGGTTAGTGGGAGTGAAGAATGGCGCAGCCGCTGCGGAAAACACCAATTCCTCAAAAGAGTCCACGTTTCCAGAGAACTCCCTGGGGGCACAGCGTTGGGACCTGGCATTTTTCACTGCTGTGACCCTGGTCCAGTCCCTGGTTGGGAAACTAAGAGCCCACAAGCCGTGCAATGCAACCAGAAAGAAAATAAGTAATTTCCACAGGAGCCAGTAATTTCACTTCCAGGGACACACCCAGAAGAACTGAGAGCAGGGGGCAGATGTTTATGCACCCACGTTCACAGCAGCACCAGACAGACTGAAATGCGGAGCCCAAGGGTCCACCGAGCCATGAATGGGCACAGTGCGGCTTATCCGCGCAACGGAGCGTCACTCAGCCTTTAGAAGGAAGGAAATTCTGACAACACAGAGGAGACTTAAGGACATTATTCTAAGTAAAATAAGCCAGTCACAAAAAGACTCCACTGTCTGAGGTCTTTCAGTTCAGTTCAGTTGCTCAGTCATGTCTGACTCTTTGCGAACCCATGAATCGAAGCACGCCAGGGCTCCCTGTCCATCACCAACTCCCAGAGTTCACCCAAACTCATCTCCATCGAGTTGGTGATGCCATCCAGCCATCTCATCCTCTGTCGTCCCAATGAGTCAACTCTTCTCATGAGGTGGCCAAAGTACTGGAGTTTCAGCTCTAGCATCATTCCCTCCAAAGAAATCCCAGGGTTGATCTCCTTTGGAATGGACTGGTCGGATCTCCTTGCAGTCCAAGGGACTCTCAAGAGTCTTCTCCAACACCACAGTTCAAAAGCATCAATTCTTCGGCACTCAGCTTTCTTCACAGTGCAACTCTCACATCCATACATGACCACTTGAAAAACCATAGCTTTGACTAGACAGACCTTTGTTGGCAAAGTAATGTCTCTGCTCTTCAATATACTGTCTAGGTTGGTCATAACTTTCCTTCCAAGGAGTTCAGTTCAGTTCAGTCACTCAGTTGTGTCCGACTCTTTGTGACCCCATGAATCGCAGCACGCCAGGCCTCCCTGTTCATCACCATCTCTCGGAGTTCACTCAGACTCACGTCCATCAAGTCAGTGATGCCATCCAGCCATCTCATCCTCGGTCGTCCCTTTCTCCTCCTGCCCTAATCCCCCCTAGCATCAGAGTCTTTTCCAATGAGTCAACTCTTCGCATGAGGTGGCCAAAGTACTGGAGTTTCAGCTCTAGCATCATTCCCTCCAAAGAAATCCCAGGGTTGATCTCCTT
>SJYW01017911.1:1090783-1121490 GCA_006410735.1 Raphicerus campestris | reverse complement strand
GCACGGCCACCTAAGGAGTGGGCAAGTGTCCTGTCCTGTGCACGCCCTCTGCATGCACGGCCACCTAAGGAGTGGGCAAGTGTCCTGTCCTGTGCACGCCCTCTGCATGCACGGCCACCTAAGGAGTGGGCAAGTGTCCTGTCCTGTGCACGCCCTCTGCATGCACGGCCACCTAAGGAGTGGGCAAGTGTCCTGTCCTGTGCACGCCCTCTGCATGCACGGCCACCTAAGGAGTGGGCAAGTGTCCTGTCCTGTGCACGCCCTCTGCATGCACGGCCACCTAAGGAGTGGGCAAGTGTCCTGTCCTGTGCACGCCCTCTGCATGCACGGCCACCTAAGGAGTGGGCAAGTGTCCTGTCCTGTGCACGCCCTCTGCATGCACGGCCACCTAAGGAGTGGGCAAGTGTCCTGTCCTGTGCACGCCCTCTGCATGCACGGCCACCTAAGGAGTGGGCAAGTGTCCTGTCCTGTGCACGCCCTCTGCATGCACGGCCACCTAAGGAGTGGGCAAGTGTCCTGTCCTGTGCACGCCCTCTGCATGCACGGCCACCTAAGGAGTGGGCAAGTGTCCTGTCCTGTGCACGCCCTCTGCATGCACGGCCACCTAAGGAGTGGGCAAGTGTCCTGTCCTGTGCACGCCCTCTGCATGCACGGCCACCTAAGGAGTGGGCAAGTGTCCTGTCCTGTGCACGCCCTCTGCATGCACGGCCACCTAAGGAGTGGGCAAGTGTCCTGTCCTGTGCACGCCCTCTGCATGCACGGCCACCTAAGGAGTGGGCAAGTGTCCTGTCCTGTGCACGCCCTCTGCATGCACGGCCACCTAAGGAGTGGGCAAGCCACCTAAGCCACCCCTCCAGCCGGACCCCTGGACACCCCGACCCTCACCCCATATCAGGAACCAGCTTGCTCCCCCTCTTCAGCAAGTGAGCAAGCAAGGGAACCTGTTACTTGCTTTCGCTCCCCGACCCCCGACCCCCGCTGCAGCAGGGCCCTCAATAAAGCCCCACCTGAATGTTGTGTCTGACCTCTGATCAATTTCACTGACAAAGGAGGCCAAGAACCCTAGCTGGAATAGCACAACCACTAAAAAAAAATAACCAGAAACTATGCAGCAAAAACACCAAGAGATAAATTAAAATGGAATACTAAAAAAATATTCAAATTAATACCCAACAAAGCTGGGAAGTGGGCACAGCACAGGAGTGAAGGGGGTAGAAGCCAGAGGAACACAACAGAGGCGACAAAGTGAAAACAATAAAAGCAGCCTGAAACACTGTATCGACGGGCTTCCCTGCGGGCTGCGAAAGTCAAGACTCCGCCCGCGATGCGGGAGAGCTGAGCGTGATCCCTAGGTCAAGAAGATCCCCTGGGGAAGGGAATGGCAACCCACGCCAGTATTTCGGCCTGGAGAATTCCACGGACAGAGGAGCCTGGGGGGCTGCAGTCCACGGGGTCTCAAAGAGTCGGACATGACTGAGCGACTGAACTGAAGAATTACAAAGGCAAGTCGCTGAGTGGAAGAAAATTTAACACATCTATCAGACAAAGGGTTGTATTAACACTGTATAAAGAACTCAAACTCAATAATAAGGCAAATATCCCAATAAGAAAGTGGACAAAATACTTGTAAACACTTCCAAGCAGACATTCAAATGCCCAATAAGCACATTAAAAGATGCTCCGTGTCCTTAGTCATCAGAAATGCCATCAAGGTTAGAAATGCCAGCTTTCCCTGGTGGCTCACGGGTTAAGAATGCGGGAGATGAAGGTTCAGTCCCTCCTCTGGGAAGATCCCAAATGCCATGAGCAACTAAGCTACAAGTACTGAGTCTGTGCTTCCGCGCCTGGGAGCTGCAAGTACTGAGCCCGCGAGCCGCAGACACTGAAGTCCAAGCGCCCTAGAGCCTGAGCTCTGAGACAAGAAGCCACCGCAACAAGGAGCCCGCACGCCTTGACGAGAGGGTAGCCTCCGCTCATCGCAACTAGGGGAAAGCTCCCACAGCAACGAAGACCCAGCACAGCCAAGTGAGTAGCATCATTTCAAAAATTAGAAATGCCAATTAAAGCCACGAGCTATCGCCACCCATCAGGATAGCTAAAATTAAAAAAACAGAACCAGCCAACTTGACCTTAGCAAGCTGTAGCAAATATGTAGGATGGCATCACTGACTCGATGGACGTGAGTCTGAGTGAACTCCGGGAGTTGGTGATGGACAGGGAGGCCTGGCGTGCTGCGATTCATGGGGTCGCAAAGAGTCGGACACGACTGAGCGACTGAACTGAACATATACATACGCTGATTATGTATCTGATGCATTGGGTCATAGTTGCCTCATGGGCGTTCTTTTGTTGTGGCTCACAGACTCTGCGGCACACTGGCTCCAGAGCACGCAAGCTCAGTAGCTGCCCGTGAGATCTTAGTTTCCCCACCAGGAATCAAACCCATGTCTCCCACATTGCAAGGCAGACTCTTTACCACTGGACCATCACGGAAGTTTCCGAATGCATGCTCAGTCCCTTCAGTCGTGTCCGACTCTTTTCGATCCCATGGACTGTAGCCCACAGGCTCCTCTGTCCATGGGGATTCTCCAGGCAGGAATCCTGGAGCCGGTTTGCCATTTCTTTCTCCAAGGATCTTCCTGACCCAGGGACAGAACCCGCCTTCTCTTCCGTCTCCTGCAGTGGCAGGTGGGTTCTCCACCACTAGCGCCCCCTGGGAAGCCCCTGCACGACTTCCAGTGAAGAGACTAAGGCAGCAGGTATGTGGCTGCTTCTGAGATCAGGTTTAAGAAGTTCCTGGCTTCTTGTCAGTTGCTGTGTGTCTCTGGTGACTCCAGAGGAAATGAGCCATGATAGAGGCCCACGTGACATGGCAGGATGCTGAGGCCCTCGTCCAACAGCCAGCCACCCACGAGGCGCCAAAACCTGAGGACAACCAGGTCAGTGGGTTTGCAGGCAGCCCTTCAGCCTCTGCTGAGTCTTGGGGTGACTGTATCCTAGCTGATGACTTGACTACAACCTCGGGAGACACTCAAGACACAGGCACCCCACCCAGCCACCCCAGGCTGCATGGTAATAAATATGGGTTCCTTAAAATGTGGCTTCTTTAAGTGCTGGGGACTTCCCTGGTAGCACAGTGGATAGGAATCCACCTGCCAATGCAGAAGACACAGGTTCAATCCCTTGTCTGGGAAGATCCCACATGCCGCCCGTGCACCATAACTACTGAGCTGGTCTGTGCTCTAGAGCCCGGGAGCCACAGCTCTTGAAGCCCACACACCCAGAGCCGCTGCTCAGCAACAGAAGGCACCGCAGCGAGAAGCCTCTGCACCGCAGCGAAGAGCAGCCCTGCTCTCTGCAGCTCGGGAAAAGCCCTCCTACAAGACGACCCCCTGCAGCCAAAAAATAAACACAAAAATAAAATTATATTTTAAAAAATCACCCAAGTGTTGAGAGTACAGATCTTCCTCGACTCCCAGTGCGGTTTGTATCCTGATAAACCCATCAAAAGTTGAAAATGTTAAGTCAAAAATGCATTTAGGGAAATTCCCTGGTGGTCCTTTGATTCGGATTCTGCACTTTCACTCCCAAGGACGTGGGTTCTCTCCCTGGTCGAGGAACTAAGATCCCACAAGCCATGCAGATGGGGGCAAAAAATGTATTTAGTACACTGACCCCCAGAACATCACAGTCTTAGACCAGCCTGCTTTAAATCTGCTCAGAACACTTACAACAGCCGACAGTTGGGCAAAACTGTCCAACACAAAGCCTATTTGACAATCAAGTGCTTGAGTATCTCCTGCCACTTACTGAACACGGGAATGAAAGTGAAAAATAGAATGGTTGAGTGGGTACAGAATGGCTGCAGTGTACCCTGGTGGTTCAGTGGGTGACGGGGCGCCACGGCCCTGCCACCGCCCAGCGCTGTGACGGAGAAGCAGACTGCAGGCTGCCAGGGCGGCGGCGGCCGGAACTCAAAACGCAAAGTCCAGTTTCTACCAAATGCACATCACCTTCACACGACCGTCAAGTGGGAAACCAGACCACTGAACCATCTGTAATTTGTAGCTGGGGACCACCTGTAATTTAACAGTTACAATTCCCCAGCAGTAAAAAGGAATGAACTCTGGATATGCACAGAAGCCCACACGGATGGATCGCTAAATCATTAAGCCACGGACAGGCAGCCAGTTGAAGAGTGTCCAGGCTATAGGATCCCATGTATATAAAATCCTAGAATTCATGGGGTCGCAAAGAGTCAGACACGACTGAGTGACTGAACTGAACGGANCAGCAACAGAAGGCACCGCAGCGAGAAGCCTCTGCACCGCAGCGAAGAGCAGCCCTGCTCTCTGCAGCTCGGGAAAAGCCCTCCTACAAGACGACCCCCTGCAGCCAAAAAATAAACACAAAAATAAAATTATATTTTAAAAAATCACCCAAGTGTTGAGAGTACAGATCTTCCTCGACTCCCAGTGCGGTTTGTATCCTGATAAACCCATCAAAAGTTGAAAATGTTAAGTCAAAAATGCATTTAGGGAAATTCCCTGGTGGTCCTTTGATTCGGATTCTGCACTTTCACTCCCAAGGACGTGGGTTCTCTCCCTGGTCGAGGAACTAAGATCCCACAAGCCATGCAGATGGGGGCAAAAAATGTATTTAGTACACTGACCCCCAGAACATCACAGTCTTAGACCAGCCTGCTTTAAATCTGCTCAGAACACTTACAACAGCCGACAGTTGGGCAAAACTGTCCAACACAAAGCCTATTTGACAATCAAGTGCTTGAGTATCTCCTGCCACTTACTGAACACGGGAATGAAAGTGAAAAATAGAATGGTTGAGTGGGTACAGAATGGCTGCAGTGTACCCTGGTGGTTCAGTGGGTGACGGGGCGCCACGGCCCTGCCACCGCCCAGCGCTGTGACGGAGAAGCAGACTGCAGGCTGCCAGGGCGGCGGCGGCCGGAACTCAAAACGCAAAGTCCAGTTTCTACCAAATGCACATCACCTTCACACGACCGTCAAGTGGGAAACCAGACCACTGAACCATCTGTAATTTGTAGCTGGGGACCACCTGTAATTTAACAGTTACAATTCCCCAGCAGTAAAAAGGAATGAACTCTGGATATGCACAGAAGCCCACACGGATGGATCGCTAAATCATTAAGCCACGGACAGGCAGCCAGTTGAAGAGTGTCCAGGCTATAGGATCCCATGTATATAAAATCCTAGAATTCATGGGGTCGCAAAGAGTCAGACACGACTGAGTGACTGAACTGAACGGAGATGGACAGAAAGCCACCCGTAGCTGCAGGAAGGGATTACCAGGGGCACAAGGAAACTTTGGGGGTAAAGACTATTATTTGGGGACTTCCCTTATGGTCTAGTGGTTAAGACTCTGAATTCCCGATGCAGAGGGTGCCGGTTTGATCCCTGGTCAGGAAACTAGACCCCACATGCCACAGTGAAGACTTGGCACAGTTAAATAATAAATATTTTTTTTAAAAAGAGATGCACAATATGTCAAAACTGATCAAAACACTCATTTTAAATAGAGGCAGCTTGGTGTACATCAACTATACTCCAAATAAAGTGATGACCTTCTTTAAAGAACAAAGCATGCTTTGAACACTTGCACACTGGGGCGTGCTCTCTCTCACCTCTGGGATCCTTTCACCGCCCACTGGACCGGCCCCAGGGAGGAGAATGGGGGCGCCCACAGGCAATACCTTGCCAGTCCCCAGACCACTCAGCCCCAGGGAGCCGGCCCCACGCTGCAGGCCCACACGATCCTGACAACACAGGCCTGCTGTTTCAGACCACTAAGTTCTGAGCTGGTTTGTTCCGCAACAAAAGCCAACTGATCACTGATACAGAAGGTTTCCTCTGGGAGCAGGAAGGACCGGAACGGGGGCAGGAGAGTGGGGAGCAGCAGAAGCTGAATAAACGGACAGGCTGCAGTGGCCAGGCCAGAAGGGAGACCGAGTGCCAGATGGATACAGACGAGCAGGGGGACTGGTGGGTGCGGTAGGGCACACCCAGCCCAACCGCCAGCCGGAGGGGAGGAGGGGGAGTGAGCGGGCAAGAGCAACAGGGCGAACCATGCACGCCTCTCCCTCCTCCCTCAGTGCCAGAGACAGAGCTGGGCTGGTGGTATGGGATGAGGGTCTTTTTTTTTTCCCCAACGGTGCCACTCAACTTACAGGATCTCAGTNGGACTGGTGGGTGCGGTAGGGCACACCCAGCCCAACCGCCAGCCGGAGGGGAGGAGGGGGAGTGAGCGGGCAAGAGCAACAGGGCGAACCATGCACGCCTCTCCCTCCTCCCTCAGTGCCAGAGACAGAGCTGGGCTGGTGGTATGGGATGAGGGTCTTTTTTTTTTCCCCAACGGTGCCACTCAACTTACAGGATCTCAGTTCCCTGGCCAGGGATTGAACCCGGGCCCCAGCCGTGAAAATGCTGTGTCCTAACCACTGGACCGCCAGGGAGATCCCTGCGATGAGGGTCTGGGTCACATCTAGGAGCTCGGGCTCAGCGGCCAGACTGCCTGGGCTGCTTCCTCTCCCAGCGCCTCCTCGGTTTCCTTGTCCCTAAAATGGGGACACCACCACCTCTCGGGGTTATCGTGGGAATGAGAGGAGTGTGTGGCGGTACAGTGCTTGGACCCTCAGCTAAGACGGGCTCCGTGATCTGAGGTTAGGAAGCGGCTGGAAGAAACTGGAAGGGTGTTCTGGCCAGTCTGAGGAATCTGCAAGAGGCAGGGGAAATCAAAACCATTGAGAGATGAGGTCACACAACGTCAGCAAGACCTGTGACTTCTAAGCTTGACCCAGAGAGCTGGGCTCTTCCAGAAGGATCTGGGGGTGGGATGGGGGGGGCGCTTCAGGGTTGTTGATCCATTGGAGGGCTGGGCTGGTCTAAATATTCCTGGGGGAGGCACCAGGGCAGCTCCCAACCTCACCCACCCAGCCAAGGGCTGGAGGTTTTAAATATTCAAGGCAACAACAAAAGGGCCACTNATCAAACCAGTCCCTAAAGTAAGTCAACCTGAATATACATTGGAAGGGTTGATGCTGAAGCGCCAATACTTTGGCCACCTGATGTGAAGAGTCGACTCACTGGGAAAGACCCTGATGCAGGGAAAGATTGAAGGCAAAAGAAGGGGTCAGCAAAAGATGAGATGGTTAGCTAGTATCACCATGTCCATGACTCAACAGACATGAATTTGAGCACAGTGNGATGCAGGGAAAGATTGAAGGCAAAAGAAGGGGTCAGCAAAAGATGAGATGGTTAGCTAGTATCACCATGTCCATGACTCAACAGACATGAATTTGAGCACAGTGTGGGAGATAGTGAAGGACAGAGAAGCCCGGGGTGCTGCAGTCCATGGGGTCGTGAAGTTGGACCCAACTGAGTGACTGAACAACACTCTAGTCCATGTGCTTTCTCTTCGGCGGTTTTTTAAATTTTGTATTGGAAAGTAATTTCAAACTCAGAGACCCCATGGACTGCAGCACGCCAGACTTCCCTGTCTTCTCTAATGATTTTTTTGGCCAGGACAGAATCTAGGCCAAGATTACATGTAGCATTTGCTTGCTATATTTGCAAACACTTGTATAGACCTGGTTTTAAATTCTTTTCAAATATGTAATATGTTCAGTTTCTCAGATGTGAATCTGCCCATTTGCTGCACCCGCTGTTGCACACGAGGCAGGTCTCCTCGGGGCTTCGGCATCATCATGAGTTCACGGCCAGAAGTAAACTTCTAAAAGTGTCACGCGTGAGCCACACGTGCACCTGCAACGCGAGTCGGGTGGCTCCTCTGGTGAACCATCTTGTTTCTCACTTGGCGTTTCTGCACCACGTGGAGGGCCCGTTCCACTTTCTGTGGGAGGACTCTGCCCAGAGCCACTGGGGTAGCAGCTGGCTTCAGTCTCACAAAAGCACAGTCCCTTTCAGTCTCCAGCCATATGCAGAGGGCCAGTTCTAGAACCCGCTACTGTGCGTCGGGCTGTGACTCTGACTCCCAGCCCCCAAGGCACAATCGGGTTCTGGCCCCATAATGGGCAACTCGGCTCCAACCATTGGCAACAAGAGCCTTCTCGCAAGGCCTGGATACCGTATTTCCCTTTCTCGTCTTGGGCGGACGAAGCCCTCCTCCACGTCTGGAGCATGTATGTGTGCGAGCGTGCTGGCACGGCTCTCTTGACTGGAGGTCCATTTGCAGCCACAAGCCTTGGGTGAGCCATGTAATCTCTCTGCTTCTCAATTTTCCCATCAGGAAAATGGGTTTGTTAAAATAAAAAACAAACGAAGACCAGCCTTGAACGTTCCCTGGGTAGACAAAACCAGTTTTGTAACCAAGCAGGACCCTATGGGGCCTTCCCAGAACAGACTTCAATCCCCGCCACAGCCTCCACCTGCCTCTTGTCTGCAGAAAAATCATTAGCATCCTAGGCCTTCTCCAAGTCCTGTGTGAGTGAAAGTCACTCAGTTGTGTCCGACTCTTTGCTACCCCATGGACTGTAAAACCCATGGAATTCTCCAGGCCAGAATACTGGAGTAAGTAGCCTTTCCCTTCTCCAGGGGATCTTCCCAACCCAGGGAGCAAACCCAGGTCTCCCAATTGCAGGCGGATTCTTTACCAGCTGAGCCACCAGGGAAGCCCAAGTTCTAAAGAGTACATTAAATCAGAGAAGTGAGAAAATGCAGAAAGAAAAACAGTCAAGCAAGACAAAATAATAATAGTTTAGCTATTAGAGCCAAGGACCTTTAGTTCCTCCTCCAGGGCCATAGTTAATATTCTGAGCTGTGTCCTTTGAGCTGTTTTGCAGATACCCAAGTCCCCACCAGGTGGAGGAAGTTAACTGTCTGCTGCCCACAAGCACACAGACTCCAGGCCAGTTAGAACCAGCAGGTTGATGATGTTGACTCCTGATTACCTCACTACCAACCAATCAGAAGAATGTCGGGGTGCTGATCACGCAACGCAAGGCCCCCTCCCTCACCCTGTCTTTAAAAACCTTCCCTGAAAGCCTTGGGTGGGGGGGGGGGTTCAGAACTTTTAAGCACTGCTTGTCCTGGACTTCTCGCTTGGTGCCTGCCATGAACGGTCCATTTTCCTTCACCACAACCTGGTGTGAATAGACTGGCTTTGTTATGTTCAGACATGTTCAGACTCAAGTTTGGTTTCCTGACAGTTCAGCCATACAATCAAAATTTCATGTAGCTTATTTTGCAAGAGTAACTCGCCTGGGGTCATTCCTTCCTTCTGCCTCTGGAAATCATAAGCACAGATGAAACTGTTTCCCAGAATTGGTGTGAGGGAACCAATTCCCTATCACTTAAGAAAATCCCGGTATTATTAATATAACCAATCACGGCGATGATTACAGTCAACTGCCTCTCACTGTCCGAGCTGCTTTATAATAACGTACCCTGAGCCTTATTCTGTGTTTTGCTTTGAAAGCTCTCTGTTCAAGAACTTTTTGCACAATCAACTTTTACTATTAACAGTTACCACTTCAGCTATTCATGGGCTTCCAGGTGGTGCAACGAACAAAGAATCCACCTGCCAATGCAGGAGACCCAAGAGACACAAGTTTGATCCCTGGGTCAGGAAGATTCCCTGGAGCAGAAAATGGCAACCCACTCCAGTATTCTTGTCTGGGAAATCCCATGGACAGAGGAGCCTGGAGGGCTACAGTCCATGGGGTCGTGAAGAGCTGGACACACTGAGCGTGCGCACACACACATACACGTGTAATGATTCGTGGGTTTCTTCCTGCTATATCTGCAGTTTTGACAGGTTGTGTAAGGCTTTACTCCTATTCAAGATATATAACCAGATCTTTTTTATCTTTGCACTATCTAGCCACAGCTGTATCAGACCAGAAGAGCAAATACCAGAGTACAATACCACGGTCTTCCTCGGGTGAGGGGTTAGAGTTGATTTTTTTGTTTATATTTTCTGCAATGAGCATGAGTTACACCTGGGCTTGGGAAACTAGCGATGCTCTTAAAATGTCAGGCATCTGGTCAACCCAAGTGCTGAGCATCAGCTTGTGTTCAACAAAAGCTTAAAGACCTGAGGGGCATGAACCCACAATTTTTGCAAGTGGTGGGGCTGGCTAAGGGGATCGGGGAGGAGGGCCACGTTGGAAAGCTACGTTTCCTGTGTTCCTGTGAACTTGACCCGGTGGGGCAATGATGGAGATGGGGGCAAGAATCCCAGAGTTCTGCCTCACCTGATTCTGAGAAAACCAAGGCTGAGTCTCAACTCCACTACTCATTCAGCAACGACAGATGCCTGCTGCACATGGCAGAGTCGGCCAAACCAGCAGCCGCAGCCCTGCCCTCACTGGGCTCCGGGCTCAGCTCTAGAGACAAACATCAACAGGTGACTGCAAAACCTGCCCCATAGCCGCAGCTGTGGCCCGTGCTTTCCACGGAGGGCACTGATGAGCTGGCCTGGCCCAGCTGTGGGAGAGGGCCAGGGCATGCTGGGAAGAGTCAGCCGGGCAGAGGGCGGGGAGGGAGGTCTGGGAGGGCGTGTGGGCCTGGGGCTTGGTGGGAGCATGTAGGGTTAGATGAGAGGTGGCTGGGGGTGGGCTGGTTTGCTTGTGAAAGACGGGCTCCCTTTGCTGTCCCTCACTAGTGGCTAGCCTTGTGCTGGAGTAACAAGAATACCAAAAAGGAGGACTTCCTGGTGGTCTAGTGGCTAAGACTCTTGAGTTCTCAATGCAGGGGGCCCAGGTTTGATCCCTGGTCAGGGAACTAGATCCTACATGCCACAAAAAAGATCAAAGATCCTGAGTGCCACAACTAAGACTGGCACAGCCAAATAAATATTAAAAAGAAGGAAAAAAATAAAAAGAAGGGACTTCCAGTTGTTCCAACTCTGAGCAGCCAACACAGGGGTTGCAGCTTTGACCCCTGGTAGGACAACTAGGCTAGGATCCCACGTGCCATGCAGCATGGCCAAAAGATAATAATATTTTTTTAAAAAAGAATACAAAAAATAACGGAAATCCCCTGGCAGGCCAGTGGTTAGGATTCTGCACTTTCACAGCCAAGGGCCAGGGTTCAATCCCTGGTCAGGGAATTAAGATCCTACAACATGTACAGCATGGCCCCTCCCCACAAAAGTGTCAGTATTAAATACATATAAATATACACACACAAAATAGGCTTCCCAAGGTGGCATGAGCAGTGAAAATCCGCCTGCCAATGCAGGAGACGTGGGTTCAATCCTGGGTGGGGAAGATCTCCTGCAGGAGGAAACGGCAACCCACTTCAGTATTCTTGCCTGGAAAATGCCACGGACAGGGGAGCCTGGTGGGCTACCGTCCATGGGGTCGCAAAGAGCCGGACACGATTGAGCAATGCACATACAAAAAATCTAGTTACTGTAACTGGTCCTGTGAGGAGCAGATGCCAAACAGACAAATGCAGACGCAGACGAACAGGCACCTCCTCAGAGCCAGGCCTTACGCCAGGCCCTCTGTGCGCCTTGAGCATGGCAGCCTCACCGTGCGATTTTCCCTTTTGAGAGTTCGCTAAGATGCTGCCTGGTATCCACTGTGGCCAACTGCCTGCAGAGGCCTCAAACTGACTCGAGTCCCTTCACACACCCACACACCCTAGATAGCAGCCTGTTCACCAGCAAACACATGCTCTTGTGATCAAGAGTCTCCCCACTGCTTTCTAGTGCCTCTATGTCTTAAGTGCCCTGGAGATAAGACCCCAGTTCAGTTCAGTTCAGTCGTCTCCAATTCTTTGCGACCCCATGAACCGCAGCACACTAGGCCTCCCTATCTATCACCAACTCCTGGAGTTCACCCAAACTCATGTCCATCGAGTCCGTGATGCCATCCAGCCATCTCATCCTGTGTCATCCCCTTCTCCTCCTGCCTCCAATCCCTCCCAGCATCGGAGTCTTTTCCAGTGAGTCAACTCTTCGAATGAGGTGGCCAAAGTACTGGAGTTTCAGCTTTAGCATCATTCCCTCCAAAGAACACCCAGGGCTGATCTCCTTTAGAATGGACTGGTTGGATCTCCTTGCAGTCCAAGGGACTCTCAAAAGTCTTCTCCAACACCACAGTTCAAAAGCATCAATTCTACAGCGCTCAGCTTTCTTCACAGTCCAATTTTCAAGCAAAACCCTACTCTTTTGGCTTCAATTAACCAATCCAGTCCTAGTCTGGGAACCCCAAAGTACTCCACAAAGGGATCCTGATAAAGGATTATGTACGCCCCAGGGCCTGCCTCTCTCTGCATTCTGCCTAGACCTCCTGCGTGACTCCTCCAGACATGTGGCGTACCTCCTCCAGGACCTGTGAGTAATAAATTTCTTTGTTTCCATTTCTGTTGTTGAACCTCTGCCGGCCATCAGTTGCCCTGTCTTCACTCACATATGTTAATGTCACAAAATCACAACATCCCCCCTAACAGTTGGGGAGTAAGGAAACATGGGGGTCAGTCACTGTTAACTCTCTCCTGGGGCTTGGTCCCCAGCCTTGTCCCTGGACGTGTGGATGCCCTACTGTGAGCTTCCCTGTAAGCTCCTCTCAGTTGCGGGGGAGGCTTTCTCATGCTGACCCAGCCGCCCTTCATCCACTTCCCTCTGCCCAGGTCCTCAGGACTCAGGAGGCCCAACCACTCACCTCCAACCCCTCATCATCCCCTCTCCGCTCCACCTCCATCAGAACCATCCTGTAACCCTTGCTGAAATGGGTTAATGCTTCTTCGCCTGACGTCTCCGCGTTAGTCTCTCTTGCATATTTCAGTGTCATCAAATATTCATGGAGGGCTCACAGTGCAGCAGAAGCTAGGCTTGCAGAGACTTGATGCCTTGAGGACATTGTACAACAGGAATGGGTCGGTATCTGCCTTCTTGGACCAGGGGCACTGGTGGAATCCAGCAGACAGGGTCCCTTCTTCCCAGCTTGTCTAGGGCCCGGTCAAAAAGTCATCCCATGACTTCTGCCCACCATATTAAGAGGCAGGTTGAAGAGGCCAGGAACTTGCTGGCCAGAGGCAGTGGGGGACCACTGAAGGCTCAGGGTCGTATTAAGAAACTCGAGGGAGGGATAACGTGGGGCTCGGCTGGTATGAAGGGCCAACAGGATCAGGGCTAAGCCTGTACCCAGGCAAGAGGACTGGACCCACGCGCTGGAGGCAAGGGCTGACCACCGGGGCCGGTGCGGAGGTGACAGCGTGCTCGTGGGTGACCGCACACGAGGCTGCAGAACCGGTTCTAGTTTCCAATTCGGGTCACGGGGCTCAGGAGTCCGACCCGCCTCTATGCCCAAGCACCCCACCCCGACCTTGCGGCCCTGGAGGATCATTTCGACGCCTCCCACCGCCACCCCAGGCATCGCGGAGGTGCGGGCAGATGGAACCTTCTCGGAGGCCGCCCGACATCTGGAGACTACTGCAGCCAGTTGCGAAACCGACTGGCTTTTGGCTTTTGCAGCAAATAAAAAAACCCGGGGTCGCGGCAAAGGGTCCAGCTGCCTCGGCGGCCTTCCGGGCCCAGAGGCAGGGCCCGGCCACGCCCACGCATGCGCGGCACTCTCAGCCACCAACCAGGACTACAACTCCCGCCGTGCCCCGCGCGCCCGCCGCCCCGCCCCCTGCCGCGCCGCGTGCCTCCCGGAAGTGGAGCCCCTGGCGGGGGGCGTCTCCGACCTTTGCGAGGCGGCGGCGGCGGCGGCAGCGGCTGGAGCTGGGAGTCAGATGCGGTCGAGAGACGCCGGGGATGGCTTCGGCTGGAGGCGGCGACAGCGAGGGCTCCGGGCCCGAGGCGGACCGCCCTCACCAGCGGCCCTTCTTGATCGGCGTGAGCGGCGGCACCGCGAGCGGCAAGGTAAGGGGCTGGGCGGCGCGGCGGGGCCTGCGAGTCACCCTGGGCGTCCCCGGGGCTCCGCGCGGCCTGTCAGGCCTCAGTCCAGAGGGAGACCCTCGCCTCTAGCTGCCGGGAGGTGCCCCCCACCCACCTCCCGGGCGTGGACAGGGCCGGGGGCGGAGGGGCTGGGGCCGCGGCGGGCCAGGCGGGGAGCGGGTCGCTGGACCCCGGGGCGCCCCCGCTAGCTCCCGGCTGGCCTGGCCGCTCTTGGCCTCCGGGTCCGCGTTGCCCCTGCTGGTGCACCCCAGCGCCCTCCCCGCCGCTCGGGAGCTGATGCGCCGGGGTGGGCGTCTCCAGGCGGGGCTCCTGTTTGTGTGTTTCCCAGTCCACTGTATGCGAGAAGATCATGGAGCTGCTGGGACAGAATGAAGTGGATCACCGTCAGCGCAAGCTGGTCATCTTGAGCCAAGACAGGTTCTATAAGGTTCTGACCGCGGAGCAGAAGGCCAAGGCCTTGAAAGGACAGTACAACTTCGACCACCCAGGTAGAGGCTCTGACGGTGGGGAGAGAGTTGGGGGAAGGGCGGACCGCGGAGACTGGGTCCAGGGTTGGCGGGCGATGGGGAAGAGGCCCCAGGTGGTCCCTGGCCAAACCTCTGTGCAGCGGATTGGGGGTTAAGCCTGGGCTCTCTCCTGTGTGCCCTGGGCCCTGCAGGAGCTCCAGGCTCCATCGGTTGGAGCCGGTCAGGGAGTCTCCAGCTCAGAAGGGCCTTCAGGCCCACTGCTCTGCAACAGTTGTGGTCGTGGAGAAAATGAAACGCCTTCTTGCCACCAGGGGCCTGCTATGCAGACCGCTTCCACTGGGGTAGAGTCCTCGAGAGGCCAGCAGTGGGTGAACGAGAACCAGAGGCCTTGAAGCTCCCTTTCCTGGTCTGGTCAGGGGCCAGGGGAACAGGTGGAGAGGGGGTGGATGAGGGGGATAGCCATGCTGCCCCTCCCTGCTGCTAGTAGACGATTCCGCCCAGCGGCTGGCTCCTGTCTTCATTCCTTTCCGGCGGACACATGGGAAGAAGGTCCGAGGAGCATTAGTCTTGTTATTTCCCAGAACTAGAAGCAAGACACCTAGCTCACCTACCTCCCAGAACTGGCTGATCAGGAGATCCGTGTGTTCAGACTTGTGGGTGGGACAGCGGCCCAGGCGGTGGCACTGCCCCAGGGCAGCGAGGACAGGTCCAGCCTGTGGTTGCAGAGGGCCCTGCAGATGGAAGCCGTGGGGGCTCCTCCAGGCCAGATGTTCCTTAGGGTCGTTGGCAGCACTCACCCTGCAGACCCCAGGGCAGAGCAAGTTCTCAGCATAAAGACTTGCCCTGCTTTCTCTTCCACCCCTGCAGATGCTTTTGATAATGATTTGATGCACAAGACTCTGAAAAACATTGTGGAGGGCAAAACGGTCGAGGTCCCCACCTATGATTTTGTGACCCACTCAAGGTAAGCAGGTGGTTCTGGGAGGAGAGGGCTGTGTCCGGGGGGCTGGTGAGGACTCCCCTCCCACCCTGGGGCTGCACCTTGCTGGTTCCCGGGACAGCCCCCCTCATGCATGCCCAGGGTCTGATGCTGATGGAGGCTTCTCCCCTGGCCTGCCCCGCAGGCTTGCGGAGACCACGGTGGTCTACCCCGCAGACGTTGTCCTGTTTGAGGGCATCCTGGTCTTCTACAGCCAGGAGATCCGGGACATGTTCCACCTGCGCCTCTTCGTGGACACTGACTCCGACGTCAGGCTGTCTCGGAGAGGTAAGGTGGACGCGGGCCCCTTTGCCCCTGGCCAGGCCGGCCCCAGGCCCCGCCCCCCAGCGTCTGCAGGCCCCTGCTCTCTCCTGTCACTGCAGTTCTCCGGGATGTGCAGCGGGGCCGGGACCTGGAGCAGATCCTGACGCAGTACACCACCTTCGTCAAGCCGGCCTTCGAAGAGTTCTGCCTGCCGGTACCGCCTTCCTCTTGCTCAGGGACCTCCTTTCCCCCTTGACAGAAGGCCCCCAGTGCCCATTCCGCGAGAGCCGAGTCATGGACGGACGCGGTCTGCTGTATACGTGAAGTTAGCCTCTCGTTCCCGTGGTCCCAGGGAGTGGTCTCAACTGAAAATGGGTCCTTTGTCCCTCGCACCCCTCCTCCCCGTGCCAGGCTTCACCCCATGCACTGGCGTCACCTCCTCCCGGGCTCTTGTCTGCATCTGTCCAGGGCACTGCTCGTCCACTGCTCACACTGGGCCTCTCCTTCCCCCCAGCCCTACTGAATGGGAGCAGGGGGGCCTCCATGAGGGCAGGGATCTCTGTCTGTTGGCTGCCAAAGTGCTGTCTGGCGTACAGTAGGTGCTTACAAACTTCCTCCACACTGTGTGTCTCTTAGGGGTGGAGGGAGGTCCAGCTGGCGTGTCGAGGAGGGATTCACTGTGTGCGGCCGTCTGTCTTCTCCATCTTGCCTCTCTCACTGGATAGGATGGCGGAGAGATGCAAAGGGAAATTTCACAGTATCGTTTCCCAAAGGGTAAAGTGAGGCACAGAAGAATTAGCAGCAGGATTCCTACTTTAGATAAATGGGACAAAGGATTTCTGTCTTTGCTAGTTCATGAAAACATTTTATTTTACATTCATGGTCTTGGAGTTTCTAGAAAATGATTAGGAAATTGACTGTTCCGCAGTCTGTTATCCCCAGAAAGACACTTTTGAAAAGTAGGTAGTTTACTGTGAAGCTCTGGACGCCAGGTGTGATCAGGTGTCCCTGGATGGAGGCAGAATGTGCTTGGCCAGTCCCTCCTTGCCCCTCCCCATCATGGGGAGCCTTGGCGAGGTGACCAAGCCGCCCGTGTCCCGGTCGCTAGGACCTTTCTCAGCCTTCTGCTGGTCGCCCCCGCCTGCCCCCACAGCCCAGCAAAGTGGCCCGGCCCCGTGCGAGTTCAGCCCTGGGTCTCTGCCTGCAGATGCAGCTGCCCCGGGACCCAGTCTGTCCCAGCTCATCTCTTGGGACAGGCCTCCTTGGCCCAGGCCCACACACCGGCGGTGCTCAGCAGTCTGCGGGGCCCCTCCCCCGCCAGCAGCACTTGGGGGTCCCTCCTCGGCGGCACCATAGTGCCCGACAGGAGTGGGCTACTTGGAGTGGGAGCAGAGGAGAGGCGAAGCAGGAAGGGGAGCAGGCCCTGTGACTTCCTTGCCTGGGGTGCAGCCCTGCTCTTGCAGGGTTCCACACCCTGTGCACTGGGAGGGAGCCCCACCTCAGCTGGCCCAGAGCGCCTGGCAGTCAGTGCAGACCACTGGCCCCGACGGCGGTGCTCTCAGAGACGAGCGTCTCCGCGAAGCCGGCAGACGTGCGCCATCCATTCCCACTGCTTCAGCTCAGTTTCCCTTGCTTCTGGGCTCGCGGCCTCTCACCTGAGCCCCTGCCCCCGCCTCCTCACCCTTCAAGGCGGCCTGCGCGTGCGCCCCGCATCTAGGCCCAGGCATGCCCAAAGCATTTCATAAGACCCTCCTTTTCTTGCCTTGTAGACAAAGAAGTACGCAGACGTGATCATCCCTCGAGGGGTTGACAACATGGGTAAGGAGCAGGCCTGTACCACACACCCCACCATGGCCATGCGGCAGGCCCGGCCCGGCCAGGTTACTGAGACGCTGCCGGGGGGCGAGGCCCGTCCACGTACATGTGTGGCAGAGGTTCACAACACACTTAGAACACGCAACGTGTTTTATACCTTAAGGTGACACAGCGTACGATGTCAGTGAAGTTTCGGTAAAGGTGGAGAGGAAAAAATACACGGAAGGCTGCTTGACAGGGAGGCCCTTATTGGCAGGAAGTATTACACCCAGGGTTAGTTAACAGAAACCCGCGCCACCACGCCAGGTCGATTTTACCATGCCCAGCCCCAGTGGGCACTGGTCTGCCTGCTGAGGCTCGGTGGCAGGCGGACGCCTGTGGAGGGAGCGTGTGCCTCGCGGGTGGCGGCGGGCAGCAGCTGGGCGGCGGGCGGCTGACCCCGCCCGTGTGTCCCCGCAGTGGCCATCAACCTCATCGTACAGCACATCCAGGACATCCTCAACGGCGACATCTGCAAGTGGCACCGCACGGGGGCCAGCGGGCGCAGCCACAAGAGGACACTCCCAGAGCCAGGGGAGCACCCTGCGGTGCTGGCCTCGGGCAAGCGCTCGCACCTTGAGTCCAGCAGCAGGCCCCACTGAGGAGCGGGCTGCTCGGCACCCGGCGGGCCCAGAGAGGCCCGCCTGCCCTGAAACATGCAGTCATGGACGGGGCGCTGTCAGGGTCCCAGCTAAGTCGGGAGACCTGGACGAGTCATCCAGACGGTATGACAGGTTCTGTGCCGGCAGCCCTGACCTCCTCTCCCACTGCCTCACGTCGGGGGGCTGGAAGCGCTCTTCGCTGCTGAGAAAGGCCACAAAACGTGCGGTACCCGAGGCCTGTGTTTGGGAGAACAGCCTGGTTGCCATGATTTTGATGGTGAACCCCTGGCAAGAGAGACTAGTGTGACCTGGTTCACTCACGTGTAACTGGAACGCAAGTTTGAAGATAACCCTCGTCCGTTTTACTTGTTATACAGCCACATTTTCTGTTTACTCTGGTTTCCTAACACCATGCTCGCTGTGACCTAGTAACCCAACTTCATGACCCACCAGTGGGTCGTGGTCCTGGTACACACTGATCTGGTACGCAAGGAGCCACGGAGAGGCATCCTTCCTTCTGGCCTGTGCTCCAAAGGCAGAGCCAGGAGGGAGCCCTGGGGAGCAAACTTTTCCTTAACCAGCACCAAACACACAGCCGGGGTGCCCCTGGCCCGGCCCTGCCTACTGCGCTGCAAGCAGTGTCCTGTCGGCACCCCGGAGCCCAGGCTGCCACCTGGATAGGCCTTTCCTGGTGTCGCCCAGGCCAAGGCGTGTGTGGGTCGGGAAGCGTGAGCAGATGCTGTGGCCCGCGGTGGCCCTGCGCTTGCCTGGTGACCTTGCCTCCCAGACACTAGTGGTCTTGTCCTGGTTTGTGCCCCTTCCCATGTGGCACCTGTTACTGTAAAAGTGGTCCCGCCCCCTCACCGCCAGCTTCTGAGCACTAACTCGTACGCAGGGACATCGGGTGGGCTTGGCTGAGCTCGAGGGCTGGTTCCTGACGACTGTGACGGTTCTGTCAAGTTTACTGTTCTTTTTGGAGAGAGAACCAATAAATAACACCAAATGTGAAAGCCAGTTTGTCCCTTTTTAATTACATAAAAAAAGGTAGAATCGAGACCAAGAAATGTGTGGATGACAGGCTACACACGGCAGGCTCCGGGTAGGGGTTGGGGTCAGCAAGACCCAGTCCCCTTGGGCTGGTGTTCGAGGTCTCAAGGGCCACTGAACTGTGAGGGGGAGCCCCTGGGGCCTCCCTAGGTCAGGACCAGGGACCCGGGTTGAGCCCACCACCGGCCTCTGAGCAAGACTGGGCCTTGTCTGGGTCGACTAGAACCAGCTCCCCCCTGCCTTTTCTCGGCTGTCGATAGTCCCACCCAGCAGCTCCACGCTGAGTGAGTGCATGGGGCTCTTAGAAGCCGGCAGTGAGGAGGTGCTCTTTATGATCAGGGAAAACCGACTTTGCTGAAAACGAGGTGCCTGTTGGAGGGCCATTTCTTCAACGAGACCAGAGCAGAATCCCAGCCAAGCCCATGTCCAAGCTCAGCCTGCCTGCAGGAAACACGCCCGTCTAAGACCTTGTCCCGACCCAGCCTTGCAGATCATCGGTGAGTCCGTGTCCCACTAGTACTTCCGGATCAGGATGTCCCAGCTGTCTTTCCAGCGAAGGGCCTTGAGCTCACTGGGTGACAGTGACCTGTCCCCATAGGTCAGTGGACGCAGCATGTTCGACACGTGACAGGCGGAGGTGAACCATGCCACGACCAGGGCCGTGAAGAGGCTCTTTTGGAGCTGGGACCTGCCGGCCCGGAGCAGAGCACAGTGGGTGGGGCTGGCCCTTTCCACCTCAAGGTCCCCTTGGCACCCCGGCCGGAGTGTCAGCTGTCGTCAAGTCCTGCCGGAACCACTTGGCGCCCCTCCTCACTCGCTCTGCTTCCTGAACTCCCCAGCTCTGCTCCGTCTCAGCAGCGGGTGCACAGAACCTCCCTCCTGAGCTGCCCCAGGCCCAGCCTCCAGGACCTGCTCTGGTTTACAGGCCCCCTGGTGTATCTGCTGGGCACCACGCGCCTCCCTTTCCTTTCTTTGTTCCTCCAGGCCAAAGGTCCTTTCATGCGTATCCCCTGGTTTCACCTCCCACCAGCCTTAGCTTTGTGCTCGGAACCCCAGGAGCCTTGCTAATGCCTCTTCTGGCTAACCCTGTCCACACCACGCTGGAATCACCACTCATGACTTCCCCCGGACCCCTCCCCACTGACCCAGGGCACGTGGCTGCCAAGGCCCAGTACCTGCACAGGTGGTCGCTGACGTGCTCCAGGACCACAGGCAGCAGCAGGATCTGGAAGGTGAGCGCCGGCAGGTAGTGGTAGAGGAAGAGCGTCTTCTCCATCAGGAAGAAAGGTAGGTAGTTCACAGCCCAGCCCCCGGCGCACAGAGCCCCGGCCAGCACCCAGCGCAGCCAGTGGTCTGCAGGGAAGGCCATCTTGAGCCGGGAGGCTCCCCTCGTCGTCATCCACATGTGAGCCCATGAACTCGCAGCCCCTGCTTTCTATCTCCCATCCCAGCCCCTCCACCATCTCTAGAAGAGCAGACTGTGGCCTAAGAACCTCCTGGACTTCCTGCTGCCCCTGCTGTCCCAGTCCTGAGACATGCCAGCTGTGGGCCAGGCCCAGCTCACTCCTGATTCCCCGTGGGTCTCTGGTCTCACTCCTCAGGGGGCAGGGGCAGGCCTGCACCGTGCACCTGCCCAGGAGCCAGGACTAGTGGAGAGAATGACCAGCTCGGCTGAGCCCAGAGAGGGCGCATCCCCGCCCCTGGTGGCCTTCAGGGCCCACCCCAGGCGTTGGCTCCTTTCCTGTATCAGAACGGTTTTAAGGGGAGTTCTGTTCTTGCAAACCACCTGCCCCCAAGTGCCTCCTGGCAGCTCTGTCCCATCAGCCACTTCCAGGGGTGCTGGGGTCAGGGAGCAATTCAGGCCCGACACCTGCATGGCCCTGGAGAAGCCTTGAAGGTGACATGGGGACTGGAGCGTAGCATCCTGTCTCTGGGGAAGAGACAGAAGTGCCCTCGGGGCAGAAATGGGCAGAGATGGCCCAAGGCCATGCTTGCTGATGTAGCCCTAAGCACACGGAGCTCTGGCCCAAACCAGAGGGACGGGGCGTGAAAGGCACGTAAGCCGCGGCACAGACCCTCAGGGAGGTCGCAGACTCTCCTTCTGCGTCTGAGCAGGTACCAGACAAACAGCAGGGCATACGCCAGGGTGGCGAGGCTGGCCGAGGCCCAGATTACAACGTTCCCGAGCAGGTGGATCTGTGCCTGTAGGAGGGAGAGGCCGGTTGGTTTGGCTCGGGGCAGGTGCGGGCGCTGCCCATCCTTGGCCCTCGCGGCCAGGATGGACATGTGAAGGTGCTCGGCTCTGTAAGTGGAATCAGAGCCGGGAGTGGATGGGGTTGTTTCTGGACAGCAGAGTGGCTCGCAAGGAGGGGGATGGGGCTGTTGATGCAGAAGGTCTTCAGTGCCCGCTTCTCAGCAAGCCATGGCCCCCCACGTCCGCAGGGGACAAGGGGGTGCACCCCCTAGCTTAAGTCATTACCGGGCACCAACCACATGCTGCGTTTGCCCCGCCAGGTGAAGACACACTGGACAGGGAAGCAGAGCGCTGACCGGCCTGGACACCAGGTGCCGGGAGGGGAAGCAGGTGGGATGGTTTTAAAAACCACGTCAGCTGGGCAAGGGAAACCATGCACTGCCATGGCAGCAGCAAAGCCGGGTGTCCCTCCCTGCGGACACGTGGGGCTCTGACCCCTTGGCACCTCAGGGGAGCTTGGGCCCCGTGCTGCCAGAGCACTCGGAGAACAGCAAGCCCTTGGCTTTGGTCAGGACGGCGCGGGAAGGCTGGGGCTTGGGCGGATGCAATGGCTGCTCTTAACATCGCAGGCCTCTCAGGCATGGGCTGACTGCCTGCAGATGCCGTGCTTACACTGGTCCTGGGGTGCAGCCAGTAAGCGATGCTGGTGTCCAGCATGACCCAGTCCAGTGGCGTGGAGCTGTACTTGTGTTCCGAATCGTCACTTCTCACCGTCAGCATCCGCCACTGCAGAAAACAGAGGCCACCAGGAGTCACTGGACAGCCAGAGGCCCTTCACAGCCAAGGGATCTGCCAGGGGGTGGAGTAAACCGCTGCCCCTTTCATGGGGACATCCACCCTCCAGTTCATTCAGGTCACCCACAGAGGCAGCCTGGGACGCGCCTCTCCCGGGTTCGTTTGTGGATTAAGGGATGGGATGGGGCGGTAAGGGTGCCTTGACACTGGGGACGCTGAGTGCCCGGTTCCGACTTCCCTGGGGCTGTGCCGTGTCGGCCTGACCTGGGAGCAGGGCCACACTGCTGCATGTCTCCTTGGCTCCTGACGGTTACTGCCAGCAAAGCCACACAGCAGGGAGGCCAGGGGCTGACGGGGCCGGGCACAACATGGAGAGAGGACAGAGGGCAATGGCCCTCCCTGCCGAGGCAGGTCCCAGTTTGAAGGCTGACGCTGGACAGATCATGTGGCCCTCCCGGCGAGGGGCAAGGTCAGCCGCCCATCCATCTGCCCATCACCTGCAGCTCGGAGAATCTGGCCATGAAGCTGAGGTTTCTGCTGATGTCCACCTGGGTCGGGGAGTGCAGCTCCAGCTCCCTCTCCTTCTGCTCCTGGCCTGGAAGGCACACAGGGACCAGAGGACACGAGCAGAACCCAGTCAGGGAGCCACCCACGGCAGCTGCCGCTGCTTTCCAAAGAACCTACAGGACACGGTCCGCGGTCCCCCGCCCGCCTGGCCATCTTTCCAGTCAAAAGCTCTCCTTGCCCTGCCTTCCGCTGGCACTGCCCCACTTGCCCACCCGGGAGGGAGTAGGGGGTAAGGGGGAGGGTCCACAGTGGGGCCTGGAGCCCGCAGGCTGCCCCGCCCCCAGGAGCCGGGCACGCTCACTCCTGCCGTAGCGGTGCTCCTCAACGTTCCACACAGTGCTCTCGTGGTGGCCCCAGAACTGCTTCTCCCCGACCACTTCCAGCTGCCGAAAGCCCCAATCTGGGAGGGGCACTCCACTCAGCTGGCAAAGCAAGATGGGGGGGATCGTGATAGAGGGCCCGGGCCCGCCCAGCTCGGGGGAGCCTACCCCAGGCCACCCACAGGGCAGTGGCTCTCCCTCAGGGGGCTTCATGCCAGGATTCAGTTCTGAGCAGTTACAGAGACCCCGCAACCCCCCCACAGCCCCCCTTCAGTCTGTCCCTCCGGGCAGGACCAGAGAGGTAGTCGCTGACCTTGAGGATGGCCGAGGTGTTCACGTGCACAAAGCGGACCTCTGACAAGATGGTCTTCCAGACATCCGTGTCTGACTCCCTGTTCACAATGTCCTGTAAAAGTAGATCTAGGCCATTAGTTCACTCTTTTTCAGATTTCCTTAAATGTAAAGATGAAGACCAGTCACCACGGTGAGACTGGCTTGGTCTGATACAAGGGGACAGTCCCCCAAGGGAGGCTGACACGGCTGATACCAGACAGTGCCATCAACTTTATTGCAGAGGTNTTAAATGTAAAGATGAAGACCAGTCACCACGGTGAGACTGGCTTGGTCTGATACAAGGGGACAGTCCCCCAAGGGAGGCTGACACGGCTGATACCAGACAGTGCCATCAACTTTATTCCAGAGGTCTGTGCGAGCTGCTGGGGGTGGGGGGCGGGGACACCACCCCCCCCAGATGCGGATAGCCTTTCCAGTGGGGATTTAAGGATGGTACTCCTCCCTGAGTTTCTGTCATGCNGACACGGCTGATACCAGACAGTGCCATCAACTTTATTGCAGAGGTCTGTGCGAGCTGCTGGGGGTGGGGGGCGGGGACACCACCCCCCCCAGATGCGGATAGCCTTTCCAGTGGGGATTTAAGGGTGGTGCTCCTCCCTGAGTTTCTGTGATGTCTGCTCCCTTAGACCTCAGGCCAAACAGGAAGATAGTGCAGAGGAAGGTCAGAGACTGTCCCCGTGAGACTCTAGCCTGAGAGGGGACTCCTGGGGATAGGTAATAAGGAACTGACACTGGAAGAGCTTGGCGGGTGCCTGGCACAATCCCGGGAGGTCCTGTGGCTGCTGACAAGCCAGCACCAGAGGGGCTGAGCAGGAGCAGAACAAGGAGGCCACACCCTCCGGTTGGCCATCCTCTCTGCCCATCATGGAGCTTAGATCCTGGAAACAGGGGCGGGTGGGGCTGAAAGGGGCTGAGGAGCAGAGAAGGGGTCAGCAATGGGCCTCACCAGAGAGAGGAGCAGGCAGGACCTTCAGGACAACCCTGGGGACAAGGAGCTGGGGTGACAACCACATCAGAGCAGCCTCAGAGGAAGGACAGAGGCAGACACACGGAACACCCGTGTGCGGCACCCAGCGCCCGGGCCCGCTGGGCACGAACACAGAGGCGGCCTTCACGGCCCCTGGCTTCGCCTCACACCTATTGAGGGGCTGGTGCTACGAGGGAGCGGGTATGGAGGCTGAAGTGAGGTGCGCCTCTCCCAGAAGGAAGCCCAGTACGATCATGGCCCTGCTACTGCGTCTTGAACTCACGACCCTGACTTCAGATGGTCCAGCAGCCCAGCCACGGAACTTCCCTCCTGCAGCCTGGCCCAGGACACAGTGTGCCACCCTGAAGAGCCCGCAGTAGGGCCCAGGGCCCAGGGGGGCAGTGCCAGAAATTGCCCCCGCTCCTCCATGGCCCTGCCTGTCCCCAGGCGAGGGTTGATCAAAGAGGCTCCAGGTGTGTCCAGGCAGCTGGTCTGAGCCGACTGTAGGAGGGGCCTCCTCCCCGCAGCACTTCGAGACCCACCCACCATCCCGCAGCTCCTTCCTGGACACAGGAAAATCCCCTGGCTCCCCCTTTCTGTAGAACAGGGGGTCACTTGTTCCAGAGCGCTGTTCAGAAAGGGCCATGATGCCCATGCTCAAAGTGCCCTGGGACTCACCAGCCGCCAGAGGGTCTGGGGGGGCATGGAGATGTTGTAGTCAACGTAGCAGGAGACCTCCTGCGCGTGGGGGCTCAGGGGGGCTGCGACATCATGCCTGGAAAACCAAACAGCGCTGCTGGGGGCAGCCCAAGCTCTCCTGAAAGGCACTCACTGTTCTTTAGGGAGAAAAAAAGCACTTTTCTTCAGGAAACAAAGCCAGCTCAACCTTCAAGCACCTCGGCTGCCATTCCCCAGGGCGCTAAATCCCCAACGGAGGGCAGAGGCCCTGCAGTGACCACGCCTCCAGGGACGCACATGATGGGGAAGCAGGGGGATGTCCGTCTAAACCACGGGCTCACCATCCCCTTCACAGAGGATAAACCAAGCTGGGAGCACAGCCTGGCCACTGGGGGCTCCCTGACGCCAGGTCATGGACGTGGCGGGGGCACCAAGAATACTGCTGGACGTCAGTTCCCCTTGTTTACTTTCGGGGAAACCAGGCCTGACTGGACTTTGTGCGGGACCACACGGAGGGAGGACTCGCAGTGAGCAGGAGGGAAGAAGCCCTCACGACCCTGGAAAAGTCAGATATGACTGCAGGCCCTGTGAGTGCCACGAACAACAGTGACCCCGGCGGGCACAGTGCGCGAGAAACGCTCTTGGTGCAGGGAGATTTCAGCTGAGCCCTGAATCAAGTGACTGCACGGGGGCTTTCCTGGTGGCTCAGTGGTAAAGAATCTGTGTGCCAATGCAAGAGACACGGGCTCTATCCCTGCTCCAGGAAGACCCCACCGGCTACAGGGCAGCTGAGCCCATGCTCTACAGCCCGGGAACTGCAACTGCGGAGCCCACAGGGCACCGCTGCGGAAGCCTGAGCTCGAGAGCCAGCGCTCCCAAACAAGAGAAGTCGAGAAAATGAGAAGCCCAAGCGCCACAGCTAGAGCGCAGCCTGCAGGCAGCAGTGAAGACCTGGCGCAGCCAAAAATACAAATGAATAACATTAGCCTTTAAAAAGTGAAAGAGTGGGCCATGGTGGGGATGGCACTGGGGTCTGAGCTGGAAAGCATTCCAGGCAGAGCGAGCAAAGGCCCCAGGGAGGCTGCATGGGGTCATTTTGGGGGCAGCGGGGGGCCAGAGTGACTGGCATGAAGTCTACCAGGAAGTCAGCAGGCCAAGTCCCGGTGGGGCTGGCAGCCAGGGGAGAGTGGGGAGTTATTCTGAGTGTGACAGTCACACTGGGCATCCCTGGAGGCTCTTGGTAGAGACGTGAGGTTGGTCAAGTGTGAGTTTTCAGAGGGAGCGGTGCCTGCCATGTGCAGAGGGCAGGCGATTCCCAGCGGGACTGGGAGTGAGGGCAGGAAGGACTGGAGCCCCGTGGATTTCCCGAGCCAGGGATGGCAGAAGCGGGAGAGGACAAGGTGGAGAGCCCAGATGTCCAAGGGGGGAGGGCAGGGTCCCTGAGGCCATGTGGATGACCCGAGAGGCTGGGTGGAAGGACAGCAGAGGTGGCCCAGAGGTCAGGCCAGATAGGGTTCCTGGCTNGGGACTCACCAGCCGCCAGAGGGTCTGGGGGGGCATGGAGATGTTGTAGTCAACGTAGCAGGAGACCTCCTGCGCGTGGGGGCTCAGGGGGGCTGCGACATCATGCCTGGAAAACCAAACAGCGCTGCTGGGGGCAGCCCAAGCTCTCCTGAAAGGCACTCACTGTTCTTTAGGGAGAAAAAAAGCACTTTTCTTCAGGAAACAAAGCCAGCTCAACCTTCAAGCACCTCGGCTGCCATTCCCCAGGGCGCTAAATCCCCAACGGAGGGCAGAGGCCCTGCAGTGACCACGCCTCCAGGGACGCACATGATGGGGAAGCAGGGGGATGTCCGTCTAAACCACGGGCTCACCATCCCCTTCACAGAGGATAAACCAAGCTGGGAGCACAGCCTGGCCACTGGGGGCTCCCTGACGCCAGGTCATGGACGTGGCGGGGGCACCAAGAATACTGCTGGACGTCAGTTCCCCTTGTTTACTTTCGGGGAAACCAGGCCTGACTGGACTTTGTGCGGGACCACACGGAGGGAGGACTCGCAGTGAGCAGGAGGGAAGAAGCCCTCACGACCCTGGAAAAGTCAGATATGACTGCAGGCCCTGTGAGTGCCACGAACAACAGTGACCCCGGCGGGCACAGTGCGCGAGAAACGCTCTTGGTGCAGGGAGATTTCAGCTGAGCCCTGAATCAAGTGACTGCACGGGGGCTTTCCTGGTGGCTCAGTGGTAAAGAATCTGTGTGCCAATGCAAGAGACACGGGCTCTATCCCTGCTCCAGGAAGACCCCACCGGCTACAGGGCAGCTGAGCCCATGCTCTACAGCCCGGGAACTGCAACTGCGGAGCCCACAGGGCACCGCTGCGGAAGCCTGAGCTCGAGAGCCAGCGCTCCCAAACAAGAGAAGTCGAGACAATGAGAAGCCCAAGCGCCACAGCTAGAGCGCAGCCTGCAGGCAGCAGTGAAGACCTGGCGCAGCCAAAAATACAAATGAATAACATTAGCCTTTAAAAAGTGAAAGAGTGGGCCATGGTGGGGATGGCACTGGGGTCTGAGCTGGAAAGCATTCCAGGCAGAGCGAGCAAAGGCCCCAGGGAGGCTGCATGGGGTCATTTTGGGGGCAGCGGGGGGCCAGAGTGACTGGCATGAAGTCTACCAGGAAGTCAGCAGGCCAAGTCCCGGTGGGGCTGGCAGCCAGGGGAGAGTGGGGAGTTATTCTGAGTGTGACAGTCACACTGGGCATCCCTGGAGGCTCTTGGTAGAGACGTGAGGTTGGTCAAGTGTGAGTTTTCAGAGGGAGCGGTGCCTGCCATGTGCAGAGGGCAGGCGATTCCCAGCGGGACTGGGAGTGAGGGCAGGAAGGACTGGAGCCCCGTGGATTTCCCGAGCCAGGGATGGCAGAAGCGGGAGAGGACAAGGTGGAGAGCCCAGATGTCCAAGGGGGGAGGGCAGGGTCCCTGAGGCCATGTGGATGACCCGAGAGGCTGGGTGGAAGGACAGCAGAGGTGGCCCAGAGGTCAGGCCAGATAGGGTTCCTGGCTCTGTCCCCCAGCTCACAGCCTTTTTGAATTCGCTTCTCCTTTCAGCAGGTGCCCCCGTCTGCCAGGGCGCCCCACACTTCACTCTGGGTGGGACTCTCCTTCCCAGCCCGCACGCCATCACTGAGGTCTCCCCTCTCCACCCTCAACACCTACTGCAGAGCGGGACCCGAGGTGGTGACACGGGCACACCCACTCTGAGCAGCGGCAGGGACTCACGTGTTGAGGAGGCGGGTGGTCATGCCGTGGACCAGCTGCACGACGTCGCCGTGTCGCACGGGCCTCGGGGGGTTATTCACCACCAGCTGGTGCCTGGAAGAGAGCATGGCCGGATTCAGGGGTCTTCGGTCAGGCTCTGTGGAGTCTCACAGCCACCCCATCAGCGTGTTCCTCATACGAGGTGAAAATACACATTTTATTTAACTTTTTTCTGAAACTTCAGGTCACTTTTCACGCTTCCTGGCATGTCCCCCTTCGTCATCATCACATTGACCGCAGGTGTGCTGTACTTCAATTTAAATCTGAATTTGTCAAATAAGGAGCTCATGATCTGAGCCACAGTCAGCTCCTGGTCTTGTTTTTGCTGGCTGTTTAGAGCTTCTCCATCTTTGGCTGCAAAGAATATAATCAATCTTATTTCAGTGTTGGCCATCTGGTGATGTCCATGTGAAGAGTCTTCTCTTGTGTTGTTGGAAGAGGGGGTCTGCTATGACCAGTGTGTTCTCTTGGCAAAACTCTATTAGCCTTTGCCCTGCTTCATTCTGTGCTCCAAGGCCAAATTTGCCTGTTACTCCAGGTGTTTCTTGACTTCCTACTTTTGCATTCCAGTCCCCTAAAATGAAAAAGACATCTTTTTTGGGTGTTAGTTCTAGGAGGTCTTGTAGGTCTTCATAGAACTGTTCAACTTCAGCTTCTTCAGCATTGGTGGTTGGGGCATAGACTTGGATTATCGTGATATTGAATGGTTTGCTTTGAAAACGAACAGAGATCATTCTGTCGTTTTTGAGATTGCATCCAAATACTGCATTTTGGACTCTTTTATTTGTGCCACATTTTGGACTCTTTTGTTGACTGTGATGGCTACTCCATTTCCTCTAGGGGATTCTTGCCCACAGTAGTAGATATAATGGTCATCTAAGTTAAATTCACCCATTCTAGTTCATTTTAGATCGGTGATTCCTAAAATGTCAACGTTCACTCTTGCCATCTCCTGTTTGACCACTTCTAATTTGCCTTGATTTGTGGAGCTGACATTCCAGGTTCCTACGCAACATTGTCCTTTACAGCGCTAGACCTTGCTGCCATCACCAGTCACAGCCACAGCTGGGTGTTGCTTTGGCTTAGGCTCTGTCTCTTCATTCTTTCTGGAGCTGTTTCTTCACTGATCTCCAGTAGCATACTGGGCACCTACTGACCTGAGGAGTTCATCTTTTAATGTCCTATCTTTTTGCCTTTTCATACTGTTCATGGGGATCTCAAGGCAAAAATACTGAAGTGGTTTTCCATTCCCTTCTCCAGTGGACCACATTATGTCAGACCTCTCCACCATGACCTGCTCATCTTGGGTGGCCCTACACGGCATGGCTCAGATCATGAACTGGTTATTGCCAAATTCAGGCTTAAACTGAAGAAAGTGGGGAAAACCACTAGATCATTCAGGTATGACCTAAATCAAATCCCTTACGATTATACAGTGGAAGTGAGAAATAGATTTAAGGGACTAGATCTGATAGACAGAGTGCCTGATGAACTATGGACGGAGGTTCGTGACATTATACAGGAGACAGGGATCAAGACCATCGCCAAGAAAAAGAAATGCAAAAAAGCAAAATGGCTGTCTGAGGAAGCCTTACAAACAGCTGTGAAAAGAAGAGAAGCGAAAAGCAAAGGAGAAAAGGACAGATATACCCATTTGAATGCAGAGTCCCAAAAAATACCAAGGAGAAATAGAAAGCCTTCCTCAGTGATCAGTGCAAATAGAGGAAAACAACAGAATGGGAAAGTCTAGAGATCTCTTCAAGAAAATTAGAGACACCTACGGAATGTTTCATGCAAAGATGGGCTCAACAAAGGACAGAAATGGTCTGGATCTAACAGAAGCAGAAGATATTAATAGGTGGCAAGAATACACAGAAGAACTGTACAAAAAAGATCTTCACGACCGAGATAATCACGATGGTGTGATCACTCACCTAGAGTCAGATATCTTGGAATGTGAAGTCAAGTGGGCCTTAGCAAGCATCATTACAAACAAAGCTAGCAGAGGTGATGGAATTTCAGTTGAGCCATTTCAAATCCTAAAAAATGATGCTGTGAAAGTGCTGCACTCAATATGCCAACAAATCTGGAAGACTCAGCAGTGGCCACAGGACTGGAAAAGGTCAGTTTTCATTCCAATTCCAAAGAAAGGTAATGCCAAAGAATGCTCAAACTACTGCACAATTGCACTCATCTCACACGCTAGTAAAGTAATGCTCAAAATTCTCCAAGCCAGGCTTCAGCAATATGTGAACTGTGCACTTCCAGATGTTCAAGATGGATTTAGAAAAGGCAGAGGAACCAGAGATCAAATTGCCAACATCCGTTGGATCATGGAAAAAGCAAGAGAGTTCCAGAAAAACATATATTTCTGCTTTATTGACTATGCCAAAGCCTTTG
>SJYW01017911.1:1042368-1064577 GCA_006410735.1 Raphicerus campestris | reverse complement strand
GCAAGTCACCGCTTCCCGAGCTCAGGAGCAGTGTCTGAAACCACTTCTTTCTGCAAGTAACCAGCGGAGACAGAGCAGGAGAGGTGTGCTCCCAAGCATCACCCCTGCCGGTACTGCAGTGACCTACTACATCAAACAGGGGAGGTGACAAGAGGAGGTCAGGGAGAGGGCGGCAATGGACAGATAAAAGTCCAGCTATACAAAGCTTGTGTTTTTGTTTTCTTTTCCTTTCTCTTTTGTAAAAACCTGTAGCTGCTTTTTAAAACAAAAAGCCTCAAACTAAAACGGCCCTGCTGCCAGACCACGGTGCCTGGGGACAGGAGGCGGGGAGGGGAGGAAGTGGGGGAGGGCGGGGTTAGTCTGCATGGCATGACGCTCGGTCACTCCGCGGTCGTGATGGAAAGGAGATGGGAATGGAGTCGTTTGCTTGTTCATTTCGTATTAAAGCAAGCAGGTCAGTGCCAGAGATCCATGGGTACAAGCTGGTCAGACAACGGAGCTTTCGGGAGTGGAGGAGAGAAGGGAGATCTCGAAGTCCAGGCCAGGCAGGTGGACAAGGGATCCCTCGGCAAGACTCCCCAGCGACGGGCGGCGGTGAGGCCAAGGGCAGAGTCCTCCCAGGCAGGCCAGGCCCAGCCCCTCAGGCCTTGCTCTCCTCCACCTTGACTGCTCGTGGCTTGATCGCTCCGGTTCGCTTCAGCGGGGAAGCAGCTGAGGGAGGTTCCTGCAGCTTCACGGCTCCCAGGCCGGGCTTTTCATCCACTCGCTGCTTTGCCTTTGGACAGATAGACAGAGACAGAGGAAGTCAGCCTTGCGCGGACATACCTGCCAGGAACCATGGTCCCACCACCTGCTTCCTGCTCCTACGTCAAGAGGAAAGCTACCCTAAGAAGCCCATCTTTCAGTCAAGGACCAGACTCAGAAATGCCTCTCCTGGGCAGGACCCTGGCCTGAGAAGGTTCTGCTCCCTCCCAGGGCGCTGAGTGCAGTGATTCAGAGAGGCAGGAGGCCTGGGTCCCAGGGAAGCATCTGTGCCGCCCAGGGGCCTCTGCAGGAGTGGCCCACCCAAGGCCGCCCCAGGGACCTTCTCAAATCAGCGCACCCCAGCCCGTGCTGCAGGGGCATGGGGCCTCTCGACCAACTCGGCCTCCCAGATCCTCAACCCTCCTGACTCCCATTTTGTGGGAGCCTTTCCCTAAGCCCCTAATGTGACCTCCAGAGTCACAGTCAGGGGGCCCTTACGCTGCAGCTCTGCACAGTGAGAGGTGTCACCGAGTGAGCAGCCTGGTTCTGCCCCTCACATGGTGGTGTGAGTTCTCAAGGAAGCTTTAGAAGCTCAGGCCTAGCAACTCAGAGAGTGACCCTTGGGGAACTGAGTTAGAAGTGAAATGAACAACGGAGCCTCTACCTCCACCAGCCAGGAAGGCTGTCTTGCTAACAACATCCCGCACCTGACTTGTCTGAGCTCTGGAGCCCGGTCACATTTTAGAGAAGTGAAGAGATCGTGCCAAAGGCAAAGATGCTGAGCCAGCCCTCTCGTTATAAGCAGGAGAATGTCAGTCCGTCTGGACCCCACCCGGCCAAGAGGAGAACGAGACACAGCACTTACTAGGCCAGCACGCGCAGGCACACTCACCAGGCGCACACGCGCCCGCAGAGCCCCGGCTTCTAGAGCTGACCCCGGGCCTAACCGGGTCCCAGTGCCTTCCCAGCCCAATTGCTACGGAGGGAGGGTCCCCCTTCCAGCATCACCTCCTCCGTAGAGTCCGCATCCTCCCTTCTCAGCAGGACAAGGAAGGATCCAGACGCCCGGCCAAAGGAGAAGCGCCTTCTCCAGGAGGGATGCGGGCTCCCGGCGCCACTCTCTAAGCGCCAGGGCATGTCTCTAAGAGGAGCACGCAAATGGGCTGGACAGTCCCTCCTCTTTTGGCACTTGGAGACGGGCCTAAGCGTCCGGGGCTGGAGGGTCTGGAAAGCCATCTTCTACCTGTTGAACGTAGTGTCCCTGCACAGAGCCCATGTTAACTGCTGATCCAGAGGGCTTCCCACTGGGGCTAGCAGAGCTAGGCCTGAAAAAACCAAAGGAGGGGGTGAGAACACACGCGTCACCACAGAAACGGAGTCAAGCCTCCATCAGAGGACACAGACCCAGACAGCCAGAGCACAGGGGGCGAGGGTGTCACCATGGGGCCCTGGCACCTCCAACCCAGTCCACAGGGACACACCTGAGGGGCGGTGGCCAGGTCCCACCATGGGCAGACGCCGACCAAAGGACAGTCACCACCGTCTCTCAGGTTTGGAGGGTCTGGACCAACCTGATGCTCCAGACAAAAGGCTGTAAGACCTGACACAGGAAGGGACTCCCTGGTAGTCCAGTGGTCAGGACTCCGCTTTTCACTGCCGTGGATCTGGGTTCAGTCCTTGGTCAGGGAATTAAGATCCCACAAGCTGAGTGCCATGGCAGATACATATGTGTATATATAATTGATTAAATAAATAAAAAATGAAAACGAGCTTAAACTCCAATAGGAGTTTAGACTTTAAAGAGAAGGGAACTCCCTGGTGATCCAGAGGTTAGGAATCAGTGCTCACACTGTTGGGGCCCAAGCTCAAGCCCTGGCTGGAGAAATAAGACCCTGCAAGCTACACAGCGTGCCCCCACCCCCCCACCACCAAAAAAAGCCTGATACATGAGCTATGCCAAGTATCCTTCCAGTCTTCATTTGGGAAGTGGCGGGTAGTGGGTAGCAAAAAATAATACCGTAAGTAATAAAAATGTAAATCATCTTTCTACGTGTGTACCATTGATAGACAACTAGCTCCAAGGATGTTAATTAACCAGGTGCTATGTGGCAAAAAGGGCCTCCCTGGTGGCTCAGTGGTAAAGACTCCGCCTGCCAACGCAGGAGATGCGGCCTCCATCCCTATGTAGGGATGATCCCTTGGAGAAGGAAATAGCAAACCACTCCAGTATTCTTGCCTAGGAAATCCCATGGACAAAGGAACTGGTGGTCTATAGGCCATGGGGCCACAGAGTCGGACACCACTTAGTGACTAAATAACATGTGGAAAAGGATTCTGTGGTCAAAGGTCATGAGAAGAGCTCAACAAGACCCCCTGAGGGCCAGGGGAATGTAAGCCCTCTGCTGAGGTGAACCCTGACTCCCCAGCAAGCCCTCCTGGGCTCAAACCCCCCCTGGCAAGTATCTGGTCAAGGAACCTTTCTTTAACAGGGCGTGCATCCGAAGCCCTGTCTCCAGAAAACTTGGGCAACACTGCGCTATAAACCACTCCCATTCTCCCAACCCCACTAAGACACCAACAAAGGCTACCAGCTACACTTGTCTTTTCGAAGCATTCTCCCAAGAACAAGCCGCTGCTGCCATGCCGACAATGAATGGACGCAGGCGGCTCTTGTTACATGAGCGTGCCTTTTCCTGGTTTGCCTCCAAGGAAGGCTCTCCAATCAGATGGGGATAAAACCTGCCTGTGGCAGCAGGGGAATCCCTTTGTGTCTGGAGCTTCCTTTTTCCTACCAAATTCATCGTTTGATGCTGCTGCCCATAGATGCTTTTTACAGGTCTGTAGTTTTGGCCTGTATGAAAAATATGCTTGAAAACAACAAGAAAAAAAGGCAAGCCAAGAGAGTGAAAATAAGAACAGCAAAGATAATGAAACAGGGGGCGACTGACAAAAACTCCTTTCTCAGGAACTGCAGCCCATGGAGAAGGACTGCCGTGAAGGAGGGCGACTCAGCCGCCACGCTCCGGGTGGAGGGGGCAGGCGGCTGGCTGTGTGGGGGGTGAACTCAGCCAGAGCTCAACGGTCCCCTCGCATAGGCGCTGCAGGTCACGCACACCTGTGTTCCTCAGGGGCAAACAGGAGGGAATTCCAGGAACCCTCCACAGTTAACAAGAGCCGACTGTACCAACTCTTGGGCCAGAGCCGAGTGTGGGGCCTTCCTAGCCAGTGCAAAAGCTGTCAGAACTGGACGCTCCCTAACTTCCTAACATACTAACAACTGCTGACCTTTGAACAACTGCACGGGGTCCACTTACACGCAGATTTTTTTCAATATACACGTACTACACAACCCACAGTTGGCTGAATCCTCAAATATGGAACCGTGGATATGAACGGCTGTGAAGTTATACTTGACTTCTCAACCGAGTGGAAGGTCAGCACCCCCACCCCCTGTAAGTTCAAGGGTCAGCCATAACTCAGCCCATGGCTTACATACACCAAGCCCCCTCTGAATCCAGCAAGCGACCTGGGACACTTACTAGAGGTGGAGGCGGATCCAGAGGAGCCCCACTCACGCCTGTGAGCCCGGAGCAGCAAGCCCTGGTGGGTCAGAGGCCCATGGGGGCCACGTGGCCCCGGGAGAGGAGTCCCTGCTCCAGAGTGCACACCCCCATGCCAGAGAGTCTTTTATGAAGAACCTGGTGAGAAGGCTGCCAGTAGCCAGTGTCAGCCCTGATGTTACTGTGACATTAGCCTTTCCTTTCCCTATCTCTCCACAAAGTTCTCTGGCATCAGAACAGTTTACGATTAAAAAAAAGCAGAACCATCCTCGAGTTTCCTGCATCCCCACACTGCAGCTTCCTGGTGACAGGTGGGCTGACAAAGGTGACCCCACCTCAGCGCCCTGCTCTCCCAGGGCCCATGACTGCACCTTGAGGGCTCGCTGTGAGCACCTAACCCCAGGGTGGCGCTTTACCTGTAGGTCTGCGGTGACGGCACGGAGCCCCCTGAAGGAACATTCTGTTTACTGTCGGCAAAGTGGAAGCCCTTCATCTCCATCTGAGAGGACTAGAGACACAGGGAAGGGAGGCGACAGAGTCACAGGAGGACCCTGGGGACAGCTGCCCCCACACCTCCACCCTGGGCAGAGCTGGGGCTGCCGGGGGCGGCGGCGGTGGTGCCACGAGATGGGGAGGAAGGACACACACCACCAAGGCCACCCTGTGCGGAACCTAGAGCTGGCAAGGGCTCTGGCCCCGGACCGCAGCAGCAGCCCCTAAGGCCCTCCTGGCCCGTGCACCCAGGCCTGCCCATGCTGTAGTGATAGGTGAGCAGGAGCTCCTGCCTTGGGACCTAAGGACTTGGGAGAGAGCAGGAAGCCAGCCGTCTAGTGAGGCCCAGAGCCTCCACGCTGCACGACAGCTATGGCTCCTGACTTACAAGGAGGGTGCCCCAAGGCCAGGGCTCCCCCGCCCCACATCCCAGGATCACNAAGCATGAGAGAGGACACTCAGCACCCCGGAGCCCGGGTAGGGGGAGAGGCTGCCAGAGAAGCCACGTCTCGGGGGTGTTCATTGGGGGTGGAGGAGCCAGCCCAGGCCTGAGCCCAGGCACCAGTCACAGCGGCCACAAGCCGCACAGAAGCCAGGGCGCATCAAGAGGCAGATACGAGGGAAAAGGGTCATGAAGGAAGAGGGAAAAGGGTCATGAAGAAAGAGACTTGGGGCTTGGAAGCGGGTTAGGGCTAGGACTAAATTCCTGACCTGCGGGAGCTGAGAGTCCAACATCTGGGAGGCGCCGAGCCCAGCCGCCTGGCTGAGTGGGCCCTCGTAGACCAGGGCCTGGCTCCCGCTCATGGGCTGGTAGGGTGAGCCGGACTGGGGCTTCACCATCTCCAGGGGCTGCATGCCGGGGAACGCCGAGTAGGGGGCCTTCAAGGCTGTGCCTCCAGAGAGGATCATGGTGCTGGGCGGCGACAGGCTGGGGTGCATGTACACCTGAGACCTGCAAGAGGCAGACGGAAGGGCAGGTCAGGCATGCAGCCGCGCCGGCTGCCCTCACCTCAGACCCCGGGCGCTCACTCCCACGCGGCTCTTAGCTCAGCCCAGGGGTTCTGACTCAGAAGTCTGGGACGGGGCCTGAGAACCTGCATTTACAGCAAGCTCCCAGACGCTGCTGCTAGTCTAGGGACCCCAGTTTGAACATCACCGTATTTAAGCAGACATACAGGCTATATGAGACACAGGAAAACCTGTGTGATGCCAAAAGCACAGGACAGACACACTGAGCATGCGGGCCAGGGGCGGCACAGAGCGAGAGCAGGGAGAGGGCAGGAAGACGCAGGGACAAAAGACAAGGCTGGGCCCGCGGCCTTGCCCACAGCACGGCTCACCCTCCACTCTCGGCCCCCTCGGACATGCGCATAGCAACCGGTGGCTGAGGGACCAGACCCACAGACTGGGAAGGCCGGAAGCCCTAAGGGCAAGCCACCAAGCCCCCCAAACCCGAGCATCTCACCTGAAGGGCTGCAAGGAGCTGAAGATCTCCTGAGACTGGGAGACGGGCAGCCCACCCCTCAGTCCCAGCTGGGCTTGAGCTTGCAGAGACGTGTGAAGGGAAATCGGGATCTGCTGGGCAGCGGCAGCCTGCAGACAGGAGGTGGGTGGTCACCACACTGCCCTGCAAGCTGCTTCTCACAGCCCGCCACCGGCACCCCCTCACCCCCACCCCGGCCCTTCTCCCCGGGGCAGCCGACACTGCCCTCAAGGCGAACTCGACACACTCTGCCTGTGCTTCCTTCCTTCTTGGGAGCGAGCAGAGAGCTGGCAGCAACCCCAAACCAGCACAGTCGTCCCTACACTGGACCTGCACAGTGGGACAAAAGAGCCCAAGCTCCACGGCCAACAGAGGCGGGTTCAGAGACCGAACGGCGGATGGAAAATGCCACGGACAGAGGAATATGTGCGGTGTAACCCAGTTACAAGCCCTTGCAGAACCAAACGACGTAACATTTAATACGCTCTGAAAAGACCAGGACGANCCTGTGCTTCCTTCCTTCTCGGGAGCGAGCAGAGAGCTGGCAGCAACCCCAAACCAGCACAGTCGCCCCTACACTGGACCTGCACAGTGGGACAAACGAGCCCAAGCTCCACGGCCAACAGAGGCGGGTTCAGAGACCGAACAGTGGATGGAAAATGCCACGGACAGAGGAATATGTGCGGTGTAACCCAGTTACAAGCCCTTGCAGAACCAAACGACGTAACGTTTAATACGCTCTGAAAAGACCAGGACGGGCCATGTCCTCTGCCCCTGGGGCGGCGCTTCACCCTGGTTTCTGCAGGCACAGGACCCCCCGTGGAAGGCCCAGCACCAGCTTCAGGAGGAGACTCCCACACGCGGCCCCTGGCAGCACAGCAGTGTGCCCACTGTGCATGAACACAGACACCTGCTCACTTCTACAACTACCTCTTTCTAACGCATCCATGCCTGGGAGTCTAGGCCTTTCTTCTCTTCATCAGAAGGATACCTGATCACCAAAGAGAATTCCATTTCAGTGAATTCCCCGGCTAGGGTGCAGGAGGGAAAGCGTCAAGAAAGGAAAGCTAAGTGGTCCAGAGCACTCGGCTCTGTCCCTCCTCCTCGGCTCTCACGTGCTCACTCAGTAACCAGTACCTGGCTGCTGTAACGTGCCAGGCACAGGGCAGTAACGTGGGGGGTGTGAAACACGAGACAGGCCGTGAACGGGCACGTGCAGCAGCCAATCACGCCCCGTGCTGCGCCCTTCCCCGCGTCCCTGGGTCGCCGGTCTCGCTGGCATCACCTGTTGGAAACTCTGCTGCTGAGGTATGGTCTGAGGAACCAGCCGGGGCTGACTTGCAAACACATGGCCGTCCAGGTAGAGAGGTGGCAGGTGGCTGCCTGGAAACAGAATTTGAGGCAGGGGAACAGGATCAAGTCTCACTGTCCCAGAAGGTCCTGTGAAGCAGTCAGGGAGGGAACGCAGCAGAGCTGGCCCTGGGCTCCTGTGCAGCCTTGGCGGGGGGAGGGCCGCTGCAGCTGGCCTCCCGTCTTGCCCACTGCCCCACACACCCAGGAAGGGCTCAGTCATAAAGGAGGCTGCCGTGGTCTCTCAGTCACGTTCCTCTTCATCTCCCTGCTATTGAGTCCACAGTGGAGGGTCAGAAGGATCTATTGGAATCGCATCACTGAGACACTGGCAGCTGGGACCCCTGAATCCCCACGGGCTCCTTCGGGCACTGACACCGTGACCAGACAGTGACAGCTGGGGTAAAACTGGCTCCCGCTTATTGAGGCTCAGCTGATACAAAACCCTTCCCAGGTGTGAGCGCATCCCATCAGCATGGTGACCCCACACCTGGCCCTCACGACCCTGTGCTATTTCAGAGGCAGGGGAAAGGCTCAGACAGCTGCTCATGCGACAGAGTCTGCGGGGGCCTCTCTCCAGGAGGTGANGCTCCCGCTTATTGAGGCTCAGCTGATACAAAACCCTTCCCAGGTGTGAGCGCATCCCATCAGCATGGTGACCCCATACCTGGCCCTCACGACCCTGTGCTATTTCAGAGGCAGGGGAAAGGCTCAGACAGCTACTCATGTGACAGAGTCTGCGGGGGCCTCTCTCCAGGAGGTGAGAGAGCCCTGCCAAGGTCACAGAGTCCTGTCGCCTCCCAGGGTTGGAAGCAAGAGCAGCAAGTGCTAGAGACCAGAGCACACAGGAACCTGTGGCCCCCAGCCGGGAACACGCTCCTCAGGTCAAGGCGGGGCGTGCTCAGGGCTACGAACCCTGTGTTTCCCTTGAGGGAATGGAGACGCATCCCCGAGCTGGACCAAGGGAGAGGCACCTGGAAGGGATGCAGAAGGTGCGACCGAGGCCACGGGCACGGGGGGCATGGAGACGCCACCGAAGGAGCTATAGCTGACCCCGCTGGATGCCCCCCCAGAGGATGGGGGCTGCAGGCCCGAGCTGGCGCCTCCTGGTGAGCTCTGCTCCGGCAAGCTGGGTGAGTTTTCCCAAGCCTTGCGCGCAGACTCCATCTTCGGAAACAAGGAGGTGGGAAGACAGAAGTTACCACCCGGAAGGCAGGGGGTGGTAAAAGCTAAGCCCCGGGGTGTGGGGAGGGGCTGTGCTGGGGTGGGGTCTGCTTGCTCTTGCCCCCTCACAGGATGGGCCCCGAGTTACCTTCAGAGTGAGGTCGGCGGTGGGGAAGGACATGTGGGAGAGGCCGATGGCCCTCTGGATGTGGTGGTCCCGCCGCAGGATGGGGATGCTAGGGGCCAGCCCGACCTGGAGGGAAGAACACGGTGGGACCCCTGCAGGCAGGGGAGCCACACTCCTCCTGCCTGGACCCAGCCTTTCAGCAGGGCTGCCAGCATGCAGGCCCCACTGCACGGCATGAAGTCCCAGTTCCTGTCTCAGCCCCTTCCCCCAAACCGTGAAAATAGGCCCTGGAAATATGGTCAGAAACATAGCGCTAGACTCCTTTCCTGCTGTGCCCAGCACCCACCTGCAGGTCACAGGATTTCTGAGAAACTGCAGAGTAAAGAAACTTTGTTTATTTAGCACAGCATTCTCAAACATGTGTGACCGTGGAACCAGGAAAGTTTTGAATCACAAAGTGCCAAATACATCAGACTTTAGGAGTTACACCACTCCACTTTAAGTGCACAAACCAGGGCATGGAACAACTTGCCACGCACGTGTAACTAGAAACGGCACCAAGACACAAACTGAGCTGGGTGGTAGAAGCACAGACTTACGTTACTGGGCAACGCGTCCTGAAGCTTGAGAACTGGATTCCCCGCGGGACCAGAGGCAGAGCCGGGCTGCAAGCTGAAATCAGAGTCCTAGGGGAAAAAAAGTGGGGAACAAAGCCCACAGAAATCACCTTGGCTCACCTTCTGGCAGAGACACACACGAAATAGACCCATAGCCTCAGCAACTCAAAAAACGCAGTATGGGACTTCCTCGGCGGTCCAGGGGCTAAGACTGGGATCCCAACACAGGGGGCCTGGATTCAATCCCTGGTCAGGGAATTAGATCCCATATGCTGCCACTAAGATCAAAGACTACATGTGATGCCACTAAGACCTGGCACAGCCACGTGAATAAATAAGCAGTGTTCACCACGCGAACAAAACAGCCAGCTGTTCCCCAACAGCGCCCAAGCAAGGCGGCCATCCCCTTCTCTGTCTGGCTTCCTGCTTGGTCTAAGAATCTGCCTGACATTGGCAGGGAGACAGGGCCAGCCCACAGCAGCTCTTCACCCACGATGCCACCCCACAACACCCCCTGGAGTGCTGCCAGCACCTACCACCCTGCTCCTCCAGGAAAGGCCCCTCCTCCCTCTCCAAGCACCAAAAACAGGACTTGGGGGCAGTGGGTAGAAGAAACACTTCAAGCCTCACCTTCGGATTGACTCCAAATTCAATGGGTGGCACCGGCAACACAGAGTCCACGTGAATCTCCACCCCATTAACAGGGGGAACCACAGGCCCCTGCAGCCGTTCGGCCCCCTCGGAGCCCTTTCTGTTTTTCAGAGAGCGCTCATTGCCAATGGGTCCTGGTCTGTGCTCCTTGCTCTGTCCTGAGCCTTGTTCTGAATCCTTGACAGAAAAGCAAAGAGTCTAAGACACACAGCCTGAGGTGACCCTGACCTCTAGCTTCCAAGGAACTGAGAGCCAGAAAAGAAGACAAAAGACATCAGCCCTTCTGCCTAGCCTGGCCCCTGAGAGCCGGGCTCCAGATTACCTTTGGCTCTGACTGCTTTTGAGTCTGCTCCTTGTGGCCGTCGGCCTTGGGCTCCAGGCCGGGCCCGCCTGCCTCCTCGGGCTTCAAGGTGCCATATGGGGAGCTGCGCTGCGAGGAGGTCGCTGAGGACTCTCGGGACTCGGCGCTCAGGTCAACACCGCTGTCTCCCTGGCTGCTCTTAAAGCCCTGCTGTGCAGTACACACGGCCAGTCAGCACCTGAGTCCCGCAGAGCGAGACCTGGGGCATGACATGTCTCCCGGCCAGAGCCCATGATCCCTAGTACAGTGGGCCCCTGCACCGTGAGCATGGCCAGATGCCAAGTACTCCCTGGCCATCCCTTTTCTCCTTCCCACACACGCGAAAGCAAAACTGGAGACCAGCGATGAGCCAGGCTCACCATCTGGCCAGGGAGAGCCTGGGTGGCAGCTGCGATGGCCCTGGACTGTGAGCACACGCTTGGTGCCTGGGGGCCACTCACCTCAGCAGAGCCAGGCTCGGTGCTGGTGAAGGCAGTGGCAGCTTTGGTCCAGGAGTCACTGGTTGAAGCCTGAAGGGGGAGGGCTACCAAGGAGGAAGACAGAGTCAGGACATCAAAGAGGAGCCACCAAGCCAGAAACACGACCGCCAGCACCTCATACAAACTCAGGTCTCCAAACCAGCTCCCTCCTCAGTCTGACACCTTCACTCGACTTCCCAACGTCCTCAGAAACATCTGCATAAACGAGCTTCCCAAGATTTCATGGATGATGAGCTCCAGGTAAACACACCAGCCACTTTTCACTCACAGGGACTAGAACTCCGTATCACCACCTCTGCCGTGGTAAAGCTTCTTTCACATAAGCCAACCATTTATTTCTACAAATTGGCATCTCTCTACAAGTCTTTGATGGAGAAGGCAATGGCAACCCACTCTAGTACTCTTGCCTGGAGAATCCCAGGGACGGGGGAGCCTGGTGGGCTGCAGTCCATGGGGTTGCACAGAGTTGGACATGACTGAAGTGACTTAGCAGCTTAGCAGCAGCTACAAGTCTTTAAATGAGTCAAGCTGATTATTACCCAACTGTTGTTAGCTCAACCATTCTTAAGAATCCAACAAAAGTGCACACTCTGTCTGTGTGCACAAAACCTCCCAAGCTCTTTTCCAAGACCCAGGGCCCTTCTGAAGCCACCCACATGCCTCTGGTCTGAGCAGCCACAAGACACTGCACACTCCAGGAGGGAAAGCCTTGGTGGCCAAGGGCAACTCCTGAGTCGGTCCACCCTGCTTGACCAAGCTGGAAGGTACGTATTTTTGAAGACAGGCCATGTGGTAAAATTAAGAGAATCAGGCTCAGAACCCAGGCTCTTGGGTGTCTGTCACGTGACTCCAGAGTTGTCACTTCACTCTGAAAGCCTCAGCTGCTCTGAATAAAAGAGCTAGCAATGAATGATATCACCAAGTTCCTGCTGCCCGTCCTGCAGGGCCTTGCCACAAGCAGGAACTCAAGAACAATCTGCTCAAATGATTTTGTATTTTAAAATGAAAGATTACCAGAAAAATACCACTGGATAAGAAATTCTCTTAACTTCAGGGAAACAGATTTTCTATAAATTAAGGGACACCCTAGTCTGGTTTCAAGTCTAAGACAGCATTTGGAGAGGAGTTGACAGAGACCTCCTTCTGGCAAGGAAGGGGAGCACAGCACAGACAGGAAAGCTCTGGACTCCTGCTCTCCCAAACAGTCATCTGCTGCTCGCCCTCAAGGTAAGAAGGAAGGATAACTGACGGGGCCCACAGTCAAACCAACTCCTGAGCGACCTTGGCCAGGCGGGGTGGGGACCACTCTTTCCCATCACTGGATGCGGAATGCTCTGCCTGCCATCACGCTTCAGGGCAGGGAAACCCTTACATCTGCTCAGAGGCTGCAGCAGCACGTGGGGCTCAGCCGGCACTAACCCCAGGCAGAGGAAGCCAGGAGACAGGCAGCGCTGTGCCTGTGCTCACGGCCCCAAGGCAGAATCCCCCGAGAAGGGCCCCAGGCCTGGGAGGCGGCCCGAGGTCCCAACACAAGCTCTTACCCTGGCTGCTGCTCTCCCAGATCTCGGTGCCCAGGCTGCTGCCGGGCACAGGCCCATCGCCCTGTTCCAGGCACAGGTTGTTCTGCTTCTTCGCAAACCGAGGAGGAATTCGAGAGGAGAGACTTCGGCCTTTGACAGGAACCTACGGAGAAGAGGGTGATAGGGTCCAGCCTCGATGGCAGACATGAAAAATGAGTTCCCCCCAGGAAGACGACTGTGGGCTCCAAAACCATACCCGGAAACTACTCCAGAGAATTCACCAACCGCCAGTTAAGACCTTAACCACGCGGGAACTGCAGTGCTGACCAGACCACCCTTGCAAGTGCCCAGTGGGCTGAGATCTGAGACCACAGTAGGAGTAGGCTGGACTTCAGGAGCTAACAGAGGTCTGTGTCCTGCTCAGCCCATTTCAGCTGGTGTCACCAAGGATCAGTTACCCTCTTGAGAGCAGGGAAATCACACCATCTACCCCATGGAACACAGTGACAGTGGGCCCTGGAGGCAGCGCCTACTTACAAGCATGCCTTTCTTCCTCTCCCAGCCCGGGCTGAATTCAAAACACTCTGACGCCACAGGCTACAGGTGTCCCTGCATCCCAGCCCGGCGCCCCCTCACAGCGTGCCCCGTACCTGCACGGCTTGCTCCTTCTTTCTCCTCTCCTCCTCCAGCAGGCGGCGCTGCTTCTTGGTCAGGACTTCAATGAAGCCTTCGCCCACCAGAGAGCCCACCTCACTCTCCTCCCCAGGGCTGGATCCGCAATTTTCAATGATGGCGTCTGAACCAAGATTCATAAGGATGGGCAATGGTTCCATTTACTGAAAGCTAAGGATAACCTAACCCTACAGACACCTGATATCTAAGCACTGAGTCAGCTCAGAAGGCCAGGCGCTTAGCTGGATTGGGCCTCAGCATATTCACCATCACCAGGCTCTAGGAAACCCAGCGAGGATTTCTACACCCTTCTCACAACCCTGCAATGCAGTTATCTCTAACCAAACAGGTCACAGTTAAGAAAACAGGCCTCAGAGACACACACACCTAAGTCCCAGCTCCACTCCTAACCAGCTGTGTGACCCTGGATAAACCACTCAGCTTCTCTGGGGCTCAGCTTCCCATCTTTAAAAATGAGACACTGCCGGGGTGTTACAGGAGTGCAGCAGGGCTGTGAGCAACACAAGGGGAGGAATCCTTCCTGCTTTGTTCTTAACCCAGTACGTATGTGCCCAGAACCTAAGATATTCAGCTAAGGGCCATGGCCCAAGCCCCGCCATTTCGCCTGGATCTTCCTTCCCTTGAAGATGGAGCTGACACTCACGTCCGTAGTTCAGGTCGAATGGTTTCATGGTCTCTCCCTGCTCGCCTGACCTCTGGGCGGCCAGCTTGGCCTCCTTCTCTGCCTTCTCACAGGAGGCTTCGGTGACGTCAGTGGCAGCATGGGTTGCCCGCTCCAAGGTATAATGGCCGCTCCCACTGCTGCAGCCAAGACCTCCAGGCAAGGCCTCGTCTGGGGACCTAGAGAGGAAGGAGGATCTCGTTAGCTCAGAAGTGGCCCAAGGTGAAGCCGCATACACGCCCAGCACACACCCAAGCTCAGCCCTGGTCTCCGTCATTTCCTCCAGCTGTCCCCACCACCCAGCAGAAGGGGTGGCTGGTTACAGGCTGTCGCGAGCCTGTGGGAGGCTGCCCCAGACTACTGCTCCAGCAAAGCCCCCGGGAAAGCTGCTCTGTCCTCACCCCCTCTCCTGGCTAGTATTCCTATCCTTTCCCTTTGCCTACCACACCCAGTAGGGCTACAGAAGAGAGATAAGGGACAAGGCTTAGAACTGGGCCACAGAGGGAGCCCAGGCCTCGCTCCACTGCCAGTCCCCTGGGGCAGAAACCAGAACGAAAGCCAGGTCTTGGCATATGGAGCCTAGAAAGCTCCTCCAGATCCACACCGACAAGAACCCACATTCTCCGGTGGCACCTTGTTCAGAGATATGAGTGAACTACAGGGCAGGCCTCTGTACCCTGAACTCTTGAGGAGGCTGGGAAGTGGGATAATCGGGAAGTGGGATAATTATCTTCCTCGGCACCTGGGAGGGGCCAGAGCCACATCAGGGATGCGGGCTGCACGGGCTCTGCCCCTACCCTGATCCTGGGCCAGCTGGGCAGCAAGCAGATATGGAGCACAGGGCACCCACTCCAACGCCTCTGAGTCCAGAGAGGTGCCCTTTGGGCCTTGGGAGTCACTCACAGCCCCTGTTTACTGTCTGGCTATCACCAAGTGAGGGGGGTTATCCCCGGGGTAGGGTTGCTTGTCTTTTGTGAAAAAGCAAAGGCACCCAGGGAAGATCTCTCTGCAGGGCCAGGAGGCCAGCAATGCCCCAGCGAAGAAACTGCCTGGCACAGTCAGGGGCTGAGGAGTCAGGGGAACAGCCCAGTGCTCACCAGGCGCCAAGCACAGGGAGCAACCCCAACCCTGTGGTGGTGGCCCCTTGGCTGGACTCTGAGGAGACACACGGAGACTGAACCCTGGGGTAGTACTGGGACAGCCACTCCAGGGGACTACGGACGGGGCTTCTGATCTTGGTTCTGAAGCAACAACAACACACCCCAGAGAAGCAGACAGCAGGGTGAGAGCCAACGATGGCGGCGCCCACACACGATGGCCTTGGTGGGCGGTGGCCCTGGAGCACAACGAGAGGGAAGGAGTCGGGGCCCTGACACACGGCGGGACAGCATGCGTGAGGAGCTGCCGGAAACACCGGCTGACAGAACCATAGCAACAAAACAGAACCCGGGACTCTGCTTCTGGTTTACCTTTTGGCTTTCAGAGGCGTCCCGTTCTGATGACTCTCATAGCGGGGAGAAGTGTCACCGCCACCTGGCCTAACAGACTTCTCCCCAAACCCTCCCGGCTCCAGCTTCCGGCTCTGCCTGTCCACCAGGGGTCTTTGGCCTGAGAAGCTCCTCTTGGCCAGCTCCTTCTTCTCGCCTGCGCTCACCCCAGGCGGGGCGCCATCAGCCTGTGGGTCCAGCTCGGGGCCGGCCCGCCGCTCCCGCCTCTCGCTGAAGTCGCTGCTCTCGGAAGCCGTCTCCCACTCCTCGTTGGCATGGTCGGAGGAGTTCTGATAGGCGAGCTCAGGGGACCTGCGGCCTGAGGCGCTGCTCCTGTCCCCGGGACAGGGTCTGGGACGGCCCGGCCATTGGCCGGCCACTAGAGGTGGCTCATCCTCGGGCCCCCACAGGCCCAGGGCCTCCCGTTCTTGCCGGAGGCGCCGGAAGCGGGGTGGCTTGTCCTGGCGCGGAGGCCGCCTTCGCCGGAAGGGCCGGTTCTCTGTGTTTTCGGACTCTGCAGTGTGGTCGTCTTGGAAGAAGGCCCTCCGGTCCTCCAGGCGGCCATCCTCGAAACCCCGGGAGCCCAAGGCGTCGGGGCGTCTGTAGGCGTCTGGGATATAGTCTCTGTCTAAGGGCCGCCGGGCCCCACACGCGTCAGGGGGGCCAGGCTCCTGCCAGGAGGCGCCAGGACCCCGGCTGGGCCAAGGGGCCACCTCCTTGGCCGCAAAGGTTCTCCGGCCATATGCACAGTTGCTCAGGCGTGGGGGGAGGGCACGCCCAAAGGCCCTGGGGCCTCGGTTCTTGGCCTCAGGCCCACCGTGGTCCTCAGGGTGCATCCTGCCGGATCGCCAGGACTCCCTGAAGTCGCCTTTCCTTCCTGTGGCCTCCTCCCGCTCCGGGAGCGTGCCCTCATCCCCAGGCTCGGCGCCTCGCTGCCGCCGTCGCTTGGGAAGTTCCTCATACTCAGAGCCCTCACTGTGAGTCTCACTGGCAATCCTCCGCCGGGGCTTGGCCCGGGGGAAGTCATCTGGTGGCCCAAACTCCCGTGGCCCCCGGCCCCGGCCACTCCTCTGGCTGCCGCTGTAGAGGCCCCGTGCCCCAAGGACACCCCCGCCACACAGGCCACTACCAGTGGGCCGCCCGCGGAAGGTGAACTCTCGGAACCCGCGGCCTCGGCCCCGGGCTGGCCCCCGGCCCCCAAAGGCTTGCTCCTCATCAATAAAGATCCAATTATTCCTCTTGGTTGGGGGTGTGTGGCTGGCCTCCCTGGAGGGTCTGGCCTCCGGGGCCCCATCAGGCTTGTTGTCCTCCTCGGGACAGCTGGCCTCACGGCCCAAGCTGCCACGGGCTGAGCCCTGGTCCTCTGAGGTGGCCGGGGCCGCATTGGCCAGGGCAGGGTCGTTCTCTTGGTCCTCATCCTCAGCCACTTCATGGACAGGGCCCGTCTCCCGGGCCAGGCGGGTGCTCCCCTCTGCCAGCTCCGGCTTTACTTTCTCGAGCTCCTTCTCCTTGTCCTCCACCTTGAGGGCTTTCAAGACAGGTTTCTTGATGGGGCCAGACCTACGGGTCCTGCCGGTCTGCTCCGGGTGCTGGCTGCTGGTGCCCCGGGCTTCTGGCATCCACTCAGGCTCCAGAGCAGGTGGCTTGCTTGGGCTCCCTTCCTTCTCCCAGGAGGAAACTCTGAAGGGTGGCTCCTCCCGCGGTACCTCCTTCTCAACCGCAGCGTCTGGGTCGGCAACCTTTGACTGGTGGTTCACATCCCAGTCGCCATACTCAGGCTTTTTCTCCGTGGGGGCAAAGTCTGGCTCCAGTGGGGAGCACCTGAGGTTTGGGGTGTGACTCACAGGAGTGCCTGCTTCCTGACCATTTTCTTGGGGTGGAAACAAAAGCTCCTGGCCTACTCTCTGAGAGGAGACACGGGAGTCACAGTCTGCTGGGGCCTTCTTGTCAGAAGCGCTCAAGTACTCCTGCCCTCTCTCCTCAAGGAGCTCGCGCTGGGCACTCATGCCCCCTGACCTTCCGGGGGAGGCAGAGTAAGAGCTTTCACTCCTGAAAAGGAACCAGAAAAATCAGTCAATGTGATTGGAGCCTGGTTCCTGGTTTCCACGCTGAACACAGTTTAAAAAAAAAAATTTTTTTTTTTAATGAAAAAGAAAAAAACATAGGCACGAACATTCGCTCTATCTTTAAACGGGCCTCAAAGATGCTGGGCCATGGGCTGGTGGCGGCCCCTGGAGTTCAGAGTGATGATCAGTGGTTGGCGGACTCCACGAACAGCTGGGCATCCTCTGGTTCAAACACGCTGGAGCCGGGACGTCCGAGAAGAGTCTGGGGGGCTGGGCCGGCAGAGCCAGCTCAGCTTACTTTCACAGGAAGGAGCCATAACACATGTGCTCAACCCCATCCCATGGCCCTGGCCCAAGGTGCTGTGGGATTTGCCTCTGACCCCAGGATTCCTCCTGGACCTTCGGTCACCATCGGAGCCTCTCACATGAAAGCACCCAACCATCCTCATCTCACTCTCCTTTCCCAGAGCACACTGGTCTCTCCCAAGGCGCCCCTTTCCTGAGGGCGGTGTCTCTCGGGACGGCCTCCTCCCAGAGCCCGTCTCACTGAGGACCAGGATTCCTCCTTCAGCTGCAGGGAAGCAGGACCAAGTGTCGCCTCACCTGACATGCATGTCCATGGCCAAATTGTCGCTGGATTTCGGGTGGGGCAGCGAGTAGCCCTTGCTCTGCAACGCCATGTAACCCTCGGGGCTCCACACGGGGGCAGGGTCAATGGCAGTCACCTTCCTTTCTGGCAGCGAGGGCACACAGTTCTGGTCCTCAGAGCGACAGCCAGTCCCACTAAGGGAATCCGGGGGCATTATGGGTTTCATCAATCCTAAAGAAGGCAAACAGCCAATCAGTCACCTCGTTCAGCAAGCCATGGGTCGCCCACAGGCCCAGAGGAGACAAGCTTCCCCGACCATCATGCGGATGCAGCACCCCACCTGCTTCACATCATCGGATCACAGAACCTCTGAAAGCACACAGGCGTACCATCTGAAAGGCCTGTTCGAAGACCCTGTAGGTCCAATCTTAGTTTCCGATGAAGAGCCCCTATGTTGAAGGATGTTAAAAAACTGGCAAATGGAAACAGGACGCAACCAACTAGAGAACTCACAGCTGGCAGCAGAAAGCTAAGGGGCCAGGCAGCCAGCAACAGGAGATGCCCGAGGGTCTCTTGCACAGACACAGAGAAGATGAACTACGCTCCAGGAAGCCTACACGCACCTAGGAGCCAGCGTCTGCCTGCTTCCAAACCCTACAAGAAGATTCAGAAAGGGGTCTGGACTCCAGCTCTGCTTGTTTCTGCCCCTGAGCTTATAGTGACAATCCACATTCTCTCCAGGGAACAGAAGGGGACACACAGATGACACTCAATTCTTAACTGGCCCGAGGAACAGGGATAAGCTGACATCTCGGTCCAACCAGATACAAACCAGCCTGGGAGACGGCACCCCCTCACTAGGGGCCCTCTGTCTACTTCTACCAGATGGGATGCTGTAGATGACATTAAAGGCCTCCCATTGGGCCAGATTCTGTGTAGAAAAGAGGGTCTGATTTTTCAGATATTTCACAAAGCTAATTACTGGCCACCAATGTTTTTTTGTGTCCATTTTTAAAGCTGAGATAATCTGATCAGAAAAATGATTCTGCATCAGCCTAGTGGTTTTATACTTTCTTTCAGCTGTGGATGCTCTGTCCAAAGGTTACCAATATATGACTCCGGCACAAAGGTAGTCTGAGTCATGGGGTGGCGAGGACCCTCTCTGGAATCCTAAAATTACACCCCGTTTACTAAATAGTGATCACAAGGTAGGCAGAACTGCTCAGCACTACACAGAGCTATTTTTGGCAATATGGCAGCTCATCACCTGAAAAAACCCTCCTATCACAAAAACACTGCACAAAATATATTACACATTTCACTTGCAGAGCTCTGCTCCCCTAAACCAGGAAACCCCCAGGGAGTGGAAACCACAGCCATGGGCAAAAGCCATGGGCCAGAGGCACGAGCCAAGGCTCCTGAGAGGGGACACAGGGACACATCTGTCAGATGTAGTAACCTGTAGCTGTGCTCCTAAATACCACCCCCTCACAAACACACCCTGCCCCGACAAGAGATGGGGCTTCTCTGCATAAGGCAGAGAGTTACAGCTGAGGTGCTGCCTACACAAAGACCCTCAAAGGGCTATGCATTCATTCAATTATAAGGCAGACCAGAAAAACCTCACACTCTTTAGGACAGGGAGATGATTGAGCTAGTGTCCCGGCCAAGGTCAGGTCAGGGAAAAGAGTCCCCAGTGAGGAATTCATGGCCACAGGCCAGCTTTCACACAGGCTTGGGGGCAGTAGAGTGGAGTTCAGATTCACACTCCTAGAATTCTCCAAAAACTTTCTGAGTTACAATAAAAGGCAGTTCTAGGCTGGTAGATGAAAACACAGAGCCATCCTAGAGGGATACACTCTCAAACGAAGCTACACCGAATCTCCACGGTAAGAATAGCTCTGCCGGAAACGAACTTATGAGTCAAAACTCCCAGAACATCGCCAGAAAAGCAATCCACCACGAGTCCACAGCAAGTCCACAGGATCACACACCGGCCCCAAGAACTTCAGAAAACAGACCAAAATGTTAAACACCAGAGAATGACGGTTTACTTGATTAAAAGCAAATAAGAAGGAATTGAAAACTCACAAAAAATATAAGACACGAGCAAAAAAGATTTGAGAGAAAAAGTCTGCTAATAATACAGTCACTGAAATAAAAACCCACTGGACAGTAAAAAATAAAAACAGCAGATCAGGCACAGCTTGACAGAACAAGGAATTAGAAAATAATTCTAAGCATTTTCCCAGAAGGCAGCACAGAAATCAGCTCTCATGTATTCAAGAGACTTAGAGGCAAAGTGAGAAGCAGCATGATGATGCGGGCACCTGTCCAGCACAATCAGCACAAATAATCTAAGTGGGTGACACAGGAAGAAAGGACACAAAGAATGAAAAAAGGCAAACAGTCAACACGGTAATTAGAAGAGAAACTCCCGGAAGTGACGAAGGCAATACAACCTCAGATGTGAGCACTGTGAGCTTTAAGCAGGATAAAGTAGGGTAGGTATAGATGTATACCTAGACACAGCATCTTGAGAAAGAACTACAGGAGGCCAAAGACAACGCGGTCTTAAAGCAACACAGACCAGACACAGGAGCCAGAAGAAAAGGAATATTCTCTTCACAGCCCTGAAAGAAAGTGACTGCAAGCCTAGAGTTCCCTACCCAGCTGCACCATCGTTCAAGAGGAAGGCTGCCACAGGTGAGAAATAGTGCTCAGGTGCATCGAACTCTTTGCAGCCCCATGGACTGTAGCCAGTCAGGCTCCTCCGTCTATGGGATTCCACAGGCAAGAATACTGAGGTGGGGTGCCATTCTCTCCTGCAGGGGATCTTCTAGACCCAGGTTTGGAGCCCATGTCTCCTGCACTGGCAGGCAAACTCTTTACCACTAGTGCCACCTGGGAAGCCCCATGTGAAGAATATGTATTCCCAAAAAACTTTCGTAGAGGCCTTGACAGAATGTATGTTCTGAAAAAAATAAATGGAACCCAGATGGAAGGATAAGCAGCGAAGACACTAGTAAACACGTAGGCAGATCTGACAAGCATGGATTGAATAAAACAGCAAAGAGAATAACTTGGTAAGCATCAAAACAAGGGAAGAATTAAGATTCCAGGAAAAGATGAAAAGACTCCTGAATCGGAGCTCAGGTTCAGGGTAATCTGCTTAGCTTTTGTTAAGTCAAGGGTGCGTGTTAGGATTTAACCTAACCACTCACAGTAGCAACAGAACGTAGAAGGGAAACAAAAAGAAGGCTTGACCCCCAGACCCCCATCCAAAGGGAACAACGTGGATACCTAGAGTCGCAGCTGACACATCTTAAACGCACAAAGACATTCTCCTCCACAAAGGGCCCAGGCTGACAATAAAATGTTGGGGTAAAAAGATACCACCCAAATACTAATCAAAAGAAAACAGGATGAAATTGTCATCAGATAAAGGAGACGCTAAAGGCAGAAAACCCGAGAAAGAAAGGTGCTGTATGAAGATGCAAGAAACAGGGTGCAGCCGTCTCGAGCCTGCGCGCTCCCAGGCACAGGCAGGCCGAGAGCAACCGGCCCAGCCACAGGACGAGACAGACCCACAGTCACGGCGGAGAATGGCCACACGCCCCTCAGAAACCGATCGAGGGGACAGAAAACTGTGATGACAGGCACTTACACAGCACAGTCAGCAAGCACGCTCTAACAGACCACGGCCAATAGGAGAAGATGTTCTTTTCAAGCCCTGAGTGAAGTTTGATCTGCCACTTGTTAAAAATAAAGTTTTGCTGGAAAGCAACCACACCCATTCACTTACTATTGTCTATAGCTGTTTTTGTTCTACAACAGCAAAACTGGAGTAGCAGTTCAAAGACTGAAATATGTATTATCTGGTATTAATGGAAAAAAATTGTGATTGCTGGTCTATATCATACAGACCATGATATAGACCAAAAGGCAGCCCCAGTAGAAAGTAACAACATACGGATGATACGAAAACTCTCTACTTGGAAATTCTACAACACACCATTAGAAATCACGCAAAATCAGACTAATACTTACAACTGTCCATAATAAAAACGTCATCTTAAAACTCAGTGGCTCATAAACTCAGGTGAGATGTAAATACATCAGAAAACTCAGAAACTAGTGATCTAATTAAGCATCCAACATAATC
>SJYW01017911.1:1016667-1029458 GCA_006410735.1 Raphicerus campestris | reverse complement strand
AAAAAAAAAAAAACACACACACTATAATGAGGAATGACCTCACACTTGTCAGAATGGCCATCATTAAACAGTCTATAAATAATCAATGTTGGAGAGGGTATGGAGAAAAGGGAACCCTCTTACACTGTTGATGGGAATGTAAATTGGTGCAGCCATTATGAAAAACAGTATGGAATGTCTTCAAAAACTCTAAAACTAGAGTTACCATATGATCTATCTATCCTACTCTTGGGTATATATAATAAACTATAATTTGAAAAGATACATGCACCCCTATGTTCAGCACAGAGCTATTTACATGAGTCAAGACATGGAAACAACCTAAATGTCCTTGACAGGTGAACAGATAAAGATGTGGTTTGGAATCACAGTGGAATATTACTCAGCCATAAAAAGAATAAAATAATGCCATTTGCAGCAATATGGATGGGCCTAGGGATTATTATATTAAATGAAGGAAGTCAGAAAGAGAAAGACAAATACCGTATAATATCACTTAGACAGGGAATCTAAAATACAACTCAAGTAAACATATCTAAAAAATAGAAACAGACTCACGGACATAGAGAACATCCCTGTGACTGCCAAGAGGAAAAGGGGATGGAAAAAGAAAGAACTGGGAGTTTGGATTAACATATCCAAATCAGTATACATAGGATTAATAAACAATATCCTACTGTAGAGCACAGGGGGCTATAGTCAGTATTATGTGATAAACCATAGTGGAAAAGAATATGAAAAATAACATATATATGTATGACAATGCTGCTTTTCTATATAGCAGAAATTAAACACAGCATTATAAATCAACTCTACCTAAATAAAAAAGTGCAGTACTCAAAAAAATCTTACAGCACAAGCAATGTTAGTTCACAGAAGACAATAAATGTTAGCCTTATATATTTATAAAACTCAGAATCCTGAAACCACTTTCAACCTGCTTATATAATCTGATTCTTTGAAAAGATTCTACAAACTCTCAAATATTTCTCCTGACGATACTCATGCTCTTATGAAAATAATATGAAAGCCAAAATCCTGGAGCTTGCTCCCCGTTCTCCTTCTAATTATAGATCTTCCTGGACTTAAAACGAAGTTATGTCCCAATAAATCCTTTATAAGTTGAATTTATTGTATGTTGAAATGCATTTAATTCACCTTACCTACTGAATATCATAGCTTGGCCTAGCCTAGCTTAAACGTGTTCAGGACACTTATACTAGCCTAAGGTTGGGCAAAATCATCTAACACAAAGCCTGTTTTATAATAAAGAATTGAATATCTCATGTAATCTGTGGACTGATGAATTGAAAGTGAAGAACAGAATGGTTGTATGGGTACAGAGTGGCAGTAAGTGAATTGGCAGTGTACCCTTGGGACTGTGTAGCTGACGGGGATCTGGGGCTTGCTGCTGCTGCCCAGCATCACAAGAGAACACTGTGTCACATACCACTGGCCCGGGAAAAGATCAAAATTCCAAGTACAGTTTCCACTGAATGTCTATTGCATTTTCACCCTCATAAAGTCAAAATCGTAAGTTGAACCATAGTAAGTCAGGGACCATCTGTATAGGAAAGGAGACATAATCCATTCTTTACCACTGCCCTAGATACTGTGAAGATCTATTTGCTAGTGTTGCCAACATTGGATGAAGGTAACAATAACTGTTAACTTTTATTGAGTGATTGCTATCTTCAGGACCCGTGTAGAGATTTATACTCAGTTCTCTCACTTAAATCTCAGAACAGTCCTACCAGTTAGGTGGTATCGTTGCATGATCATGGAGCTCACAGTCAGATCGCAAAATGGAGACATGTAGCCACTGTGCAGAGGAACCTCTACATCTAAGGTATCAAGGCCCAATATTTACCAAATAGGGATGTAACAGGAAAGCTGACATTTGTCCTATATCCTAAAAGTCATAAATGTTNGTCAGATCGCAAAATGGAGACATGTAGCCACTGTGCAGAGGAACCTCTACATCTAAGGTATCAAGGCCCAATATTTACCAAATAGGGATGTAACAGGAAAGCTGACATTTGTCCTATATCCTAAAAGTCATAAATGTTTCAAAAATTAAAAGAGATTTCTATTCCAAATAATTTCTGGAGAAAGATTTACTTCCATTATGAAAATTCAAACCAAGATGCCAAATTATCCAAAGATAATTTTGACAACTTTGTATTCCTATCATTTCCTGGATTATGAGTGATAGGGTTGGAACACTGGCCTAAAATAAAACATGAAGAAAGTCCAAGCCCATCATCTGCTCAAACAAATTCACTCATTACTAATGGACTCCATATCATCCTCTACATCTCTTGTCTTATTTTCCTAAAAGTTATGCATTTTGGCATCTTTTTCAAAGTGTGTTTGAAATGGTAATTTAGAACCTCACTATCTAAACTTCCTGACTTAAAGCCTCAATTTGTATATACTTCTACAGCTTATATAGACCACAGATTTTTTAAAACTACAATTTTTTAAAAATGTAATAAATATCATATGATTTCCCATGATTATTTACTGTCAAGAGAATGGTTTCATCTAAAACAATGTCATCTTTCTGTATAACTATTGTCAGAGAATGAGATTCATAATTTTATTTATGTAACTGAGTAGTTTGTGAAAACTTTTACAACATTATGGATTGCATTCAACATTATCACTTTATTAAATCTACAAAAAGCAAAGAAGAAAAGGAAAGATGTATGCATTTGAATGCAGAGTTGCAAAGAATAGCAAGGAGAGATAAGAAAGCTTTCCTCAGTGATCACTGCAAAGAAATAGAGGAAAACAATAGAATGGGAAAGAATAAAGATCTCTTCAAGAAAATTAGAGATACTAAGGGAACATTTCATGCAAAGATGGCCTCAGTAAAGGACAGAAATGGTATAGACCTACCAAAAGCAGAAGATATTAAGAAGAGNTTGCTTTACAAGTGAGGGAGGTGTGAGGGGGGATAGGCAAGTAGGGGGAGGCAGAGGGTGAAGGGGGGGAGCTCGGGACGAAACAGGGGATCCCAGCCCTAGGTGGGAAGAACACCGTTCCATCCCATCTCTTGTAAATACCTGCCCCTCTTGAGTCCCAGAGTCCCAGGTTCCAGTGTCGTGTGAGTCTCCAGTGCTCTGGGAGCCAGGCCCTGTTCTCTCATTCATTCGTATCATTGTCTATCTCTACTTCATAATCGAGTTTGTACCCGGCTTGAAGCTTCTCACTCACTGGCTCCTTGGTNTTCCAGTGTCGTGTGAATCTCCAGTGCTCTGGGAGCCAGGCCCTGTTCTCTCATTCATTCGTATCATTGTCTATCTCTACTTCATAATCGAGTTTGTACCCGGCTTGAAGCTTCTCACTCACTGGCTCCTTGGTACCTCACGACACACACCCCCTATTCTTTTCCTCTGGTTGCCACGACAACTCGGCAGACCCCTCGCCTTTGTGCTCTGCTCCCACCAGCAGGGGCCTCCCAGAGTGCTCTCCCCGTGGCAACAGGGCCTGGCCATTTCTCTCACCATCCTCATCTCCTTCCAACACACTTGCCCCACGTTTTACCCCTCTTGAATTTAGCTTTTGCAAGGCACTCACTCTTTTTTTTCAAGGTTCACATGCTCCTTCCCTCTTCCCAACACACATCTATCCTCCCTGTTCTCACTTTCTTGTTTGCACGTGTTTCACATGTGCTCTCTCCACCCTTCCTGTGGCCACACATGCCCTGCTGTATTCCCTTCCTTCATGGCTGCGAGTGCCCCCTCATGGTCATGGATATGCCCTTGGGAGAGCTCTGTGGGTGGGCGTGTGCCATTTGTACACGTCAAGTTACCTGTAACTTGCCCTCGTGTACCCTCTTCTTTTTGCACCTTAAAATCATTGTGTTCTTCCAGCAGAGCCATATGCACCCACCCTGCACATTGTTACACACTTTCCCCCGATTCCCATCTGGTGGGGCCCTCCATGTCTGGGTCCACATCACACTCTGTTTCTGCTCGCACTCACCCTGCTCTCCTTTGCGCTCTGGAGCATCCTGGGTCCACACTCACAATCCTCCTCTACAAGAGTATTCCCTTCGGTTTTGTATTTTTCTGAGGGAAAGAAGGGAGAAGAAATGGGGGCAGGTTTGGGGAGCTGCTTGCAGTGGGTAGTTGGTGAGAAGCCTGACCAAAGGAGGGCACCCCTGACTGTGGAGGCAGAAGATGGTCCTGTGTGGCGGGGGATGGTGTCCTTTTTGCACTGTGGTGTCTTGGGGGAAGGAGCTCCCCAGATCTCAATAAACCAGTGAATGGAGTGACTCAGCACCTCGTCCCTTACTGTTAACCAAATGGGCTTCAGCCCAAGGAGGGAGGCTCTGGGGCCCTCCTGCACTGATGAAAAGGCACTTCAGTGGAGGGGTGGACAGAGGTGTTGATCCAACGAGGGCTTAGCAGGGCAAAGCAGGACACAATTAGGGCTGAGATTAGTGAGGGGTGACATAACAGGTTAAAAGTGTGGGCCAGAGTCAGACTCGCAGAGCTTCAGATTCTACCACATACAAAAAACATTCCTAATCTCTATTCTCCACGTCCTCACTTGTGAAGGTAATAGTCATCATCCCCACCACCATCTTCACATCCATCCCTCCACAGAGTGGATGCCAGGACAAGCGCTCACGATGGTTCTTGGCTCATGGAGCATGTTGGGTAAACAAGCCACTGTCACTGTTTAATGAGGTTTGACAGTGATGGGCATGTACTGGGAGCCTGGAGCATGTGGCTGAACAGATGTGAGGGCTATTCCTTCTAGGAATTGAGAATGATAGAAAAACATGACCGCTCGGAGGTAGCGGATTAGATGGTCCCTAAATTCTTCCACCCTGAAAAGTCATTGAGAACTCGGAGCATCTTGGCAGGAACTTGCTGTCCACATGAAAGAAAATCCTCAATGGCCAATGGAAACAAAACAAAACATGGCCTGTCAATTTTGTAATATTTTGTGTCCCCTTGGAGAAGTTTTTTTTTTTTTTTTTTTTCTGAAGCTCAGTTTCTCTCCTTCCTCATAGCACTGATTTTTTTAAAAGTGATTTTCATATATATTTTTTGAAAGTGCTGTAAGGATTGGATGGGCCCTGTCATTTCACCACCCTGTTTAATAGCCAATTTCTGAAGTTTCCCAAGAGCAGGGGAGGTTAAATCTTGGACCAGTGTTTAAAAACCATTCCACTTGTGAGTATCCACTTTGGATCACTAGGATTTGAATCTAGCAGCCCTTCATCCCACAGTGGAGCATTCTCAAGGTAAAGGGAAGAGGCCTGTAGAGGAAGTCAGCTGGTAGTGTAGAAAGTGGACAGTTGGCTTCAGAAACAGCAGTGGGAGCTACCTCCTAGCCCTGGGCAGAACAGAAAAGACCAGAGTTACCACCTTGAACTTTCCTTGTACTTGTTTAGTCAATAAGTGGTGTCCGACTCTTTGCAGCCCTGTGAACTATACCCTGCTGGGCTCCTCTGTCCATGGGATTTCCTAGGCAAGAATACTGGAGTGGGTTGTCATTTCCTTCTCCAGGGGAATCTTCCCGACCAGGGACTGAACCTGCGTTTCCTGCTTGGCAGGTGGGTTCTTTACTACTGAGCCACCTGGGAAGACCTCTTTGCACTTAGCAGGGCTGCAGATTACAGAAGATCAGTTCTACTGTGCCACGGTTAAGCCAGACATTCTTGGCTGGCAGGAGCATAGACAGGGGCCAGGTCAAATGGTAGGGCTAGCGGAGGCCTCTGGTGTGGGGAGGAACTGTGTGACTACTCCTCAGCAGTTCTGGGAAGAGCTCCCTTGGCCTTTCCAGCCCTGCTGGGTCAGGGTGGGCTTCAGCCTTGGGCCTTCAGGTCTCCTGACTGTAGAGCATCTTGAACTCTAGACTGTTTGCCAGACCTCAGTGGCCCCTGCTCTGCCTTGACTTGGTCTTTTGCCTCCATGCCCCGATCACTTATTAACAGGAAGTGTTTTGTGAACACTTTGCTGCTGTTAGTTTTACTATTTTTTTTTTAGTCAATCAGGTTTTGATGGGGACATTATGGTAGTAGGTGCTTGTCTAGGCCTTGGGGTAGAGCAGTTGGCAGGGCTTCCCTTGTAGCTCAGTCAAAAAAGAATCTACCTGCAATGCAGGAGACCAGGTTTGATTCTAGGTTGGGAAGATCCCCTGGAGAAAGAAATGGCAACCCACTCCAGTATTCTCGCTGAGAAATCCCATGGACAGAGGAACTTGGCAGGCTACAGTCCATGGGGTTGCAAGAGTTGGACACGATTTAGCGACTAAACCACACCAGAGCAGTAGGCAAGAAATGGGCTTTTGTGTGGTGTGCATTCTCAAAGTGGAAATTTGAAGTAAGTAGGCAGGTGAATTAAACAACGCAGTTTGAGAGAACAGCCAGGAGTGTGGGCACCTCACAGTCGTTAGTTCTGCTGCTTGAGACTGTGCCGAGGGAAGGGGTCATGTGCTCATGTCTGTTTTCTGGCAAGGAGACTGCAACGCCAAGAGGAAGACTCTGGTCCAGGGTCACACAGTTGATGAGAGGAGATAGCATCCAGGTTGAGTGAATTAATGTCTGTTGCTGCATAACCTGTTACCCCAAAACAGTGGCTTGAGAAAATAATCATTTATTATGTCTCACGGCTTTGTGGGTCAGGAACTCGGGACAGTGGAGAGATTTGAAGGTTGGGGACTGAAATCCTCAGAAGGGTCTCGAGATGGGGGTTGGCCAAGACCTCAGCTGGGACTGTGGGCTGGAACCCCTATACCTGGCCTTTCCATGCAGTCTGGGATTCCTTATAACATGGTGCCTGGGTTCCAAAGCCAAGGGTCTGAGCCAGCTAGGTTGAAGCCCAACTTTTTTCTGACACAGCCTTATACGTCACATAGCATCCATTGGTCGGGGCTGTCAAAAGGCCATGCCCAGATTCAAGGAGAGGAAGAATGGACCTCACTTCATGGTGGGCTGAGCATCAGTTCCACTGTGAAAAGAACACGTGGGCTGGGATAAATATGTTGCTGCAGCCTTCTTTGGAAAGAATGATCCACGGCATCTGGTCTGTCTCCTCCAAAGCCGTGCTCATGGCACCTCACATGCTGCCATCTACCCACCCAGGCCCGCCACCCAGGCTTTGCTTGCTGTTTGCTGCCTTTCAGTCTCTGTCTGGGTCTTTGGTGGCTTCTGGATGCTTCAGGGCCAGCAGTAGTCCCACACCCAGCCCTTTCTGCCAACTGTAGTTCCTCCTACAGTCCATTGTAATTTTAGGCCACTCTGGATAGAGTTTATTCTTTCTGGTTTTTGAAACAGGAAATTCTCTTTGTACTTCAGTTTCCATTAACTCAACGGGAATCGGAGAGTGAGCTTCATATCAGACAGCCCTCTCCCCTCCCCCACTAGCAGGGTTGATTTTCAAAATACTTAATCAATGAAACATCCACTTACACAGCCCATGGAGCAAGGAAAGGAGCCCCCAGGGAAGAAAGGGCTGCCACCGTGAACTGCATAGAGGGCTCCGCGAGAAGGCGCTGTGCTGGGACCGAGTGGCAGTAAAGCTAAGCAGGACAGGAGTGTTCTGGGGGTGGAGGGGAGGAGAATTAATCTTATTCTTCTAGAACCCATCTAGGTTCGTTATTTAGCTGGGGCGCTGGGAATGAGACCAACAAAAGTCAGATTAACAGGAGAAACCAGAAGTTTATTACCATGTGCATCGTGCATGTACATGGGAATAGTCAGTGATGAGAAACCCAGAGAGACCATTAGAACCAGGGCTTACACACCATTTTAGGCTAAACAAAGGAAAAGGGGTTTTGCGCTTCTGGGTGGTGAAGGCAAGATTTGGGAAAGCGATCAGGAAAAGTATGTGTGCTAAGTCAGTCGCTTCCGTTGTGTCTCTTTGCGACCCCCCTGGACTGTAGCCCGCCAGGCTCCTCTGTCCGTGGGATTCTCCAGGCAAGATTACTGGAGTGGGTTGCCATTTCCTCCTCCAGAGGATCTTCCCGACCTAGGGACTGAACCCGCATCTCTTAATCTACTGCATTGGCAGGCAGGTTTTTACCACTAGTGCCACATGGGAAGGAAAAGTGTAGTCAATAAGTATCTACTAAGGTTTGTTATGCAGATTTAAGCCAGTTCCCTCTCCTTAAAGAAAGAAGGAAAGAGAAGTCGCTCAGTCGTGTCCGACTCTCTGTGACCCTGTGGACTGTAGCCTACCAGGCTTCTCTGTCCATGGGATTCTCTAGGTAAGAATACTGGAGTGGGTTACCATTTCCTTCTCCAGGGGATCTTCCCAACCCAGGGATCGAACCCAGGTCTCCCACATCAGAGGCAGACACTTTAACCTCTGAGCCATCAGGGAAGCCCTCCCTCTTCTTAGAGTGTTGTTAAAACTCCTTTTCCAGGTACATGATGGGGAGATGCCTTAATAAATGCAAATTTCTTTTACAAAAAGAAAACCTGTGCTCTGTTTTAGAGCTTTTCCCACAGCTGACTTTAATGGACTTTAGCTTAAAGTTAATGGACTTTAGCTTAAAATAATCCATACACCAAAGAGACATGTTCTGGGGTAGCATATCCTGGAACATTTCAGGCATGAGTGATGAATTCTGGTCAGGGCAACCGGGAAGGCTGGCTTCAGCGGGTGCTGGATGGACACAACAGAAGCTGGGCTTGTGCTTCCGGACCTATTCATGGTGCAGTGAGCCCCTCATAAGTGCACTGGAGGTTATACCCTGAGGTTCCTGAATAAGGTCCTTTAAGTGCTTCCAGGGCTTTCCAGGCAGCACTAGCGGTAAAGAACCTGCCTGCCAATGCAGGAGACTTGAGACTCCATCCCTGGGTTGGGAAGGTTCCCTTAGGGAGGGGCGTGGCAACACACTCCAGTATTCTTGCCTGGAGAATCCTCCGGGCAGAGGAGCCTGGGGAGCTAGTCCATGGGGTCGCAAAGAGTCTGACACGACTGAGGTGACTGAATGCAAGTGCTTCCAACTCGTGTGTCCTACTGGATAGGGAAGTGTTCACAGTCACAGGACGTAAATCTTGTAATCTTTAATTGTCTCTAAGGGTATCCCTTTTCCACTTGTATCCTATTCAATAGCTTCTACATGTTTCTAAAATAACTTATATTTTCCTTTTTAATCATTTGGCTCCCTGGTGTAACTCCTTACCTCCCATCTTTCCATCTTAATGCACAACATACATTAGCTCATTTCTACACAGTGAATCGGCAAATATTTCATGTTAATATTGTTCTCTCTGCTGTGTCTCAAACCTCTCGGAAGAATTCTCTGATACCCACACCACCCACACATTCGCACACTTTATTCTTTCATTCTCTATGCCTTTGGCCTCATACTTGCCCCCAACTCAGTTGTGTGCATGCTAAGCTGCTTCTGTTTTGTTCAGTTCTTTGTGACCGTATGGACTGTAGCCCACCAGGCTCCTCTGTCCATGGGATTCTCCAGGTGACAGGTGAGAATACTAGAGTGGGTTGCCATGTCCTTCTCCAGGGGACCATCCCGACCCAGGGATTGAACCCGTGTCTCCTGCATTGGCAGGGGGTTCTTTAGCACTGGTGCCACCTGGGGAGCCCCAACTCAGTTGTGTAGTGGTTACTTATGTTGGAACTGTGTCTCTGACCATTTCAACCTGCTTCAAACACTCTGAGGGTTGTGACTGAGTGAGCTTGTGCTGGATTTTCTCCTGGAGTATCCAGTGATAACTGTCCACACAGACTGAATGCATTTGGAATGTCAGCCCTAAAGCCTCTGTTAAACCATTTATTCAACAAATTAGGTTTCATGAAAATAAATTATTTACATTGCTTCATTTAATTCTCTTTTGTATTTCCCCTAGAATCTCTAGAAAAGATTTTCCTGTATGAGGACATTAGGGCTTTTGGGCATAGGTAGCTGATAAACAGATAAAAAGAGAAATTTGCAGGTCCCACTGAGAGAAAGAGGACGAAGGTGATCATGAGAAAAATGTATTACATACGTGGTTTGAAAAATAGAACTTGGGTTGGCATCACTTGTAGGGTTGAGATTAGGATTATTAAATTTAAAATGGGGATCTACATTGAGATTAAGATACAATCTAATTAGGTCAAGGAGACAAGAACATTAGTCCATGAAGGCTAAAATGAAGATTAGGATTGAAATAGAGTTAATGCTGCTGTGTTGTGCTGATTCCAGAGTAAATGTTGAATTAAAGCCTTTTTGTGTTGGGACTAGAATAAAACTAGGCTTTTCCTTTTTCTTATTTTGTCAGCGTGTGCCTGAGAGAATTTGGTATTTTCTTTGCCATGGAAAAGCGGGAGATAGCAACTGACAGATTAGGATCCCAACTCTTTACACATTCTTTAGAGACATTCACTTACTCACTCATTCATTTATAGAACTAATTAGGGGCCAACTGTCTGCAACATTATGGTCTACTTTGGGAGTCTGAAATCTAGTGGAGAACTGAGGAACACACCCCATAAGCTGTCCCCAAACTTCCTCCAGGCAGGCTATTGTTTCTTGTTCCCAGGGAATAAGAAGTTCCTTGGAGTTCCTGTAGGATGTTCTTAGTTCAGGGAAACAAACCTTTCAGCTGAGGGATCAAATTATTTCTAGATGGGGATGTTTTCCTCAAAGTTCACTAAGAGCTTGAGACTTCTCACCTGGGCTGGGGAGACACTATTTGTATCCAACCGCAGGGCTGAGACCATGAGGACTTGAATCAGTCCTCTTGGGTCCATATATCTGATATGGTTCAACTGCTACTTAAACTCTGTATTTGGGAGAGGATAATGATATTATCTGTTTCATAGTGTTGCACTAGAGATTAAATGTGTAGGCCACTTTAATTTACCCCTGGGATATCATACTCACTATATAAATACCTAAGAATAACAATATGATAATTATCATCTTTCTGAGCAAGAGCACAGGACTGATAACCACAGCGGACCACTGCTAGGTCTTAGGTCAGGAGTCTGGGATGCCAGATGCAATATCACATTATGCCATTAGATGGCACCAAACCCACATTGTCCAAACTGACTCCTGAACCCTCGTTCTCAATCACATTAATAATCGGTTCTGCCTCATGAAGATAAACGGGAGAACTATATAAATACACTGCTGTGTTAGGGGGAAGAAGGTTTTTCCTGAACAATAAAAATAGAAGATTATAATTTATAATTTAAGAACAGTGAATTGACTTCTAAAATGTTATCCTTATAATGATACCTGTCAAGGACCATGCAGTAGAAAGATTTCTATGTGACTTTGATCTATCACATCGACCATGATGGTTTCTGTATCATTAGGAAATCTGATTCAGCATCATAGCGAGGGTTAAAAGGCTTCTGCATCCACTTTTAGTTTGTTTGAAAAATACTTATTGGGACTTCCCTGGTGGTCCAGTGGTTAAGTCCCCATGCCTCCAGTGCAGTGGTTGCAGGTTCAATCCCCAGCTAGAGAACTACGATCCCACATGCTTTGTGATGTGGTCAAAAAAATTAATTGAGAAGTATATATTAAATTACAGCCAGGAACCTCAGAGGTCATCTAGGCTCAAAGTCTTCCTTTTACACATAAAATTATTGAGGTAGAGGGAAATAAAGTGAGTTCCTCATATCAAGTCACTGGTCAAAGGCAGTTTTGCTAGGTGGAACCCAGGTCTCCTGACTAAGGAGATGACTCTACCCAGATGACTCTGGATTTAAAGGCTGCTACAGATGTGCTCTGCAAAGAGTTGGACACATGTGCTGATCTGTATTGCTCATGATCATCACACTAGATGGTAAGCAGGAGTGGCATGGACGTTGGACACAGCCTGGAAGAGAGATTCACCAGATGAAAATTCAGTAGTCGGCAGTACACTGGGTTGTATTAATAGAGATAGAGCACCGGAAACAAAGAAGGTGATAGTTGTGATCTACCCAGTGTTGGTTATACCAGCCTGGGACATTGCAGCTATTTTCAGGCAGAACACACTTTCAAAGAAGGGGGTTGGGAGGCTCAAAAAAGAGATCTGTCTTCAAATATCTGAAGGGCTATCATGTGAGAGGAAGATTAGATTTCTACTTTGGCCCGGAGGAGTACAATCAGAAGCAGCGAAGCAGCAGAAGGGCACTAGTTTGGAAATCAAACAGGCTTGAGTACACAGGGCCACTCACTAGCTATGACTTTAGGATGATTTACCTTATTGAGCCCAGGTTTGTTCATTTATAGGAGAGAGATTCTATCTTCCTCATAGAATTTTCTGGTAAATACATCAACTAGGGTATACTAATATTTGGCTGCCTTCCTAAACTAAGGGCTCAGATCTGTAAATGAGCTCCAGTGGACACCTAAGCGTGTGTGTGTGCTGCCATCCGTTCCCCCTCCCCCCTCCCATGGTCTGGGTTTTCCTTTGCTTGTAAGGGATGCATCACCCTCTGTGTGTTGTCCTTCCCAGCCTCCCTCGAGTTTCCTGCTGCAACCACAGCACAGAGAAGCCCTGCCTCCTGCTGGGCTTCTCTGATTGGCCCTCCCTGTAGCCTCCTCTCCGTCCTCCTCCTCGGCTACCTCCTGACGGTAATTGGCAACTCGGCGCTGGTGCTGCTGGCAGTGTGCGCCCATGTACTACCTCCTCTGCCATCTGTCCCTGGTGGATACAGGCTTCAACACGAGCATGGTGCCACCCCTGCTGGCCAACATGCACCGCCAGGCGCTGAGGCTGGAGCGTGGTGGCTGCCTGGCACAGCTGTGCTCATCGCTGGCGCTGGGCTCGGCTGAGTGTGTCCTCCTGGCGGTGATGGTTCTGGACCGCA
>SJYW01017911.1:1000929-1016204 GCA_006410735.1 Raphicerus campestris | reverse complement strand
CCCAGGATGTGGTGGGGGGCGGAGAATGGGGAGCCCCACCTGGGTTTGCAGGGGAGCTTCTGCTATCTCGGCCAGCGATAGCACCACCAATTCCACACCTCCAGCTTTCAGTGGCTCCCTTCAGGGCCCCAGTCAGAAAATCAGGTTGGCCTGCCAGAAGCAGGGGACCCCCCCTAACATCTCTCCAGGCCCTAACAGGCAGGAGCTGGCCCACCTGCAAAGCTGGAGCTCAGGCCCAATCATTCTACCTGCAGGAGCCCCAGGCAGGTGAGGTTTCTACAGGACAGGCGTGAGGTATGACGGGAGAACACAGCACACACCTCCACAGGGAAGGAGAACAGGCAGAAGGAAAGCAAAGGCCAGGGGGCAACAAAGAGGTGGGAACGGTGCAGCACAGAAACACCCCCAGGAGACAGCACACTCAGGAAGCTGCCGCAGTTCAACAGGAAGGCAGTAAGGGCGAAGGCCGCCTGCAGGGCCTAGAGCCCTTCCCCACCCCCACTTCTCCGGCACTCTTTGGGGTCTACAAGCCCTGCCTCCGCTTCCCTGAACCCCGTCCAGCCCTAACCACCCCCCAGCCAGAAGCAAACCAGGTCACGGGCACCTGCTCAGACACCTTCAACCTCATCCTGATGCTCGCTGGAGGGTCAAATCCAGGACAAACAGGCGACCCCACACCCCTGCCACTCTCGTCCCCACCCCACCCCTGCCGCTCTCCTCTCTCCACACTCAGGTCGCATGTCACCTCCACGCTGGCCGGTTTCCCTGTGGATTTACTGAGATGAACACCCTACTAAGCACCTCAAAGGTCTGGCATCAGGAATAAATGAATGAAGAACACAACACACGCAACCCAGGGCTCTCCCGCAGGTTGGGCCCCAGGCTCAGCCTCACCACTGGCCCTGCAACAGTACTCAATCTTCCGACTCCTCTGCGGCCAGTGACGCCTCCAGCTTCTTGCCTACCTCCAGGCTCCAGGGACCTGACCCCTCTGCAGTCTCACAGCCTAAGGACCCTGACAGCAGAGAGCAGACCTTCAAACCAAGACCGAAAATTCACAGGGTTCAGGATCTGCCTGTGGACACCTTTAATTAATTCTTAGGAGACAGAGATGTGCTTTAATGCTCAGAAACCCTGGAGATCAACACTCCACTGCGACCGCATTTTGAACAGCACTGAGCTGCCCTGGTTTCAAGGCATCCCACGTGAGGGCAGTAAGCAGGGGCATCCAAGGCAGCCACACGCTGGGGTGAGGACAGACTTGCGGTGGACAGCCCTGGTCCTGCTCATTCATTTGCCCCCAACATGTCTTAGTAACAAGGAATAGATGCTTGATACAGAAAAACCGTGAAGCTTAAAAAACAAAATGAAAAATGATCACCGTCACCCAGTTCCCAGTCAAAGTGCTGGGCCTCTCTACCAGCACAGACACTGGGACACAGGGCCACCGGGCTGCGATGCTGATTATCTGCCTCCTGCCACTCTCCCACTATGGTTTGGTTTCCTACTTCAAGAGGTCAGCAACGGAAGTCAAAAACTACTATCTAAATTCTAAACAGATCTTCGTTTAAAAAAATTATGAAAGTGATTTTAAGGAAAGCTTAGAGAATACTGCAGACAAACTGAGCATAAGCACTGGAGGCCGCTGTCCCAGCCGGCCGCGCCTGTCACTCCCCCCCACCCCATGCAGCCACTAGTGACTGTGTTTACACCCAAAGCCCTTCCTGTAGGAATGACGTCACCCGCAGCAGCTGGAGTCTGGGCACTGGAAGCAAGCGAGAGGACTAACTGGCAGGAGTGCTTTTCTTTAGCCCAGGAGACAGCACGCCTTCCAACCCTGCCAAACCCCAGGACCTCACAGATCCACTGCTGAAAACAGAGAATGGTAGAGAGAGAGAGAGAGAGAGAGAGGTTGGCTCTATCACCAGGGAGCAGCCACTGCTGCCGCACGGGCTCTGGGGGCAAGCCCTCCCCACAAGGACCAATTCCCTCCAGCAGGCAGCAGCTCTCTCCACACAGATTGGCAGAACAGAAGGAGCCTGTGAGCCCAAACCCCGCTGTGGGGACAGAAGATCTACTTGGAAGGCTGTTGTGGAGACTAGAGGTAGTGGTCCTAAGGTGCGATGGAGACCTCCGTGGCAGGGCAGGAATCCACCAACAGGCCTGGTCACTCCCTTGCCCCCACCCTTCTCAAGAGAACAGAGAGCTCTGTAAGGACATGGTGCCAAATGACCAGACCTCCCAACCCACCCCTTCTTCAGGGACTTGCAAACCTCTGCAGCCGCAACTGCAGCGGCAGCTCTGGCTGTCCCGACGCTATGAAGCAGCCACCACCGATCACGTGGAAAAAAGCAGCTGAGTGGTGCCATCGACAGACACACACAATTACACATACGCACGTAGACGTGACTGCATCCCTGTCTACATGTGCACACACATCCCAGAAATGACCCTTCATTCAATTTCACTTGATTCACAGAAACTCTCTAAAAAGCAGGGGTGTTCTAGCTAAACACAGCATAAAGAGCACAGGCATTTATGGCTTATCTTTCCAAAACCCTCTAAAATATGACAACAAAGAGAACCAAAAGACAGGGACAACTTTAGCAAAGAACAGACATGAGTAGTAACAAACTTAGGAGATTAAAGGATCCTAGAAACTGAGGACTCCAGAGAGCTCAGGAAGCCCTAGGAGCACTGGGTACCCTGTAAGACGGCAGGGCTGGGGCAGGGGGCGCACGGGGAGGATGTTAGACCTGGGAGCACTTGCAGAAAGGCTGTATGTACAACAGCCAACCTCCCACGTCAGCTCCCTCTTCCCCTCCTNAGGTCAACCCAGCAAGGCGGTGTGAGTATTTACAAATATTGCACCCAAAGGATTTGGCTGGATGGCATCATTGACTCGATGGACATGAGTTTGAGAAGCTCCGGGAGTTGGGGGTGGACAGGGAGGCCTGGCGTGCTGCAGTCCATGGGTCGCAAAGAGTTGGACACGACTGAGTAACTGAACTGAACTGAGGTACCCAACATAGGAACACCCAAAAATGTAAAGCAAATGTCAACAGACGTAAAGGGAGAAAAAGACAGCAATACAACAAGAGGAGGGGACATTAAAACCCACGTTCACCAGTGGTTAGATTATCCAGACAGAAAACCAATCAGGAAACTCTGGCTTTGGACAACACACGGAGGAAATTCCGTCCAGAAGCCACAGAGAGGACACATCCTCCCTGAGTGCACACGGGCATTCCCCAGGATCAATCACACGTTAGGCCAGAAAACAGGGCTAATTTGAGAAGGCCGAAATCGCATCAAGTGTCTTTTCTAACCACAAGATGTGTATAAGAGACAGCGGCAGGGCTGGGGCAGGGGGCGCACGGGGAGGATGTTAGACCTGGGAGCACTTGCAGAAAGGCTGTATGTACAACAGCCAACCTCCCACGTCAGCTCCCTCTTCCCCTCCTCTCTGGATAAATTAAGAGAAGTCTAGACTTGAGAACACCAGGTCAAAGAGGGTGGTGGGAGTGAGGAAAGGAGCTAAAAACAGAAGCTAAGTGAAAACCTGAGGCCCAGGCCCCGAGGGCCTGAAACTCCCTCTGCAGCTGGCCTCACCGAAGAGAGGGAGACAAACAAGACTGCCTCCCTCGAGGTCTCCACACTCCTGGTGAAGAAGGGGTCTTCTCAAAAAGGGCAGGCTCCTGGGGACTCAAGAATAAAAGGATGGCTTCTCACTCACCCACCCCACCCCCAAGAGCTCCTTCTGACCCACCCACCAGGTTTTCCAATCAGCTGTGCTCCTCTCGGGTAACTGAAAGACGCGAAACAAGAGTCTGGAGGAAACAGACAGCCCCTGGAACCTACGGGCTTTTTTCTTTTAATTAATGTCCTGAAGAAATTAAGAGAAGATGCTGCATGCACACATCAGGATTTTGTTTCTCTTAAGGGGCAATCAGAAAACAGGAAAAAGCCCGAGGAAGAATTAAAGACGTGACAGCCAAAACCCCATAATGTCAGGTTAATCATGAGCAAAGTACCAGACAAATCACCACTAGGAGCCCTCTACAAAATGTCTCTTCGAAACTCTCAGGGTCACTGGAGACAAGGCAATCTGGTAACTGTCGCAACCTAAAAGAACCTAAACATGGCAACTGAAGCACTGTACCCTAGAACAGAAAGGGGGCACTAGGCAGAAATCAAGGAAACGCGAATGAAACAGACTTCAGTGTATAAATACTGGTTAAGCAGCCAGGACAAATGGACCATAATAATGGAAGATCTTTTTAAGAGAAACTGGGAGCAGAATACACAGAACCTCCACCTTTTCTATAAATCCAAACTATTCTTACACATTTTTAACTTTCACTTTAGTAGAAGAAATGCAAGACAAAGGATCTCCCAGAAAAATTAACAAGGGGGATAAATGAATACTAGTCTCTACTCCTACCCCAAATTAGATTAACCCAAGGGTCCAAATTTAACTAAGATTTCCAGAACCACAAGAGGAGGGAAATTACCAAATAAAAATTACACGAGAAATTCCCAGAACTGAAGTATACAAGACTGCAAGAACCTGCCAAGTGCTCAGAGAAATGGGTGTAAAAAGAACACAGGGTACAATGGGAAATTTCAGTACATTAGGGATAAAGACAAGAACCCCAAAGCTGCCAAAAGCCAACCATCACCCGCAAAAAAGGTCCCAGGGAGGAACAAAGGGAATGGCAGCGAGTCCTCATGAGCCAGTGACTTGACTCTCCTGAGCATCATTAACCCTCCTATTCAGCTGATCGAGCCAAGTGTGGGTGGGGATGGAAGGACATTTTCAACTCACTCAAGGCCACAAAACATTTACGTTCTTAGAAAGTTGAGGGAAAGATGCTCTAGTGAGCAAGAGGCAAATAAATGCAGTAGCCATTCCTCCCTGGAAGCCAGTTCTCCCTTCTTCCTTTCTAGAGGAAGTGACTTAGTCCTACCCCAGGCAGACAAGAGGCCTGAGAGGCTGGCCCATACCCAGCTGGGCGAGGGGCACGCCTGGTCTAAGGGGAAAACTCAGCCTCCTTACCAGTGACCCACCTGGTTCATTAGGGACATCCCACACAGGACCAACACCCAGAGCCTGCCCACCTCTGGAGTTCTTATTTGAGCCAATAAATGTCCTTATTGTTTAAGACAGCTTAAGACAGTTGCTGTTACTCGATGCTCAGGTTCCCCAACCAATGATACACATAGCATGCAAGAGACAAGGGATCCAGCACAGAGGAACAAGACCCAGAGGGACCACCACCCAAGGCCCAAGATGGCAGCTGCACTACAGCAAGAGCGGACCGGCCCTGATGAGAGCAGGGCAGGGGTCCCCAGGGCAGAAGGAACTGACAGATCTTCTAAGGCATCTGGGCAATTACAAAACAGTCTGTGCTGCATTTTATTGGAGGATTTGTAATCAAATGCTCCAGAACGTAGGAACTTTCAAGTACACTTCAGTTTCTCCATCTTCCCTATTCTGGTAGGCTTTCTGTATCCTATTTAAAGAGTTTTGTCTTCTCCAAGATCATAAAGTGAATTCTCCTGTCTTATTCTAGAAGCTGTTTTCCCTTTCATGTTTAGCTCTGTAATCTACCTAAAACTGATCCTGGATAGGATTTGGGGTTGAAAAATTCTCCCCCCACCCCCATACAGAGAATCCAACTTTCCCAGTACTTTTAATTTAATATTATGTTTTTAAAAAAATGTTGGCCACTCCCATGGCATGTGGAACCTTAGTTCCCCAACCAGATATTGAACCCATGACCCCGCGTTAGAAGGCTGAGCCTTAACCCCTGGGCCAGAGGAAGTCCCCTCCCAGTACTTTTGAAAAGGCCACCCTTCCCATTTGTCATGTGGCACCTTTGTCACATATTAAGTGACTATTCATGTGCAGTCTGTTTCAAGATCAGTTCTATTCTATCCATCTATTTGTCTATCCTTCCTCCAACACTGCGATGCCTCACTTACTGTAGTTCTTACCAAGTCCTCACATCCAGTACTGTGTTCTTCAGTACATCAGCTGTGTTCTTCGAGATGCTTTGATTATCCTTGGCCTTTGATTTTCGTATCAATTTCAGAAATCGGTCTGGAATTGGAATGACACAGCATCCGGAGAGCAGTGCGCGGAGAGCTGACACGGCCTGACAGCAAGCGCTGCAGCGTGGAGGGCACTGCTCCTGCCCCGCAGCGGGCATGGCAACAGCTGGCATCTCTGAAAACAAGCAGCTGTCCACCCCAGCTGAGCAAGCGTCTGCCCTGTGACCTGGCAGTTCCACTCTTAGGTGTGAACCCAAGAGAACACACACACGCATGGAAGACGTGCCAGAGTGTTAGTGGCAGCCAGCACTATTCGGAGCAGCGCAGAATGGAGACAAGCTAGAAAATCTATCACTACTAGAATCAACAAACACTATATTCACATGAAAGTGAGAGTCAAGTAGCTCAGTCGTGTCCAACTCTGCAGCCTCATGGACTGTAGCCTACCAGGCTCCTCCATGGGATTTTCCAGGCCAGAGTACTGGAGAGGGTTGCCATTTCCTTCTCCAAGGGATCTTCCCGAGCCAGGGATCAAACCCAGGTCTCCCACATTGGAGGCAGACACTTTACTGTCTGAGCCACCAGGGAGGCCACTATATTCACATAACAGCACACTATTTAACAATGAGGAGGAATAGACAGATGGTAGCTTGGCTTACCACGGTGATCTTTTGAAACGTGGAAAAATACTGACTCGCTATGCTGTGTACCAAGAACCAATATAGTGCTGTGGGTCAATTAAACAAAGTATCAGTATTTAAGTAACTAAGTAACTATAACTCACTCACAGAAAAAGAGAGCAGATATGTGCCTACCAGAGGAGAGTGGAGAGGGAAAGGATGAAGGTGGTCAAAAGGTACAAATTTCCAGTCACAAGATAAGTAAGTCCCAGGGATGCAATGTATAACACGTAAACATAATTAACACTGCTATATGTTATATGTGAAAATCTGTTAGTAAATCCTAGGAGTTCTCATCAGGAGGAAAAAAAGTTTTTTCTATTTCTTTAATTTTGTTATCTGTATGAGATGACGTTCGCTAAACTTACTGTGGGTAATCATTTCACAGTGTATGAAAGTCAAGTCACTATCCTGTACACCTTGTCAATTATATCCCAATAGAGCTGGAAAAAAAATGAATGAGAAGGAATAAACTCACACACAACTACAGGGGTGAAACTCACAAATATACATAACAACACTGATGAAAGAAGCCAGACACAAAAGCAGAATGAAGAGCGTCATTTTTACATGGGTAGGAAGTATACTCCACAAAGAAAATATAACTGTCATGAACCTGATGAAAAAAATCACTACGCAGAGAACACTGGGAAACACAGAAATCTCTAAACCCTGCTCTTAGGTGAGATTTGATCTAAAGCCCACTCAACAGAAACTAATGAATCATGGGAAAAGGTACATCAGCAAACATGTTCAGAAAGTTACTCTATATGTGTGACTTTAAGGAAAGCCCCAAATCCTGAAAAAGCAAAAAATCTCTGACCACAGTGCAATAAAACAAGATGTAACGAAAGCAGAAGTAAAAATAATGCTGTCCGTTGGAAAACCTGAAACTCCCTCTTAAAAAACTTTTGACTCAAAGGGGAATTCAAAATCATAGGTGCAGGATACCTAGAAAATAGCGCAGACGGAGAGAAGACCACACGTGAGACAAGGACAAACTGGTACTCAGAGGAAACTTGATCATCTAAAAACTTAGAATTCCTAAGCAGAAAAGAATGAAATTAAGCATCTGACAAGAAGTCAGAAAAAAGACACAACTGAACGTGAAGGCAAGCAGAAACAATTAACAAAGAAAACAGCCACAAGTAACTTAATGAGCACATCTGAATAAAGCTGAAATTTAAAACAGGAGTTCTCTGGAACAAAAAATAGAGAAAAGCACTTGTGCCCTCAATTACATACAAGACGCCAAAGTTCAGGGAAGTTAAATGACCAGCCCAAGGTCACTAGCTTAGGTTAGAGCACAGCAGAACCTGAACTTGAACCCAGTCAAGTCTGACATCCAGGAGTGCTGGGCACTGGAGAAACACCTGCTACTGTGATTACAGGGTCCACGCTGGCCACCAAGGGGCCAAGGCCCCAAATAAAAGGCCCACAGTTCTCCCAGGCTCTGTCCATGCCCCGGGGCCATGGTGACTGTGCAGGGAGAGTCTGGCCCAGGGTGGAGTGGGGTCTGAGCAGGGAAGCATCAGGTAAAGAACCCCACTCTTAATTTAGGATCCAACAGGCACATGGTGCGCCGGCTACAGGCTCCTCGCCCACTGGGGTCTGCCTTGCGTCTCCCCAGGCACAGCACTTGCTCAGTGGTTCCGGGGACCATCGTCATCACTGCTGATCTACTTAAAACTCTTACAGCTCCTTCTCTCACGGGCAGTGGGGTCAGTCCCTGTTCATCTAGCTCAGCGGCTGAAGCCTGAGAGAGGACTCAGCTAGAAATCCATTTGCAATCTGCAGAGAGCTACTGGCCTATCTCACCTTTTCAACATGCAGTTCACTCAGCAAGTAGAAAAAAATTTTGAAATAAACATTTAGGGCAATTTCAACATACAGTCAGGGATGGACAGCTGGACGGATGAGCCACACAAAGGTCTCTCCCTGTCCAGGGTCACAACTTAGCAAGGACCTGGCAAGTAAAAGAAACACAGGACACATAAGCTCTATTTCCGTTTCTCCTTCCTTTTCTGCCTCCAAATAATGGCGAATTATCAAGTGAGAAGTACTCTGCAAATGCCATCACAATCTATATTGTAAAATCTGATTTAGCAGAGAACAGAAGTTGGAGATGGCATTTGTATTGGATTGTTCCTTTTAACCAGCTCAACAGAGCCATTTCTGAGGACCAGTGATACATAAACAGACATGACTGAATTGACTGGATTCCTGTGACCCCCATCAGGGCCCCGGAACTTGGAGGTGAGGCACTGGGGGCGAGTCTGAGCAAAACTCAGAGCCTGGATGATGCTCTACCAGGAAGGAGCCAGTAAGGCGCCAGTCCGCACCAACCCAGGGGTCTGGCCCATAGGGACCTGTCTTCATTTGAATTTATATGGGTTGCCTCTGTGATTAGTTATCTCTGTTAACTAACAGGTATTTCTAATACACATTCAGTGTAACAAATTCAAATGATCCTAAAATAGGCAAAACAAGTAAATCCAACTCAAAAGGTAACAATGTAAACTTGGTGGATGCTTTGTAAAGCTATCAGCAGTTTGTGGTCTTGGATTTTTATTCTATAGATGAGGGTTGTTACTGTATCATGCAGAAACTTGCTTTCTTTTATTATTGCTTGCTTTCCTTTTATTATACACTGTGGTCATTTTTTTTCTCCCAAGAAAATGCATACCAGCCTGAGACTCTTTTTAACGCCTGCCTAGTATTTCACTGCACATTTGTGCCACATTTGTTTACCCATGCTCTCCAGACATGTAACTTATTTCCAACCTTGTCCTGCAACAAATAACGCTGCAGCCAACATCCTGCCACATGTAACTTTACACGTGGGCCGACACTCCTGTACTGCCTGACATTTCCATGAAGCCTGTTTTTAGTTTGTGCCCAAAGAACCACAGGGCAGACAGAGAGGTGAAGAAGGAGAGAGCTGGGACGCCGTCCAGAGAAACCAGCAGGGCTCAGACCCCAGACCTCTATAATCAGGTTTATCACACAGGAAGCCCTCCAGCAGCTCATGCCCACGGGGATATGGCACACAGCACTCTTAGAACAGACCCTGTCTTCCTCAGGCAGCCCTCCTCCACCCACTGCACTCCCCAGCTTCAGGCTGCAGGCAGCCCCAGAGGAGGCTTGTTAGCAACAAAGCATCCCACCAGGAGGGCAACGCCTCCCTCTAATCCGAGCAGGGAATTTACTCTACCAGGCTGGCAGAATAGTAATTACAGCTGTGCAGAGGATCCTGCCAACAACGTTGGGGTGGCCGTCCTCACTGTGGCCCCCGTAGATGAAGGAGTGGAAGCTGAGAGGTGAATGACCAGGCCAAAGTTGCACCACACCCTCTCGCACTCTATCATGCCCATTCAGAGCTGAGCCGCGTGCAGCAGGGTGAGTGCTGCGACAGAGATGGTCCATCAATAACTAAGCACCCCAAGCCACTCCTCTCTGAAGAAAACAGAATCCCAGTATACTGAAGGCAGGGCTTCCCTGGTGGCTCAGATGGTAAAGAATCTGCCTGCCATGCAGGAGACCCCGGGTTTGATCCCTGGGTCAGGAAGATCCCCTGGAGAAGGGAAGGGCAACCCACTCCAGTATTCTTGCCCTGAGAATACCATGGACAGAGGAGCCTGGTGGGTTACAGTGCACGGGGTCGCAGAAGAGTCAGACGCGCCTGAGTGCCTAACACACACATACTGAAGGCAGGGGGCTAAAAGGGCTGGGCTGGTTTCAGCGCTCTCCAACAAAGTCCAGAGGAGTATAGCCCGGGAATCCGTGCCATTTATTCTCCAAGCCTCAGACTCCAGAGGAAACCCAGGACAATGACAGTCCAGGGCCACCAATCAGGCAAGATCAGGCCTGAAAAGGAAGAACCCCAAAAAGGAGGACCAAGTGTTGTCCAGGGGCTTTCAGGAAGATGCCAATCTGTCTTTTCAGCACTGGAGAAGAGGAGCCACGCGCCCGCATGCACACAGGCTGACTTTCAGCTCAGTTCAGTTCACTCAGACTCACGTCTATCGAGTCGGTATCCTCTGTCGTCCCCTTCTCCTCCTGCCCCCAATCCCTCCCAGCAGATTATTAATGAGAACTGGCTATTACGGGACCAGCCCCTCCACACAGAGCCTTGCGCTCGCAGCCCCCATTCCCTAACTATCACAGACTGTGCTGCCCCTTCCCGACAAGGCCACGTCAGGAGCACATGCCCACCTTGCCCCGCTCCCCGGACTCCCCAGACCAACAGCTGATCACTCGCCTGGCGCTCTGTGGAGAGCAGCGCCTGGCGAACGCTACGCTCTGCTGCCGCCAGACACGACCGGCACGGCACGAAGATACACCCAAGCGGAGAGAGCGACCGCGGCCCTTCTAGGCAGGAAAGGGCCAGAGTGACAGCGCTGGGGAGCCACACACAGATGCCTTAAGTATATACACTTAAAGGCAGGCTCCTGTCTCCTGTTTCCCAGTGGTCGGTCACGTCAGGGTGAGAACTCACAGGTGGTTAAAGCATTCCCATTACTACAAAACGAAATTGTTTAACACAGCACTCATCTCTCAATCTGAAAGAGCGAGCAACTGCAAGGAATGACTTATTTCCTACTCTGTGTGCTTCCTGCAGTGTTTGGGGTTTGTGTGACAGGCCTGTCCTGTCATTGCATTACATTCTTTTAGTGTTTAGGTAAACTGAGCTGTGAGAATCCCTGGTCGCTCAGTCAGTAAGGAATCTGCCTGCAATGCAGGAGACTCAGGATCGACCCCTGGGTGGGAAAGATCTCCTAGAGAAGGAAATGGCACCCCACTCCAGCATTCTTGTGGGGATAATCCCATGGACAGAGGAGCCTGGCGGGCTATAGTCCATGGGGTCGCAAGGGTCAGACACGACTGAGCGACTCAACCACCACCAAACCTGGCGGTACAGAATCAGCACGGCGTCCTGCTTCTAAGCTGACCAGGTGCCATCAGCACAGCAACCCTGGGAGGCAGGTTCCAGCCCCTCTGGGCGGACTGAGAAACAGAGACTCACAGGAGGTCTGTTTAAGGTCCAGAAGGTCTGTCTGCCTGATGCCATCAACTTCAACAAATCTTGTCTTTATTCTTTTCAAAACATTTACCTAAAACTCTCCAAGAAAAGAACTAACTCAGTGAAGGGCAGCAGGCAGGGATCAGACGCTCCTGTTGGGTGTGTTTGCCTTGGAGAGAGTGGACAGTAGGGAGAGGGCCAATGCCCCAGGGAGGCCCTTGGTTACCCTGTCTGAGCTCCTGCCGGTGAGGGGGCGGGGGACTGTGAGGCTTGGGTTTAAATCTTCAGCACAGGGCTGAGCACACAATTAGAAACCCCAACCCCTAGCGAACTAAAGAGCCCCAAGCGTATAAGCCTGCCTGCTCCAAACCCCCAGGCCCTCAGCTAGTGCTGGATCCAGGAGCCATTAATAGCTACTGTTTACTGAGCGCCTGCCCACCTGTGCCAGGCACCTTAGAAACACTTCAGCGTAGGACCCATTGAATCCTCCCCCAGTGTTAGGAGGCAGGTGTCACTGTGACATTTTGCAGACAAAAAGAATGGAGACTTCAGAAGATTAAATCATCTTAGTCACCCAGCTCACAAGTGGAAGAATCTGGATATGAAGACAGCTGACCAAAGCCAAGGCTACTCTCCCTCGGGAAAAGGAATCTGACGGATTCTCTCCAGGTTCCAACCAACCAACAATAACAAGTGCGAGGGCGGGCACTCTATTCCCCACAGCACCCCGCCCTGGGCACTCGTCTCCTGGAGCACCTGGCCTGATGAAATCCCGCCCAGGAGTTTCCAGGGGCTTCGTTTCCGTACTCACTTCACCCACTAGGTGTGAGCTCCTAGAACAGACAGGCGGGGAAAGAGGGGGCCAGAGACAAGTGGGTGAGTAAAGAACTGGGAGCAAGAGGGCAGCGGCCTCCAGATAACTCCTCCCACACAGCAGCCGCATCACCAGCAGCAAGACCACCGAGGGCTGTAATGCAAGCCTCAGAAACCCCCAGAAGGGCTGCTGTGAGAACTCCCCAACGAGGGCGGTCCCTGAATGCACAGAGGCTAGAAGAAAACATCTGTGCCAAGTCCCATGACTTTAACTGAAAAGGAAAATCAAAGGAAACCTGGCTGCCTGTGCCTCTCCGCACAAAGGCCCTGCCAGCCCCCACCAACCCCATCTGAGCAGATGCCCAGGCGCCTGCACTGGAGTCCTCGGCAGCGCCACCTCTGCTGCGCCTGGCAATGCCCATCAAAGGCTGAGATCCTACTCCAGACCACAGGAAGCCTTCCACAGGCCGCTGCTTTTAATTTTGGAAACGTGCGCGCCCAAAATGACCTCAAATGATGATTCATTTAGAAAAGCCCCCAGTTCAGAAACGCCCACTCTCCTATACTACTTTATGTAAATTGGCACAAATTTTTTTAAAGAGTTTAACGGAACTCTTACCGAAACGCTGCTCAACGGGAAGACCCCACACTACAGAAATATACTGTCAAGTGCCATCACATACAAATTATATGTTTATGAAGACAAATTTGACTGAATTTCACCAAAATTGTATTATTCTCCAAAAATTAGAAATAGCCCAATGTCCACTGTTAGGAAACAGGGTAAAATCATGTGAATCCACAGATCATTCTCTGTAGTCGCTAAAATAAATGATGTAGTCCATCTACACAGGTGTCATGGAGCACACCAAGATATTGAGGGGCAGCCTGCTGTAGGTCTACACACACACACGGGGAATGGATAATGTGCCTAATTTCTCTTCCCTGCTTTCAAACAACGGTCTCCTTTCAGAAAGACTGGGGAAGAACCCTTATATTTTTCATATAGATTTAATTTTCCTAAGTACTTTCTAAAACAAATCAACTGGGACTATCCGGGCCAAGGTTAAGATTAAGACCTATTTTCGCTTTCTTCTTCCATACACATGCCTATTTTTAAAAAAACCTTACAAATATTACTTTAAAAACATTAACAGTATGATCGATCTGTATATATTAGTCTGGGGGAAAAAAGCTCATGATTAAGTTTGAAAATGAAGAAAAGAACAGCACGAGCCCATCTTTGCTCTTTAGTATGAGAAGGATAAACACACCGAACCATAAATGATGCTATTGCCTTGGAAGCTGAAGAGAAGAGCATTCATTTTTCTACACATACTTGCTTTTTTTTTCCCCAGTAAGTATATTTTTGCAATTAATTTTATATCAGAAAGAATTCCACTTTATGCTTCAGGGCAGTGTTCCACTCTCCCCAACTATTTCTGAACACTCAGCCCATTCAGACCCATGGACAGGTTGGCCCTCCCAGACCAGCCTGTGTGTTCTGCACGCCCTGAACAGAGTAGTTCTTTAAGCTCTGAACTGGATGTAAACAACACCTGCCAAAAAAAGCTCTAAAGAAACAAAGGAACCGTGGAGAGAGTGCTGGAGGTGACCTCCTTTTTCCAGTTGGTGCGGCAGTGAGATTCACCCCCCCCTAATTCCACACAGAGATGAGCTCGAAGCACGTTGGGAAAATCAACTCAAGGCCTGGAGCTGAAGTCCTACCCCACCCCCCCAGCACTCTCACCACATCCACAATGAAGGGCCTAGCGCTCCGGAAAGCAAGCTGACTCACTAGCTTTCTTCTGCAGCCCAGGCATTTCGACTTAGAAACATATTTTTAATACTCCAGGGCTCCCTATTTTCAAGAGGTGCTTACTTCAAGTCAGCTACGTTCTCCAGAAGGCCTTCCCTGACCGCCTGAACCCGGGCCGAGCTGGGCTCAGCTTCTCACCCAACATGTACGGATGCAGGGCCGTCTGTGTGAGACGCAGAGCATCAGGAGGCGGGAAGCGAAGAATCCGCTTCATGTGACATGCATTCCACTGGGGTGTAAGGGCAAGTCAAAAAAAACACAACAAAAATGTTGGGCAGTTCCCAGGCAGTCCAGTGGTTAGGACTTTGCGCTACCTCTGCAGGGGGCCCAGGACGGATCCCTACTGGGGAAACGGATCCCTACCGGGGAAACGAAGATCCTGCATGCAGGGCAGTACACAAACAAACAACAACAGAAAACCCAAAGTATTTCCAAGTTGTAGGTCATCTACATACAGACAAAGGGATATAAACAAAATGTGGTCGCTGAGTGCACAACACAGACTGCTGCTGCTGCTCAGTCGCTTCAGTCGCGTTCAACTCTGTGTGAGCCCACCAAGCTCCTCTATCCGAGGGATTCTCCAGGCCCTCCTCCAGAGGATCTTCCTGACCCAGGGATCAAACCCAGGTCTCCTGCATTGCAGGCAGATTCTTTTACAGCTGAGCCACCAGGGAAGAGACTACTGTTCAGCCTTAAAAATGAATGGAATGCCACAACAACACAGATAGATGAGCCTTGAAAAACCATGCTAAGTAAAAGAAGCCATTCACCAAAGGACAAATATTGGATACTTCCACTTATCTGAGGGACCCAGACCAATCAAACTCAGAGACAAACAGTAAACAAAGTTGCCAGGGCCTGAGGCAGGGGGCAGGGGGAACGG
>SJYW01017911.1:948679-1000680 GCA_006410735.1 Raphicerus campestris | reverse complement strand
CCCCTCTGAAGGATTATTTTATTGTGCTTTCAAGTTTTTTTTTTTTTTTTTGCTCAAAGTACTGACTCATGTTGCTAATGGCTGTATGCTGGTTGTATGTCTCATTGTTCTACCGCTTTAAGATTGCTCATTTCTGTATTTGTTTCTATTTCAAACCAGAATAGGCCAGTTGGGCCAGTACATGTATTTCTAAACTTGATCATGAGGCTTCTCTTTCGTCAAAGGTGTGTATCTTGCTCTGGGTGGGCAGGTGTAAATAGGGCCTGTCTACACTAGATTTTAAAGCAGTGCATTTCCCTGTGAAAAAGAAAATTTCTAACAGAGAGATGTTGGGGTTTGTGTCCTGAATTTCATATTTTAGTCAGGGCAAACTAGACTGGCTTCTTTTCCAATCATAGCTTGATTTCTTTCTTAAGATTTTTTTTCCTGGGGCTGGTACAGACTTAAACCTTGGATTTGTCCTTTGAACAAAGAAATAAAGGCATAATTTGGAAAATACATGTACATATAACTGAGTCATTTTCCTGTACACCTGAAACTCAGTATTGTAAATCAACTATAAAATTCAGTGAAAAAAAGAGGCAATGAGGTATATCACAGGACTATATTGAGTATCTTGTAATAGTGTATAAGGGAAAATAATCTGAAAAGAAAAATATATGTAACTAGATCATTTTGCTGTACACCTTAAACGTATTGTAAATCACTGTACTTCAATTAAAAAAAGGAAAGTAAGGACGTCTCTGGTGGTGTAGTGGTTAAGACCACTAGAAGACTGTGCTTCCGACAGAGGGGTGCGGGTTTGATTCCTGGTCAAGGAAGTAAGATCCCATGTGCTTTGTGGCACAACCAGAAAATAAAGTAAAACAAAAAAAGAAAAGGCATGGCCTGTGGTGCTGGAGATCAGAGAGAGGTGGGAGAGGGTGAGCTTTCTGGTGGAATAAAATTGTCTAGACAGGCTTTTGGGTGAACACGGTGCCATCTGGACTGGTGTCCTCCCCGGGGAACGGGAGGACCCGGGCTTTGCTGTGGGCGATGTCGCTGTGCCTCTGTGGGTGGCACGTGGGAATCTGCTCTGGAGGGAGGCCTGCCCTCCTGAGCTGAGCCAAAGGTCTTGGCTGGGCTTGTTCGGAGCTCTGCTTGCTTTTTTTTGGCGGTGGTTTTCTGTGCTGCCCGAGCTCAGGGCTGGGTCGCTCCTGTGAGGGTGTTGGCTTGTGAAGCTGTGCAGGTGGGGAGGTGTCTGTGGGCAGAGCGTGGTCTCTCTTGAGTTGCTGGCAGTCCTTCACATTCTCTCAGGTGACTTCCTTCCACTCTCACCTCTGTAACTGGTTTTGTAGCTCTGCTCTGTATCCTTCCTCCTTTCAAGAAAGCTGCCAGCCTTTTTTCCTCCTCGTGGTAATGCAGAAACCGTAAGTGTTGCTTTTAGAAGTCACTGCCGGACTTTGGCCAGGCATGGTGCAAGGCCCTTTAAGTACTTTTCCCCCAAAAGCAACCTTTCCCCTGAGGGGTGGGGGGACTGCAAAATACTGAAAGGAATAAAGACAAAAATAACACAAATCACCTCTAACCTCACCATCCAGAGGCAACTGCATTAAGACTCGTGGATTTCTTTCCTTTGATTATATGTTTTTTTCAAAATTAGAAAATACTGCTGTATACACTATTCAGGGATTATAGATCCTCTTAACGTTATAGTATATTTCCCCGAGTTGTTGAAAACATGATTTTTTAATAATTGTGTAGTTGCTGTTACATGGATATGTCGTGATTTATTTAATCTTCCATTATTAGATTGTTGTTACCCACTTTGTGTTCTTACAAACAAGACTTTAGGGAGCATCCTTGCTTACCAAGCCTTGCGTCCATGTTGCTGTTTCCTTGGGTGGAATTCCCAGTTGGAGAGTGTGCAGGCTCCTGCTTTGGCTCAGCAAGTGTCTCCTGCAGCCCTGGTTACCTCTGTGTCCAGCCTCGGTCACAAGGTGGCTTTCTTCTTAGACTGCTGAGTTCTGGGTGTCTCAGTCCTGGCGAAGCCCTTTGATGAGCGGAGTTGGGGTCTCACCTGTTTCCTGGCTTTGAGATGTGTATAAGAGACAGGTGTTAATAAGTGCAGCGTTCCAGTGTGCGGAGACATCAAGTTCTGGAGACAGACAGTGGTTGCACGACACTGGGCATGTGCTTAACCCTACTAGACTGTATACACTTAAAAATGGCTACAATGGTAAATCTTATGTCATTTCTATTCTACAATAACTTTTTAAGAAAACAACAATTAAAAAAACTGTTTTTTAAAGTTGTGAAAAGAAAGCAAGAGGAAAAAAGCAAACAGAGAAGCAGCATGGGCCAGGGAAGAATCACGGAGGGTGATGAGGGAGGTGGGCTGAGCAGCTTGGAAAGCCTCTCTAAGGAGGTGCTGTCTCCTGCACTGGACACGAGCTCCTGAGGAACATGAGCAGGACAGCCACATCTAAGTCCCAGAACAGTAAATGTCTAAATCGAGGCCTTTGTCCACACCAAAGCCAGGAAACAGGTGAGACCCCAACTCCGCTCATCAAAGGGCTTCGCCAGGACTGAGACACCCAGAACTCAGCAGTCTAAGAAGAAAGCCACCTTGTGACCGAGGCTGGACACAGAGGTAACCAGGGCTGCAGGAGACACTTGCTGAGCCAAAGCAGGAGCCTGCACACTCTCCAACTGGGAATTCCACCCAAGGAAACAGCAACATGGACGCAAGGCTTGGTAAGCAAGGATGCTCCCTAAAGTCTTGTTTGTAAGAACACAAAGTGGGTAACAACAATCTAATAATGGAAGATTAAATAAATCACGACATATCCATGTAACAGCAACTACACAATTATTAAAAAATCATGTTTTCAACAACTCGGGGAAATATACTATAACGTTAAGAGGATCTATAATCCCTGAATAGTGTATACAGCAGTATTTTCTAATTTTGAAAAAAACATATAATCAAAGGAAAGAAATCCACGAGTCTTAATGCAGTTGCCTCTGGATGGTGAGGTTAGAGGTGATTTGTGTTATTTTTGTCTTTATTCCTTTCAGTATTTTGCAGTCCCCCCACCCCTCAGGGGAAAGGTTGCTTTTGGGGGAAAAGTACTTAAAGGGCCTTGCACCATGCCTGGCCAAAGTCCGGCAGTGACTTCTAAAAGCAACACTTACGGTTTCTGCATTACCACGAGGAGGAAAAAAGGCTGGCAGCTTTCTTGAAAGGAGGAAGGATACAGAGCAGAGCTACAAAACCAGTTACAGAGGTGAGAGTGGAAGGAAGTCACCTGAGAGAATGTGAAGGACTGCCAGCAACTCAAGAGAGACCACGCTCTGCCCACAGACACCTCCCCACCTGCACAGCTTCACAAGCCAACACCCTCACAGGAGCGACCCAGCCCTGAGCTCGGGCAGCACAGAAAACCACCGCCAAAAAAAAGCAAGCAGAGCTCCGAACAAGCCCAGCCAAGACCTTTGGCTCAGCTCAGGAGGGCAGGCCTCCCTCCAGAGCAGATTCCCACGTGCCACCCACAGAGGCACAGCAACATCGCCCACAGCAAAGCCCGGGTCCTCCCGTTCCCCGGGGAGGACGCCAGTCCAGATGGCACCGTGTTCACCCAAAAGCCTGTCTAGACAATTTTATTCCACCAGAAAGCTCACCCTCTCCCACCTCTCTCTGATCTCCAGCACCACAGGCCATGCCTTTTCTTTTTTTGTTTTACTTTATTTTCTGGTTGTGCCACAAAGCACATGGGATCTTACTTCCTTGACCAGGAATCAAACCCGCACCCCTCTGTCGGAAGCACAGTCTTCTAGTGGTCTTAACCACTACACCACCAGAGACGTCCTTACTTTCCTTTTTTTAATTGAAGTACAGTGATTTACAATACGTTTAAGGTGTACAGCAAAATGATCTAGTTACATATATTTTTCTTTTCAGATTATTTTCCCTTATACACTATTACAAGATACTCAATATAGTCCTGTGATATACCTCATTGCCTCTTTTTTTCACTGAATTTTATAGTTGATTTACAATACTGAGTTTCAGGTGTACAGGAAAATGACTCAGTTATATGTACATGTATTTTCCAAATTATGCCTTTATTTCTTTGTTCAAAGGACAAATCCAAGGTTTAAGTCTGTACCAGCCCCAGGAAAAAAAATCTTAAGAAAGAAATCAAGCTATGATTGGAAAAGAAGCCAGTCTAGTTTGCCCTGACTAAAATATGAAATTCAGGACACAAACCCCAACATCTCTCTGTTAGAAATTTTCTTTTTCACAGGGAAATGCACTGCTTTAAAATCTAGTGTAGACAGGCCCTATTTACACCTGCCCACCCAGAGCAAGATACACACCTTTGACGAAAGAGAAGCCTCATGATCAAGTTTAGAAATACATGTACTGGCCCAACTGGCCTATTCTGGTTTGAAATAGAAACAAATACAGAAATGAGCAATCTTAAAGCGGTAGAACAATGAGACATACAACCAGCATACAGCCATTAGCAACATGAGTCAGTACTTTGAGCAAAAAAAAAAAAAAAAACTTGAAAGCACAATAAAATAATCCTTCAGAGGGGAAAAAAAAAAAAAACCCTCTGATTTTTAAAAGGGAGTGGGGGATGGGCCAACCAAAAGGCCTAACAAAAATCCCTGGGCCAGCCTCCAGGCAACTAGACCAGGCAGGAACTAGTTCTGACTTGCCATTCCTGAAATTCCTCTCTCCCAAGGTTTTCTGGCTCTTCCTTCCCCAGATTCTCTTTTTACCCATTTGGGCTTGAAGGAGACTGGAGAGGACCCAGAATGTTTAAAGAGAGACAAGCACCCACAATTGGCTGAAAACAAGCCCCTCCACCGTGCAGGTAGCATTACGGAGCCAGTCAGAGCGGAAATTCACAGGTAAATAAAAAGGTTGTGGAAGGAGCAGTGAATTCATCACATCACCACCCAGCTAACCTCCACAGTGCTGGGCCAGACTGAAATCAAGATGGAAAGGATGGGCCAAGAGGCAGGAAGTAGGGAAAATTGAAAGGATGACTGGACCCACTAGAACGTCTCAGTCACACAACCAGAAGGCCAGAAGGTTCCAAGGAGGTTTAAAAAAAACCACACACAGAGAACAAAACAAAACCAAGGTGGTTGTGGGAATGCCAGAATGAACTGAAACAAATTCCCCACTGACTGCAGAACCACCTTACGTTCAAGCAGAGTCTCCAGGGCCCTTTACAAACAAGCTATAGGCTTGGTCCAGAGGAAAGTGAGGTCTCAGTCCTTACCCATGGCCAAGACTGGGGTCAGTCTCCCCAAACTAGCCTCAGTCCTTCCTATGGTCTCCCATAAACAGCACAAACCTCAGACTTGGCTGAGTAGCCTCTCTTTTGGCCTCTCTGGTGCTACAAGGCAAAATCAAAACATCAGCTGCAGACAGAATTTGGGGTGGTTCCATCCACCAAAATGACAGGAGCTAAAGATCAGGAATTAAAAAGACACCAGAAAACCAGATAACCAACAAAAACAAACATACATACGTTTTCATCACCCTCCCATGGATGGAAGTGCTTTGCTGCAAATAGTATGTGAGGCTCCCAAGAGCCCCAACAGATACCCAAGGCAAGGTGTAATTATTCCCATTTTACAGATGCAGGAGCTGAGGTTGAGACTTGCGTAAGCTAACCCAGTGAGGACCAGAATTCAGGCTCCAAGGGACACATGTGTCCAAGCAAATGTTTATTTGCCATTCCCTTCGGAAAACAGTTACCCTCAAGAGGCAAGACTCCCTGGGCCTCTGCTTGGTGTCCTCAGCCTCGAGCATCTCGTGTTTTCTGCTGTGCCTTAAACCCAGTTGCGGGAACAGCCACAGAAAGGGCAGGCAGCCTGATCCCAGGGGAGAAACCCACTGCCACACAGCCCAGATCGATGGAGTTCCTGAGGGCTCCAAAGCCTGCTCTTCTCCAGCCTGGTCTCCCCACTGAGCCCCAGCGCTGAACGAGCAAGAGCCTAGTGATGTTCCGTGCCCTGCAGTCCTTCTCCCTGGCCATGCCTCAGCCCAGCACCTGTGGCATCTGCCTGACCACTCAGCATGAAGGGTGGCACCACCAGTGGCTCGGCTTCCATCCTAGGACTTGACAGCAGGTGTACAAACAGCCACAGGAAAAACCACCATTAAGCACCAACTGTGTGCCAGGCCTTATGAGGGAGAGGATGCAAGGTCCCTACCTGTGTCAACGAAGGCTCTGGGAATCTGGGCTATTTAACACAAGCAGGGCTTGAACCTCAAAGTCAGGGCCTCCCCAGGCCCACCTAACACCCCAGCACTGCGCAAACAGGGCTAGATGGCTGCAAGTGGATTCCCAGAAACCANTGTCACAAGTTCACGGGAAGTCTGTTTGTGGTTTACTTTATCACAGCGCCGTGGCAGAGCCGGCCTGTCTGGAATGTGAAGGAACCCGAATCCTGCCCAGCTCAGGAGAAGGCAGCCGGGGTCAGGGACTGCAGCCTCTGATAAGGACCAAGTGAGCTCTCTCCGGGGTCGCACGCCCCAAGGTGAAAGACGATCTCGAGTCCCTGAGGTGTGCCCTGCCGCATCTTTTGCCGTCGTGGTTGGTAAATGTTTTTTACTTTTCTGGCCTGCACCAGGTCCTGGTTGCGACACACGGCATCTTTAGTTGCGGCATGTGAACTCTTAGCTGTGGCAGAGTTCCCTGACCAGGAATTGAACCCAGGCCCTCTGCACTGGGAGGCCAGAGTCTTAGCCACTGGACCACCCAGGAAGAAGCTGCATCATACCTCCTTTATCCATTCATCTGTCTGTGGGCGTTTAGGTTGCTTCCATGTCTTGGCTATTGTGAACAGTGCTTCAGTGAACACTGGGGTGCCTCATGTTTCTTTTTGAACTCTATTCTTTTATGACTTTGGTAAAAAAAAAAAAATAGGAGAAATTAGAAAGTTTTGAAGAAAACCGGAGACCCGCTGGGTTGGAAGGGGCCCTTAGTGAAAGAGAAGTTGCTCAGTCATATCTGACTCTTTGTGACCACATGGACTATAGCCTACCAGCTTCCTCCATCCATGGAATTTTCCAGGTAATAGTACTGGAGTGGGTTGCCATTTCTTTCTCCAGGGGATCTTCCCAACCCAGGGATCGAACTCAGGTCTCCTGCATTGCAGGCAGATGCTTTACCACGTAAGATCTGTTAATTCAGCTGTCCTCGGGTGGGCTCACCTCTCCCACATGCTGGCCACGTGACCAGGCGCTCTGTGTAAACACCTCCAATTTGGGGAGCTCACTGCCAGCCCTGCGGGGTCACCAGGACTTGACATCCTGTCCTGGTTCCCTGGTGGCCTGCTCTCCCTGGTCCCATTCTGCCCGCAGCTGCTCCAGAGATGGAAAGGGTTTTATTGGGGGCGGGGGCAGGGAAGAGACCTACCGCCGAGGCAGGCAGGGGGGGTTTCCTGAGGAACCCTCAGCAGGCAGACATCTGTTTAAGCCGACAGGCTGCCCAGCCTGGGGAGCAGGAGGGGCCAGGAGGCAGGGAGAAGACAGACTGGATCTGCCATCTGCAAATGTTCCCCTTGGGTGGCCTTGAAAAGGGACCCCCGGGGACCCAGGCCTCGAGTTCTCTCTGAATCCACCACTGTGGGGGTCTCAGGCTGGAGTTAATCCCCTAAGTGCTGGTGTGCAGGCACCTGGTTCACTTTGGGCCCAGCTCCTGTGTGTGGCCTTTTGGGCTTTGTGTTCCCGTTTGTAGCTGAGACCTGTGATGGAGGTTGTGACTTGTTCAGGCTGGAGCGGGGCACAGCCCAGGACAGGACCTACGGAGGTCACTGATGCCAAACCAGGCTGCTGTGTGCTTTGAACTTTGAAAGAAAGAGAGCGGGTCTTCATCCTCTTTGCCTGCACTGCCAGTGCATCACAGGGATCACGAACTTGAGTCAATCAGAAAAGGTACCTCTTGGACCCTTCAGAGCACAGGAGCAGGGGAACCCACACAATCTGCAGGGAGCCCCTGCAATAACCATCTCTGCACACTAGAGGGTGCTGTGGGACAGAAACCGAGTCCCCAGTGGCCCAATCATCCTGTTCAGCTGAAGCCAGCAAGGGTGACAGGCGAGGAGGAGCTGTCATTCCTGGGACTTGCCCTTTGTGAGAACCACCTCACTGGGTCCTTGCAGCGAACCTGGGGCTAAGTACTGTTAGCACCCCATCTGCCACTTTACAGATTAAGAAACCGAGTTCAGCATCGTTAAGTGATTTGGCCCAAGTCTTGAAGTTAGAGGGGCTTCCCTCATAGCTCAGTTGGTAAAGAATCCACCTGCAATGCAGGAGACCCCAGTTTTATTCCTGAGTCGGGAAGATCTGCTGGAGAAAGTCTAGGCTACCCACTCCAGTATTCTGCAGCTTCCCTTGTGGCTCAGCTGGTAAACAATCTGGCTGCAATTTGGGAGACCTGGGTTCAGTCCCTGGATTGGGAAGATCCCCTGGAGAAGGGAAAGGCTACCCACTCCAGTATTCTGGCCTGGAGAATTCCATGGACTGTATATTCCACGGGATTGCAAATAGTTGGACACGACTGAGCGACTTTCACTTTCACTTTAGAGAGAGCTAAAGCTTGAACTTGATCCTGACCCCAGAGCTCGAAGGGTGGACCACATGCCCCCCACCCCCATGATGTCTGGCTCCGTCTCTCCTCCTAGGTCCCTTCTAGATAGTTCCCTTTAACTCAGTGAGGTTTACCCAGGCCTCCTGAGCAGTGGGGAGAGGGTCTCCCTACCAGAGGTTGGGGTGTGGGGGTGTCCGGGGGCCCTGGGGAAGGAGCTGGGGCTGTGGGGCCAGCTGTGGACGTGGGGAGGGAAATCCCAAGCCAGCGGGCTGGAAGTCCTCCTGCTTTGGCCCCTGGCAGAGCTGGCCCCCTGGGAGCCCGCCAGGCTTATTAATATCCTGCTGAGTCAGGGGGCTCTTGAGTTTCTGCATCACAAGACAAGAGGCAGGAATATCCTTGACTCCCCAGCGTCCTCTCTTCGCCTGCCCTGCCCACCTCAGGCTGGGGCCCCTGTGGGTCTGAGTGGTCAGGTGGCCCTGGAGGGGGCAGGTCACTTCACCCGACTTAGAGGTGGAGGCGAGAAGCCGGTCCAGGCACAGCTCCTCCAAGGCCCGGCACACGGGAGTGGCTGAGAGCAGGAGCTGCCCTTCCAGAAAAGGCCCTGCCGGGGGGCCCAGCCCTGTCCTTGTTGCTGTGGGTCCGGCAGCTGGGGCAGAGCAGGGAGGAGGGTGGGTGGACAGCCTGGTCCGGTTCTCAAAGAGCTCATCGCCTGTCNGCAGGTCACTTCACCCGACTTAGAGGTGGAGGCGAGAAGCTGGTCCAGGCACAGCTCCTCCAAGGCCCGGCACACGGGAGCGGCTGAGAGCAGGAGCTGCCCTTCCAGAAAAGGCCCTGCCAGGGGGCCCAGCCCTGTCCTTGTTGCTGTGGGTCCGGCAGCTGGGGCAGAGCAGGGAGGAGGGTGGGTGGACAGCCCGGTCCGGTTCTCAAAGAGCTCATCGCCTGTCCAATGTGGGGTCCCCCAGCCAGCAGCTGGGCCCAGACAGAGGCTGGGCCCCTCCTATGGCCAAACCGATGAACTCTCCCAGACATTTGGAATTGGGTCTCAGGGACTCTGGTCGCATGAGGTGGGCACTGGCTGAAGGGAAGAGCATCTGAGCTCGGGGAAGGAGGTGGTGAGGGATCCATGCAGGTGTGTCCATGGCAACAGAGGGGCCCGACTGCAGTAGACACGTGAAAAGACAGGCGCCCCCAGGAGAGCAGCCCCCTAGCCCCTGGCTCTTAGCCCTCTGTGCCCAGTTCCCGCCCCAGTATCCAGGAGGCCACTCTGCATCTCCCATGCAACACCCTCGTTTCTGCCCCAGACTTCCACACGACCCTGCGAGGGTGGGGAGAGGTGACTCATTTCTTGACCGCCTGGCCCTTGGAGCTCTCCAGTCACAGTTTAAAACTATTCGCTGAGGACCTCACAGGCGTCAGAGCCCAGCCTGAGTGAGATACACGTGGCCTGTTCTCCAAGTCTCACAAGATACCTGTTCTTCCCATTTTTCGGATGAAGAAACTGAGGCCCACAAGGCAAAGTCAGCTACCACTAGGTGATAAAGCCAAGACTCAAACCCAGGTCTGGGTGATTATAGAGCCCTTACTATTTTTATTTATTTATTTGGCTGCACTGGGTCTTNTGAAGAAACTGAGACCACAAGGCAAAGTCAGCTACCACTAGGTGATAAAGCCAAGACTCAAACCCAGGTCTGGGTGATTATAGAGCCCTTACTATTTTTATTTATTTATTTGGCTGCACTGGGTCTTAGTTACAACTCTTGGTATCTTCAGTCTTCATTACAGCATGAAGGACTTTTTAGAGGCAGCATGAGGGATCTGAGCTTTCCTGGTGGTTCCGTGGTAGAGGATCCGCCTGCAGTGCAGGAGATGGGTGCCATCCCTGGGTTGGGCGTTGGCTCCCGAGGCCTTCTGGAGCCCTTATCAGCCAGGTCCACACAGCACAGATCGGGCAGCCCGCCCTGGCCTGGCCCCTTGCAGCTCATTATCAAGGGACACATTCCACCCAACCACCCATGGAAGGTGGGGAAAATAGAGCCTGCCACTTTCTGGCCCGTCTTCTGAGTTTTACCAAGTAGGGAAGGGGCACTCCAGGGACAGGAAGGGGGTTATTACAACAGGAAGCCCCGGCACTGGATTCTTCAACTGGCACGAGAAAATCCCGGGGGCTGGAGTGTAACCCTTGGAAGCGCTGACCTTGCTGGGTGGGCCTATGGAAGGGACAGCTGCTTCTTTGGCCCGATTTTTTTTTTAATTGGAGCATAATTGCTTTACAATATTGTATATTGATATATGGTTTCTGCCATATATCATATCATATACCCTCTGGGCAGGGTCTCAAAGCACCGTCATCCTCACACACCGGTCTGTCCACCCTCTTAAGGATGAGAGAATCAAGGCTCAGATCGCAGGTGATGGAGGGTCTTGCCTCTCAGGGCAGTGAGCTGGAGCGGGCAGAGGGTCAAGCATGCGGCTGGTACCCGAGGCAGGGCTGCGAACCCCTCTCTGTGGGTCACACGCACACACACACCCTGATTCGGCACTAACTACCTGGCAGGCGTGTGCCTGCCTCTCCACGTGGACAAGCACCATCCCTAGTCCCCAGCACTCTTGGATCAAGAGATCTTTGTGATTCCCATTGTGTGGATGAAGAAACAGGCTTAGGGTTTGCCCTGGGGGTCCACTGGTTAAGACTGCACTTCCAGTGGATGGGGCTTGGGTTCCATCCCTGTCAGGGAACTAAGTTCTCACAAGCCCAGGCCAAAAAAAGAAAGAAAGAAATTGAAGCTTAGATGGATGAGGTCGCTAGTCCAGGGTCACCCAGCTCTAAGTGGAGGAGCCAGGGTTAGGTCCCATGTCTGACTTCCACGTGCAAGCTCCCCAAGGCCACAGTCCTGTTCCTTCAAATGAGCTCAGTTATCACCTCGTCTATACAGCGCTTTCACGCTCCAGCAGTCTCAGTCCAACCATGGCCAAGAAAATAGGCAGAAAAAGGTCTGCGCTGGGCACCGTCAAAGTCAATGCCGACGGCCCAGCACTCTGATCCCAGGTTGCGCTTTGCACAAACACAGTGAGCCTGGTCCCAAAGGTGAGGCAGGCTGGGCCATGGCACTGTGTGCCCCCGGAGGGTTTGTCGGCAAGGCAGGTGGGGGAGTGCTTTCAGAGGATGGCATGAGAACTCTAAAAGTAAAGGAGGCTGGCCAGTCAGTGGGTTGGGGGGGGTCAGGTAGCCCATGGCAAGTGGCCAGCCCTCTGGGGCATCACGGCAGAGTCACCGCCTGTGAGAAGCCTGGGACGCAGCAGAGGGCGGCAGTTCCAGCAGCAGGCGAGCGGCTCACATTTCAGGGCCTCGGCTTTTCGGGATGACTCTGGGAGCTCCAAGCGACAAACTTGCTCTGTAGCCACTGGCCCTGGGTGGAGACTATTCTTGGAAGCGTTGCAGGTCTCATAAAATAGGAGAAAATTTCAAGGACCGCCTCCCACCCCTTAACCACTGTACCTCCAGGTGAGTCCAGGGTCTGAATATGATTAATAACTCTATGTCAATACATTTGAAAACTTAGATGAAATGGTCCAAAACTTGGAAAAAATATAACCTACCAAGACGGGGTCAGGAAGTAGAACACTTGAATACAACTATGTTTAAAATACTTTTGTTTATTTTGTTACTTTTGTTTAATAAAATGTGTTATTTTATTATTGTTCCCTGCTGGCTCTTCACTGTTGCCCAGGCTTTTCTCTCCTGGTTCAAGGGCTTCTCAGTGTGGTGGCTTTTTTTGTTTCAGAGCTCTGGCCCTACAGCACGTGGGGTCAGTATTAGCAGCTCTGCGGCAAGTGGGATCCTCCCTGACCAGGGATCAAACCTGTGTCTGCTGCATTGCCAGGCAGATTCTTTACCCCTGAGCCACTAGGGAAGCCCCAAACAGAACGATGAAAAAGAATGAGATATCCTTTTAAGTATTAAGGAGTAAAAGAGAGGCATAAAACACCAGGAGTTGATGATCTGAAGGTGAGTTCTAGCGAACATCTAAGGAACAGATCCTTCTAATATCACACCAGGTTTCCCAGGAAATAAATGAGGGTGATTCACTCCACCAGGCTGATATAATCTGGATCATGAAACCAGACAAGAACAGTAGGATAAAGAAAACTTAGGGACACATACATGTCACTCAAAAATATAAGGGTGAAAGTACCGAATCTCTGGGTCAGTCCATGCTGCTCAAATGGTATTATTTCATTCTTTTCGCTGGCTGAGTGATAGTCCATCATATCCTTGTTCCTCGTCTACTTTATCCATTCCTCTGTTGACGGGCATCTAGGTTTTTCCTGTCTCGGCTATTGTAAACAGTACTGTGATGACCACAGTCATACTCAGGGAAGTGAAGTCAGACAGAGAGGCAGACATGTGATATGACACCCTTGTACATGGCATCTAAAAAGATAGGGCTCACGTGAACTTATTCACAACATCGAAGCAGACGCATAGACCTAGAGAATGAACTTATGGCTGCTGGGGGGAGGATGGGGTGGAAGGATAGGGAGTGTGGGATGGACATGTACACATGGCTGTATTTGAAATGGATAACCAACAAGGACCTACTGTATAGTACAGGGAACCCCGATCAATGTTATGTGCCAGCCTGGATGGGCGGGGGATCAAGGGGGAATGGATACATGTATATGCATGGGTGAGTCCCTTCACTGTTCACCTGAAACTATCACAGCATTGTTAATCGGCTATCAGTTCAGTTCAGTCTCTCTCAGTCGTGTCCGACTCTTTGGGACCCCATGGACTGCAGCACGCCAGGCCTCCCTGTCCCCATCACCACCTCCCAGAGCTTACTCAAACTCATGTCCATCGAGTTGGTGATGCCATCCAACCATCTCATCCTCTGTCATTCCCCTCTTCTCCCACCTCAGTCTTTCCCAGCTTCAGGGTCTTTCCAAATGAATCAGCTCTTCGCATCAGGTGGCCAAGGTACTGGAGCTTCAGCTTCAGCATCAGTCCTTCCAGTGAATATTCAGGACTGATTTCCTTTAGGATGGGCCCGTTGGATCTCCTTGCTGTCGGCTATACTCCAATAGAAAATAAAGCGTTAAAAAAAATACTAACTAAAACGTTAGTAGGTTGAATACAATAGTGTATAAAAGAGTGCAACACACATAATGGAATGAGCTTTATGCCAAAATTGCAGAGGATGGTTCAATACTAGAGAAATCAGCGGCATTTAACACATTAACTGATTAAAGGAGGAAACAACTACAGGGTCATTTTAATAGACGCTGAAGAGCTATTTTCAAAAGTTCAGCATAAATTCGTGGTAGGAAACTTCTCAGTAAATCAGAAATAGGAGGGAACTTCCTTGGCTGATAAATGGGTAAACATTAGCAACATTCCCTCTGAGATTAGACATAAGAAACATTATGTTTCAGACTTCTTGGCAATCCAGCAGTCAGGACTCTGCGCTTCCGCTGCAGGGGGCGTGGATTCGATTTCAGGTCGGGGAACTGAGATCCCACATGCTGCACGGTGAGGCCAAAGACAGGAAAGAAGCATTATGCTTCCCATTACTGCTCTTGTTCCACAACGAGCACTGGAAATCCTCCCTTAACAATAAGACTGGAAAAAAATCATTAAAAACACAGAGGTTGGGAAAGAATACGAAACACGTTATCTTCAGATACGCTCAACGACATAGGAAACCAAGAAGAGTTTAGCAAGACACCTAGATACAAGAGCCACACATAAATAGAGCTGCATTTCTAGAAGCCAGGACTCTGGAAAATGTGCTTTAAAAGGCAGGGAGGGGGGGGCCAGCCGTAAGAGTGCAAAACTTTTAAGCATCCAAGCATGAGTCTATGGGCTTCCCTGGTGGCACAGTGGCAACAAGCCCGCCTGCCAATGCAGGAGATGAAAGTTCAATCTCTGGGTTGGGAAGGTCCCCTGGGGGAAGAAATGGCAGCTGATTCCAGAATTCTTGCCTGAAAAATCCATGGACAGAGGAGCCTGGTGGGATATAATTGTCCATGCAGTCACAAAGAGATGGACACAAATGAGCGGGTGAGCACTCAGATGCAAGAATACATCTAATGAAGTAAAGGTAAGAATTAGGCAGAAAATTATACTAGTCCATGAAAATAAGTTGAGGCTTAAAAGGACAGATAACCCATAATTAAGGACAGAAGGGCCAGTTAGCATAAAAATGACAGTTCTCCACAGATTGATCTGCGGATTCAATGCAATTTCAATTAAAGTCTTAATGGGGGCTCTTGTAGAATCTGAGTCTTCCCTGGTGGCTCAGCCAGTAAAGAGTCAGTCAGCCTGCAATGTGGGAGACCCAGGTTCAATTTGACCAGTGATTCTAAAGTTTAATATGAGCGAGCAAAGGATTGTGCTACTCCAGGAGAGGAGGAATACAGACAAGAATGCATCCCATCTGTCAATCAGGACTTACAAAGCTATGACACTTGCTGCTGCTAAGTCGCTTCAGTCGTGTCCAACTCTGTGCAACCCCATAGATGCAGCCCACCAGGCTCGCCCATCCCTGGGATTCTCCAGGCACGAACACTGGAGTGGGTTGCCATTGCCTTCTCTAATGCATGAAAGTGAAAAGTGCAAGTGAAGTCGCTCAGTTGTGTCCGACGCTATGACACTTGGGCAGCAGTAAATAAAATAATCAACAACCAAAAATGCAAACAACNGGGGGGTCAGGTAGCCCATGGCAAGTGGCCAGCCCTCTGGGGCATCACGGCAGAGTCACCGCCTGTGAGAAGCCTGGGACGCAGCAGAGGGCGGCAGTTCCAGCAGCAGGCGAGCGGCTCACATTTCAGGGCCTCGGCTTTGCGGGATGACTCTGGGAGCTCCAAGCGACAAACCTGCTCTGTAGCCACTGGCCCTGGGTGGAGACTATTCTTGGAAGCGTTGCAGGTCTCATAAAATAGGAGAAAATTTCAAGGACCGCCTCCCACCCCTTAACCACTGTACCTCCAGGTGAGTCCAGGGTCTGAATATGATTAATAACTCTATGTCAATACATTTGAAAACTTAGATGAAATGGTCCAAAACTTGGAAAAAATATAACCTACCAAGACGGGGTCAGGAAGTAGAACACTTGAATACAACTATGTTTAAAATACTTTTGTTTATTTTGTTACTTTTGTTTAATAAAATGTGTTATTTTATTATTGTTCCCTGCTGGCTCTTCACTGTTGCCCAGGCTTTTCTCTCCTGGTTCAAGGGCTTCTCAGTGTGGTGGCTTTTTTTGTTTCAGAGCTCTGGCCCTACAGCACGTGGGGTCAGTATTAGCAGCTCTGCGGCAAGTGGGATCCTCCCTGACCAGGGATCAAACCTGTGTCTGCTGCATTGCCAGGCAGATTCTTTACCCCTGAGCCACTAGGGAAGCCCCAAACAGAACGATGAAAAAGAATGAGATATCCTTTTAAGTATTAAGGAGTAAAAGAGAGGCATAAAACACCAGGAGTTGATGATCTGAAGGTGAGTTCTAGCGAACATCTAAGGAACAGATCCTTCTAATATCACACCAGGTTTCCCAGGAAATAAATGAGGGTGATTCACTCCACCAGGCTGATATAATCTGGATCATGAAACCAGACAAGAACAGTAGGATAAAGAAAACTTAGGGACACATACATGTCACTCAAAAATATAAGGGTGAAAGTACCGAATCTCTGGGTCAGTCCATGCTGCTCAAATGGTATTATTTCATTCTTTTCGCTGGCTGAGTGATAGTCCATCATATCCTTGTTCCTTGTCTACTTTATCCATTCCTCTGTTGACGGGCATCTAGGTTTTTCCTGTCTCGGCTATTGTAAACAGTACTGTGATGACCACAGTCATACTCAGGGAAGTGAAGTCAGACAGAGAGGCAGACATGTGATATGACACCCTTGTACATGGCATCTAAAAAGATAGGGCTCACGTGAACTTATTCACAACATCGAAGCAGACGCATAGACCTAGAGAATGAACTTATGGCTGCTGGGGGGAGGATGGGGTGGAAGGATAGGGAGTGTGGGATGGACATGTACACATGGCTGTATTTGAAATGGATAACCAACAAGGACCTACTGTATAGTACAGGGAACTCCGATCAATGTTATGTGCCAGCCTGGATGGGCGGGGGATCAAGGGGGAATGGATACATGTATATGCATGGGTGAGTCCCTTCACTGTTCACCTGAAACTATCACAGCATTGTTAATCGGCTATCAGTTCAGTTCAGTCTCTCTCTCAGTCGTGTCCGACTCTTTGGGACCCCATGGACTGCAGCACGCCAGGCCTCCCTGTCCCCATCACCACCTCCCAGAGCTTACTCAAACTCATGTCCATCGAGTTGGTGATGCCATCCAACCATCTCATCCTCTGTCATCCCCCTCTTCTCCCGCCCTCAGTCTTTCCCAGCTTCAGGGTCTTTCCAAATGAATCAGCTCTTCGCATCAGGTGGCCAAGGTATTGGAGCTTCAGCTTCAGCATCAGTCCTTCCAGTGAATATTCAGGACTGATTTCCTTTAGGATGGGCCCGTTGGATCTCCTTGCTGTCGGCTATACTCCAATAGAAAATAAAGCGTTAAAAAAAATACTAACTAAAACGTTAGTAGGTTGAATACAATAGTGTATAAAAGAGTGCAACACACATAATGGAATGAGCTTTATGCCAAAATTGCAGAGGATGGTTCAATACTAGAGAAATCAGCGGCATTTAACACATTAACTGATTAAAGGAGGAAACAACTACAGGGTCATTTTAATAGACGCTGAAGAGCTATTTTCAAAAGTTCAGCATAAATTCGTGGTAGGAAACTTCTCAGTAAATCAGAAATAGGAGGGAACTTCCTTGGCTGATAAATGGGTAAACATTAGCAACATTCCCTCTGAGATTAGACATAAGAAACATTATGTTTCAGACTTCTTGGCAATCCAGCAGTCAGGACTCTGCGCTTCCGCTGCAGGGGGCGTGGATTTGATTTCAGGTCGGGGAACTGAGATCCCACATGCTGCACGGTGAGGCCAAAGACAGGAAAGAAGCATTATGCTTCCCATTACTGCTCTTGTTCCACAACGAGCACTGGAAATCCTCCCTTAACAATAAGACTGGAAAAAAATCATTAAAAACACAGAGGTTGGGAAAGAATACGAAACACGTTATCTTCAGATACGCTCAACGACATAGGAAACCAAGAAGAGTTTAGCAAGACACCTAGATACAAGAGCCACACATAAATAGAGCTGCATTTCTAGAAGCCAGGACTCTGGAAAATGTGCTTTAAAAGGCAGGGAGGGGGGGGCCAGCCGTAAGAGTGCAAAACTTTTAAGCATCCAAGCATGAGTCTATGGGCTTCCCTGGTGGCACAGTGGCAACAAGCCCGCCTGCCAATGCAGGAGATGAAAGTTCAATCTCTGGGTTGGGAAGGTCCCCTGGGGGAAGAAATGGCAGCTGATTCCAGAATTCTTGCCTGAAAAATCCATGGACAGAGGAGCCTGGTGGGATATAATTGTCCATGCAGTCACAAAGAGATGGACACAAATGAGCGGGTGAGCACTCAGATGCAAGAATACATCTAATGAAGTAAAGGTAAGAATTAGGCAGAAAATTATACTAGTCCATGAAAATAAGTTGAGGCTTAAAAGGACAGATAACCCATAATTAAGGACAGAAGGGCCAGTTAGCATAAAAATGACAGTTCTCCACAGATTGATCTGCGGATTCAATGCAATTTCAATTAAAGTCTTAATGGGGGCTCTTGTAGAATCTGAGTCTTCCCTGGTGGCTCAGCCAGTAAAGAGTCAGTCAGCCTGCAATGTGGGAGACCCAGGTTCAATTTGACCAGTGATTCTAAAGTTTAATATGAGCGAGCAAAGGATTGTGCTACTCCAGGAGAGGAGGAATACAGACAAGAATGCATCCCATCTGTCAATCAGGGCTTATAAAGCTATGACACTTGCTGCTGCTAAGTCGCTTCAGTCGTGTCCAACTCTGTGCAACCCCATAGACGCAGCCCACCAGGCTCGCCCATCCCTGGGATTCTCCAGGCACGAACACTGGAGTGGGTTGCCATTGCCTTCTCTAATGCATGAAAGTGAAAAGTGCAAGTGAAGTCGCTCAGTTGTGTCCGACGCTATGACACTTGGGCAGCAGTAAATAAAATAATCAACAACCAAAAATGCAAACAACCCAGATGTCCATCAAGGGAGGAGTGGACAGCCGACCTGTGGTCCATCCACACAATGGAGTATTGTTGGTTAGTCGCTCAGTCACGCCTGACTCTTCTGTGACCCCATGGGCTGTAGCCTGCCAGGCTTCTTTGTCCATGAGTTTTTCTAGATATGAATATTGGAATAGGTTGCCTTTTCCTCCTCCAGGGAATCTTCTCAACTCAGGGATGGAACCTGAGTCTCCTGCATTGCACTGAGCCACCAGGGAAGCCTCATTAGAATATTATTCAGCCATAAAAAGTCATGAAGTGCTGATATCTGCCACAGCACGAGTGAGCCTTGAAGACATTATGCTAATTGAAAGAAGCCAGACACAAGAAGTTGCATAGTCTGTGCTTCCGTTCATGTGAAATGTCCAGAACAGGCAAATCCATGGAGACGGAGAACAGACTGTGTCTTCCAGGGGCTGCGGGGAGGGAGGTCGAGAACAGCCCTCCTGGGTTTCCTTTGGGTGATGAAAATATTTTGGAACCATGTGGTTTGCACAATCTGATGAATGTGCTAAGCGCTACCAAACTGTACCCTTTAAACTGGTTAATCTTGTATTATTACGTGAATTTCACTGCAATTAAAAACAAACAAACAAGCTGGTAGACATCTAAATATCAGAAAAAAAATAAAAGAGAGAGTCTCTTCCATACAAGGAATCACTGGAGGCTGCTCTCAGTCAAGACGGAGATGTTGAATTATTGATGCAGAAAGGTGGTTCACAATATGTTATACAGGACAAAAGCAGGTCACAAAGCTATGGCGTGCAATGACTTTTGGGTCGAAATAATGTCGCTGTTTTTAGGAAGGTGGAGAAAAACGTCTGCAAGGAAAAAAGCAAAAAAAGTAACTTTCTTTTTGCTTTTGGTTTTCCATGAAATAATGAAAATGTCTTCTTATGTAACCAAAAAAACAAGATAACCAGATACTTCCTTAGAAAAATTCATCCTGTTCTTTGTGAGGCTCTCGGGAGACTCATCACACATCTGTCGGCCCCGGGCTCAGGATGAGAATTCCTCTCTTGTCTGGGAGCGGGCGGGGAGGCCGTCCAGGTCACATGGGGAGGGGCAGGTCTGGGTCTTTCCCCCGGGACCCCCTCTCCCTGAGCTAAGCCCCTCCCAGGACCTTGCCCAACCTTGTACCTCTACAGACCTTTCTGGCCAAAGGACTTAAGTGGAGGGAACAGGATTTCAAGACCCCTTTACCCTGTCTCATCTCCCAGCAGCAGAAGCAGCCCTGGGATGGAGCTGCAGCCAAGCCGGCATTGGGGCCTCACGTTGCATCTCTGACCCCGGCTGGCCGCACAATAAGCAGGCTAGGGTGGGGTTCCCAGGGCTTGGCCGCTGCTTCCAGATCTCACAGCTGGGCTGTTGGTGAGAGGAGCTTTCCCAGGGTCCCAGCAAGCCGCCCCCGCTGGCGCCCTGCTCCTGCTGGAAGCCCTGCCTCTTCTCACTAGCAAGCCGGGTCCTAGGCTAGGTTGTTGAAAGCTGTAACTGGGGACCTGGAGCTCTGCTGAGGCCAGAGTTGGGCTCTAATGACCAGACTCAGAGAAGGTCTTAGAAGGTCTCCCAGGGAAACAGCATGTCCTGGGCTGGGCCTCATGAATTCATGTGTGTGTGTGTGTGAATGTATACTACGTATTAGGGTTGGGTTGCCAGATAAAATAGACACCTTGGTTAAATATGTCAGATAAATGCACAGTTTTTGAGTATCACTATATCCCAAAGACTGAATCCTCTATTAGAAATTTTTTTTAAAGATTTTATAGAATTTATTCAAATTTTAATGTGTTTGACTGCATTGGGTCCTAGTTGCGGCACATGGCAATCTTTGTTGGCACATATGGGATCCTTTATTGTGCTGTGTGGGCTTGGGTGCCCCGCAGCATGTGGGACCTTAGTTCTTCAACCAGGGATGAAACCTGTGTCCCCTGCATTGGATGGCAGATTCTTAACTGCTGGACCACTGGGGAAGTCCCTGATCCTTTATTTTTATTTGCTCAATCTGGTGAGCCTGATACCTGTCAACAACGGGCATGCAGAGAAATTGGATGTGGTTCAGTGTGTACACCCTGCAAGAGCTCACACGTGTGTGTATAAACATATGCAAGGCCAGGCGTGTACATCGTCACCGAGGTGCGTGCACACCAGAAGACAGGTGTAGAGAGATTCCACTGTGTGTGTGAGCTGGTGCATGACTGTGAAATGTTTGGGATATGGAAGTGAATGTATAAATGTATCTGTGTGCAAAGATGATCATGTGTGTGTTTTCCTGTTTTGCATGCACGTGTGTGACACCCGAGCACATGAAGTGTCTGATGTGGGAGTGTCCACAGACATGCACATCACAGAACATTAGAACTGAAAGGAGGCTTGGGGATCTCCCGCACGTAATTGTACATGTGAGAACATGGAGGCCAGCCAGTCAGCCCGCGTGTGTGTGTGCACGTGTGTGTGCACATTTGTGTGTGTCTGAGCTGGGGCTGGGGCTGGGATGCATGGGGAGGGCTCCCTGGCTATCAGCTTGTGCCGGCCTGGTATCATCGCAGGCTCACGACAGCTCTCTCCCTACGAGGCCCATTTCCCAAGGGGAAGATCAGATGGAGCGTGGCCCGGGCCCAGCCTCGCCCGCCTGCCTGGTGAGCCACGTGTATCTGCACGGGGGTTACATAAATGCTGGGCCCAGCGCTGCGGCCAGATGTTCTGTCTCTTCCTGGAGCCAGATGGCGGCTGATCCCAGAGTTCGTGCGTTTTTCGAGCTCCTGCCGTCCCCTTCTCTTGCCCCTTCTGGGGCTTTCCCCAGGCAGGGCAGGGGCTGGGACCTGGGGACTTTGAACTGGACCAGTTGCCTCGGCAGAAGCGGCCTCCCCCTGGCAGGGAGGGGCTCAGGACAAGGTGAAGGTGTCCTGGGAGGAGCCGCCCCCAGGGCAGCTCCTAGCTCAGTGGTCTCCCCATGTCGCCCAGAAGCATCCTGTCGCGGCCAGTCCCCAACTCATCCGACCTGTGTCCCATGCTCTTCCTGTGGTGGCAGGTGATCGCCAGCTGATGTGATAAACCAGGGCTGCCACCATAACGGACCACAGACTGGGTGACTGTAACAATAAAAATGCTTTCCCTCAATTTCCTGGAGGCCAAAAGTCCATGATGGAGGCCTCTCCCTGGTGGCTCAGATGATTAAGAGTCCGTCTGCAATGCAGGAGACCAGAGTTTGATTCTTGGGTCAGGAAGATCCCCTGGAGTAAGGGAATGGCAACCCACTCCAATATTCTGGCCTGGGAAATCCCACGGACAGAGGAGCCTGGTGGGCTACAGTCCACAGGTCCCAAAGAGTTGGACACGACTGAGCAACTAAGAGCCTTGCTTTCTCCTTGGCTCGTAGAGGGCTGTGCTCCCCCTGTGTCTTCAGAGGGCCGTCCCTCTGCGTGTCTGTGTCCAACTTTCCTTCTTATAAGGACGCCTGTGCTATTGGACGAGGNTCCCTCTACAGACCTTTCTGGCCAAAGGACTTAAGTGGAGGGAACAGGATTTCAAGACCCCTCTACCCTGTCTCGTCTCCCAGCAGCAGAAGCAGCCCTGGGATGGAGCTGCAGCCAAGCCGGCATTGGGGCCTCACGTTGCATCTCTGACCCCGGCTGGCCGCACAATAAGCAGGCTAGGGTGGGGTTCCCAGGGCTTGGCCGCTGCTTCCAGATCTCACAGCTGGGCTGTTGGTGAGAGGAGCTTTCCCAGGGTCCCAGCAAGCCGCCCCCGCTGGCGCCCTGCTCCTGCTGGAAGCCCTGCCTCTTCTCACTAGCAAGCCGGGTCCTAGGCTAGGTTGTTGAAAGCTGTAACTGGGGACCTGGAGCTCTGCTGAGGCCAGAGTTGGGCTCTAATGACCAGACTCAGAGAAGGTCTTAGAAGGTCTCCCAGGGAAACAGCATGTCCTGGGCTGGGCCTCATGAATTCATGTGTGTGTGTGTGTGAATGTATACTACGTATTAGGGTTGGGTTGCCAGATAAAATAGACACCTTGGTTAAATATGTCAGATAAATGCACAGTTTTTGAGTATCACTATATCCCAAAGACTGAATCCTCTATTAGAAATTTTTTTTAAAGATTTTATAGAATTTATTCAAATTTTAATGTGTTTGACTGCATTGGGTCCTAGTTGCGGCACATGGCAATCTTTGTTGGCACATATGGGATTCTTTATTGTGCTGTGTGGGCTTGGGTGCCCCGCAGCATGTGGGACCTTAGTTCTTCAACCAGGGATGAAACCTGTGTCCCCTGCATTGGATGGCAGATTCTTAACTGCTGGACCACTGGGGAAGTCCCTGATCCTTTATTTTTATTTGCTCAATCTGGTGAGCCTGATACCTGTCAACAACGGGCATGCAGAGAAATTGGATGTGGTTCAGTGTGTACACCCTGCAAGAGCTCACACGTGTGTGTATAAACATATGCAAGGCCAGGCGTGTACATCGTCACCGAGGTGCGTGCACACCAGAAGACAGGTGTAGAGAGATTCCACTGTGTGTGTGAGCTGGTGCATGACTGTGAAATGTTTGGGATATGGAAGTGAATGTATAAATGTATCTGTGTGCAAAGATGATCATGTGTGTGTTTTCCTGTTTTGCATGCACGTGTGTGACACCCGAGCACATGAAGTGTCTGATGTGGGAGTGTCCACAGACATGCACATCACAGAACATTAGAACTGAAAGGAGGCTTGGGGATCTCCCGCACGTAATTGTACATGTGAGAACATGGAGGCCAGCCAGTCAGTCCGCGTGTGTGTGTGCACGTGTGTGTGCACATTTGTGTGTGTCTGAGCTGGGGCTGGGGCTGGGATGCATGGGGAGGGCTCCCTGGCTATCAGCTTGTGCCGGCCTGGTATCATCGCAGGCTCACGACAGCTCTCTCCCTACGAGGCCCATTTCCCAAGGGGAAGATCAGATGGAGCGTGGCCCGGGCCCAGCCTCGCCCGCCTGCCTGGTGAGCCACGTGTATCTGCACGGGGGTTACATAAATGCTGGGCCCAGCGCTGCGGCCAGATGTTCTGTCTCTTCCTGGAGCCAGATGGCGGCTGATCCCAGAGTTCGTGCGTTTTTCGAGCTCCTGCCGTCCCCTTCTCTTGCCCCTTCTGGGGCTTTCCCCAGGCAGGGCAGGGGCTGGGACCTGGGGACTTTGAACTGGACCAGTTGCCTCGGCAGAAGCGGCCTCCCCCTGGCAGGGAGGGGCTCAGGACAAGGTGAAGGTGTCCTGGGAGGAGCCGCCCCCAGGGCAGCTCCTAGCTCAGTGGTCTCCCCATGTCGCCCAGAAGCATCCTGTCGCGGCCAGTCCCCAACTCATCCGACCTGTGTCCCATGCTCTTCCTGTGGTGGCAGGTGATCGCCAGCTGATGTGATAAACCAGGGCTGCCACCATAACGGACCACAGACTGGGTGACTGTAACAATAAAAATGCTTTCCCTCAATTTCCTGGAGGCCAAAAGTCCATGATGGAGGCCTCTCCCTGGTGGCTCAGATGATTAAGAGTCCGTCTGCAATGCAGGAGACCAGAGTTTGATTCTTGGGTCAGGAAGATCCCCTGGAGTAAGGGAATGGCAACCCACTCCAATATTCTGGCCTGGGAAATCCCACGGACAGAGGAGCCTGGTGGGCTACAGTCCACAGGTCCCAAAGAGTTGGACACGACTGAGCAACTAAGAGCCTTGCTTTCTCCTTGGCTCGTAGAGGGCTGTGCTCCCCCTGTGTCTTCAGAGGGCCGTCCCTCTGCGTGTCTGTGTCCAACTTTCCTTCTTATAAGGACGCCTGTGCTATTGGACGAGGGCCCATCCTAATGACCTCATTTTAACTTAATTGCCTCTTTAAAGGTTCTGTCTTCAAATAGAATCACATTCTGAGGTTCTGGGGGTTAAGCTTTTGACGTATGAATTGTGGGGAGTGGGTAGAGTTCAGCCTGTTCACACCCACAATAGTGTGTTCTTGGCGGTGGGTTTCTCCCAGGCCAGCCTGCCATCGCGAGGCCATAGCTGTCAGGGGTCTTCAGAACCCCAACTTATTGCTCTNAGTGGGTAGAGTTCAGCCTGTTCACACCCACAATAGTGTGTTCTTGGCGGTGGGTTTCTCCCAGGCCAGCCTGCCATCGCGAGGCCATAGCTGTCAGGGGTCTTCAGAACCCCAACTTATTGCTCTTTATTTTGACAACTAGGAATCCAGTAGACCCTACTAAGATACAGAGTCAGGTCAGGGTGACCTCCTTGGCCCTAAACCCCAGCTCTGTTGGAAGGAGGGTTTAGGCAGCCTGGAGGAGAAACGAGACAGGCTCAGGGTGGGAAAGGTCAGTTCACACGCCCTTCGCCCGCCCAGAGCCTAAAGCCGGGGAGGCGGGGTGGGTGGTGGGGCTCAGCGCCTGCATACTTGGTGTGGGCTGGACACCTCTCCTGGGCCTCTCAGTGCCCCAGTCTGTGCAAAGAAGCCACTGGGTCCACCGTGACATGGGTAGGTGCCCATCTCTCGGTTCCAGTCCATCTGATCCCCAGAGTACCCTGCCCTGTGCCTGAGTGCCCAGCAGGGACACGTGGTTCTTGGGGTGTGTGTGCAGCCCAAGAAGCTCTGTCTTCCTTTCTCGATGCTTCAGTGTGCCCGCCTGGGGCACACAGCTCTGGATGCTCCAGCTATATGCAAGGTAGCATTATCCCCATTTTAGAGAGGGGGAAACTGAGGCCCAGAAGGGCTCAATGACTTAGGGCCCTTAGGGTCTGACTCCCATGTATGCACTCCTTCCTCAAGATCACCCTGCCTAGACTACCCCCAGCCTGTCCCCGAGCCCCACTTTGCTCACTATCCCAGTGACCTTGACGAAAGAAACCCAGGTGAACTTCTGTGTTCTGGGAAGTGATCACATTTCCCATGACAGCTGGGGGTGATGCCAGGAGGCAAGAGGGCCCTGGGCAAGTTCAGGACTGACTCTGGGCTCCGGGAAGGGCAGGTGGAGGCCCATAGGGCTGGGGGTGGGCGTGGGTCAGAGTGAGGAATCGGGCAGGACACACCACACTGAGGCTGAGCTTTGCGACTACACAGGGGCCAGTGGGCCTTGTTCCCGTCTTACCCAGCATCTGGTCTGGACGGGACCCACAGAGTCTGGCCAAGGGCAAGCTCAGACAACACCGGCAGCCGTCCAGCACAATGGGACTGGATTCTCTGTTACAAAAAGAAAAAAGCAGGGGACTTCCCTGGTGGTCTAGTGGCTAAGGCTCCAAGCTCCCCATGCAGAGGGCCCAGGTTCAATCCCTGGCCAGGGAACTAGATCCTGCGTGCTGCAGCTGAGACCTGGTGCAGCCAAATGAATAAAAATAAATGTACATTTTAAAAGAATGATAAAAGGCATCCCACCCCTGTGCCCAACACTTCAGCAGTCCAAGCCTCACTCCAAGGTTGGTGGGGTGCCCTGTGTTTCTGTTTTCCAGAGGGTTCTCTGCTCCAAAGCCACTGGGTCCTGGGTTCCGATCCTGGCTCAGCCAAATCCTAGCTGAGTGATCTTGGAGAAATGACTTTCCCTCTCTGAGCCTCAGTCTCCTCACTTGTGAAGTAGGGACAAGGTCATGATGAGGAATCAGCGAGATGAGGCAGGGAAAGGACTTGGAAGCCATAGACCCCCTCCTCGCCTCACTCCCGAGCTTGAATGCCAGTTCCATGGACAGGCTGATCTCTGAGAGGTTAGGAATGAGGGATGGAGACAGAGGAGTGAAATCAGAGATAATACCAACTCGATACAAACTTCACCCTGGTAGCCAAAGTGGACACGAACAAATCGAGGAGACAATGTGAACATCCCCTTTGGATAGAGATTTTTAATAAACTCTTTTTTTTTCCATGTGGGATCTTAGCTCTCACCCCTCCCTGCCCCGGGAATTGAACCTCTGGCCCCTACACTGGGAGTATGGAGCCTTAACCACTGGATCACCAGGGACATCCCAACAGAATCTTTATCTAATCCCACATGGTGATATTTGTTTTTTTAAGATTTTTTGGTGTGGACCATTTTTAAAGTCTTTTTTGAATTTGCTACAACGTTTTTCTGCTCTATGCTTTGGTTTCTTTAGCCCCAAGGTATGTGGCCTCTTAGCTCCTCCACCAGGGATGAAAACTGCAGCCCCTGGATTGGAAGGTGAGGCCTTAACCACTGGACCACCAGGGAAGTCTCAAGGCGGTGATATTTAGAAAAGGTTAGGGTAACCCCAAGTGGGGTTTATCTTAGGAATGCAGAATGGGCTTACCATTAAGAACCAAATATTATGATTCACCATAAGAAAGTGAGAGCGGCTGTTGGCTTCGATCACTGGAGTGCGTTAACCATAGGCGAATGAGCATTCACATCTCTCCAGGAATGGGGTGTTCCTGAAGGAGTCACAGGCCCCTCCCTGCCCCCCATCCCCGGCTCTGCTCTGGCGGGCTCCCCTCAGCCGCTGGGACCCTTCTGGGATGGCAGGGGGGACCCTGCACCAGGTGGCCCCCCACGGGGAGCACACCCGAGTCACACACAACCCCACAGGGACCCCCGTCAGCCCTGTCTGGTAGCTCAGGACACCAGGCTCGGAGAGGTGACCGCTCTGTCAGCGCTGGCCTTGGCCCGAGCCTCCGGCGCTGCTAACACTTTGCAGGACAGGATGTTTCTCCTGGGCAAGCTGCCCACTGCCTCTCCAGGGAGCTTGTCCTCCTAACTGTCTGTTAGGCACTTGGATTCTAATACCCACCCTGAGCTTAGGGGGTCTGCTGAGAGCCCTCTGTTCTTCAGAAAACCCCTCCTCATCCTGAAGACTCTAAAGGCCACCGCCTACCCCTGCAGAGGCAGAGGCCCTGGGGGCCCATTGGAGGTGTGGGCCTTGCACGGCCGGAGTGTGTCCCCTGTCCAAAGCTGGAGCCAGATTTGCCCTGATGACAGGCTCCCAGGTTCCCGAGGGTGGGGGCGAGGGGCAAAGGAAGCCACCCTCACCCCTTCTGCTCAGCATCGCGTGGACGTGCTGCCCAGGAGCGTCTGTAGGAGCATGCAGAATGTATTTCAAAGACCCCGGATCAGCAAGCATTCAAGATTGGAAGTTGAGGGTCTTCATCATAGTAGTCATGTATGGATGTGAGCATTGGACCATAAAGAAGGCTGAGCGCTGAAGAATGATGCTTTTGAATTGCAGTGTTGGAGAAGACTCTTGAGAGTCAAACCAGGCAGTCTTAAAGGAAATCAACCCTCAATATTCATTGGAAGGACTGATGCTGAAGCTGAAGCTCCAATACTTGGCCACCTGATATGAAGAGTCGACTCATTGGAAAAGACCCTGATGCTGGGAAAGATCGAGGAGGAGAAGGGGACATAAGAGGATGAGATGGTTGGATGGCATCACTGACTCAATGAACATGAGTTTGAGCAAACTCGGAGATAGTGGAGGACAGGGAAACCTGGCATCCTGCAGTCCATGGGATCGCAGAGGGTCGGACACCACTAAGCCACTCAACAACAACGATATCATGGTGGCGGGCCGCGTCTGGCCTCCCTGAGCTCCTTTAGGGCAGAGACTGGGTGCAGAGCTCTTGCACCCCCAGCAGGTCTGGATGAAAAGAGGCTCCAGAGAGAAGCCTTGGGAAGGTGAGCAGGGGCTGCCTGGGGCCTGCCTACAGGGCATTGGCCCTGAGGGACCGTGAGCCCTGAGGGTGTGGGATCTGGAGAAGAAGGTATTCAGGCAGGAGGGCTGGGCCTGGCAGAGAGGGTGGTGCTCTGGGCCCGGGAGACCCCGCCCTTCATCAGCAGCAGCTGGTCCCTTAGGCGGGCTTGGGCCACATCTCTGTCCTCTCCCAGCGAGGCGGCAGGGAGAGGAAGTCTCTCCCCCAGAAAATCCTGCCTCTTATGGTTCAATCGTGTCTCCCTAAGATACTGCAATCCTGACTCCCAGCACCTACGGACGTGCCCACGTCTGGAAAGGGCCTTTGCAGATGTGATTAAGATGTAAGTTAGGATGAGGTCATTCTGAGTGGGGTGGGCCCTAGTCCAATAGGAAGAGAAGATGGGCAACAGATGAGGGCAGAATGCCTGAAATGACAGAGGCAAGGGTTGGAGTGACATAGCCACCACCAGAAACCAGAAGAGGTGAAAGTGAAGGGCTAGTCGCTCCGTCATGTCTGACTCTTTGCCACCCCACAGACTGTAGCCTGCCAGGCTTCTCTGTCCATGGACTTTTCCAGACAAAAATACTGGAGTGGGTAGCCATTCCTTTCTCCAGGGGATCTTCTCAACCTAGGGATTGAACCCAGGTCTCTTGCATTGCAGGCGGATTCTTTATGGTCTGAGCCGCCAGGGAAAAGGTGGGGAAGGATTCTACCCAGAGTCTCAGAGGCAGTGTGGCCCTCTCGACACCTTGAGTTTGGACTCCTAACCTCCAGAACTGAGAGAGAGCAGGCCATGGCTGTTTTAAGCTGCCCGCCTGCGGCTCTTCCTTAACGGCAGCCAGGAGAGGAATCCACGGTTGGTCGGCACTGATGTCTCCCTCATCCCACCTCCCCTGTCCTGGTACCAACCACATCCTTGGGGCAGGGTCCTGGCCAGTGAGGGGCGAGGCGGGTCTTGGCCCCCAGGGGAGATCTCCGTTGGCACCACAGTGGGGGCTTCCCAAACTGATCAGAATCAGGTGCTGGGGCAGAGTGGCCGGTGCAGGCCCTAGGGATGGAGGGAGCCCTAGCACAGACCTCAGGAAGAAGGGCAACTCAGCCCCAGGAGCCCACTGCTCCCTGACCACCTGACCCTGTGGCCTGACTGGGGGTAAAGGAATCGGCTCCCCTCACGTTAACAGGGACTATCCCACATGGAAACTTGCATCAGAGAAGGAAGAACACCCACACAGGCGAGATGTCTGCATTTCATCTGTATTGTCACATGAACTGCACATCCGGCACGGCTAACCTGGACATGACCTATTAGGTCACACAGAGTCCGGCCCCTGGGGGCCAAAGCGGCACCGCCGCCCAAGGCTTTCCACGGGCAGCAGCCCAGACACCTGGTCTCCCCGGGCTCCAGGGCCCAGCACTGGGAGAGGCNCCTGAAATGGCCTCTGGTGGGACTGTATTTGGTACATTTCTGAAATCATTGGGCAGTATGTAAGTCTCAAGTGTCTGTAAAACATTCATGCTATCTCTCCCAAAAGAGGAAGATGTGATTTGATATGAATTTATTTCCAACTCTGACCATCTATCCTAAAGGAATCACTTGAAATACAAAAGTAAACAAAACAATAATAGCAAAAAGAACACTGAATATAAGGACATTTATCCCTGGGTTGCAAATATTAGTGAAAGACTGGAAACAGCCCCAAAGTCCAGGAACTGAAGAATGATTGTTGGCTGGGTATTTATATTAATAGAATATGACTTATCCATACACAGTTATATGTTCTGCAGGGTTTCTAGCAGCCATGTTGTCTAGGGTGTAGGCTTCCGGTCCTTCAGAACACCCTGATTGAGTCCCTTGAGTCCAAAACCACCGCATGAAAGCAGAATCTTGGTCTGTCAACTTTCTCTAATGACACTCATGGTGTTAACATCAAACACCGATTTATTAGATTATGGTGGATGATATCCCTTTTCAAACAGCAGAATATATAGCCACCACCCAAGTCTATCTCTCATCTAGTTTTGGTTAGGCGGGAAGAGACATCAGATTTCTTGGTGTGCTACATGTTTGAATAAAAGAAAACGGGTAGTCTTGAGGAAATGGCAGCCCACTCCAGTGTTCTTGCCTGGAGAATCCCAGGGACAGGGGAGCCTGGTGGGCTGCCGTCTATGGAGTCGCACAGAGTCGGACACGACTGAAGCAAAAAAGGCAGAGCGGCTGCTCTTTGGAGCTGCTGTTCCTTAGCAGCAGTCTTAAGGAGTATTTTTTTTCAAACCATGGTGAGGCTTGATGGAATGTCCCTGATGTGTTGGACAATTTCTCTAGCAACTGAGATGGTTGTTTCTCTCCCCTGGAGAGCCAGGGCTTCTTGGTGATCAGTTAGATTTCTTGCACCTGTCTGTCCATGCTTACTGCTTCTCTTTTTATGAATGCAGTTCCATTCTCAGCACAGGTGACTGACCAACCCAGGGGCAGCACCGGATCCCAGGTCCTCCTCTGGGCATATGGACCTGGGATCGTGCTACTTCTCAATCTATTGTCTCTCAGCTTCAAATTCAATCTTCATTCTCTGTGCTGCAAAAATGTAGTGGATCATCTCAATTATTTTCCTCTGCCCGCTGATGGGTGTTAAACTTTGTCTTTGTCCAGTAGAGGGCACTGGAGAGACACTGTGGGAGGGAATTTTCCTTCCTGATTCCACTGTGCTCTGCTCAGCAGGCCCCTGTGGCAAGCAGCGCCTGGTTCCTACAACCTAGACTGTTTCTCCGGTATCCAGCGCCGGTGATGCAAGCAACTTCTCCTGTATCAGCTTCCTGCAGGACCGATGGTTTTTTCAGCATCCAGCTCCTACAGCACCTAGCGGCCAGCATCATCCAAACGCCCCAGCTTCCCCTGGCGCTACTGCTGCAGGCGGTTTTGTAGAGGAGGGACCCCCATGAATGCAATCCAAGCACTCTAGAGGGTGGATTTCCAGCACATTCTGCCATTACAGCACCATAGTGACATCTCTACCATCCCGTGAACCCAGCTCCACAAAGTCTGGATCTACAAAGTCTGGATCTTAGCTTTGAGCGTGGGATGGGAGTGGGGAGCTGCCTCAGATGCAATCCCTCAGCCCTAGGCAGAGCGGCTACTCTTTGGAGCTGCTGTTCCTTTACTCCTGAAGTCCACTGGGCCTTGGAAGACTCCCTAGTATCCTAATAGTCCTGATAATTAAGGTTGTCCTTTTCTTCCACTTTTTTTTTCAAAAGAAGAGTTATCTGTTGCCTGGAGTGGGTTTCCGTTGCTATGCCGGCTTTCTCTGGTTGGAGCTTGCGGGCTCTAGAGTTCTGACTCAGTAGTTGTAGCTCCTGGTCTTGATCACTCAGGCATGTGAGATCTTTCCAGGCCAGGGATCAAGCCGGTGTTCCTTGCATTGCAAGGCAGAATCTTAACTACTGGACCACCAGGGAAGCACCTCTTTTTTTTTTTTTTTTCTTCACTTTAATCTAGCTCTAGTATTTCTGTAGCTTATAAACAAAAGAGACTTAACTTGGGAATTCTTGACAAAGACTGTTCTCACTGCCGAGGGCCCCAGGTTCAATCACTGGTTAGGGAACTAAGATTCCATAAGCCTTGTGGGCAACCCCCATCTCCTGCAAAAAAAAAAAAAAGATTGAGCAAGAAAGACTTAACTATAGAGTCTGACTCTGAGAGACTCTGCACCTTTTCTTATCATATATTAACTTCAATAGAAGATTTAGAGTTTGAGAGATGTCCCTGTTTGAGACATTATTTATAAAAGTGAAAATAAGAAACAACTTGGAAGTCCAATAATAGATATGATTTGGAAAGTATTAATGTGCTTATTTCTTTTGTGTTTTCCTCTTCGGCGCAAATCACACAGGCTGGTTATCATTCATTTGCTCTTTCAAATCCATTGTTCACTGTCTGCCATACCCTCTGTGCACTGGGAGGTTGACCTCTACAGAATACCTGTTCCCCTGTGTTCCCATTCAGTTGGGTTAATGGGAGGCACTGGAAACAGGTGGAAGGCAGGTGGGGGGAGATGTCAGAGTCTTTACTCCCCTAGGTCCCTCTCAGCCAGACCATAGGGAGGCTATGCCTGTATCCTTCCACCTCACCAAGCTTCAGATTTTGCTGTTGCTCCTTCAGAACTAAGGGTGTTAATACCCTCGCATATCTCTGATCTGGGTGCTTCACCATTTCTTATGCGTTAAACTAGCCTTCCTGGCACCTTTCTAGATAGTCCCTCCATGAAACTCTTGTCTGCTTTGAGTAAGCTATCAGTTTTCTACTGAGACCCTGGCTGATTCTATATCCATGAGAAGACAAAAGAAGCAGGAGTTAGAATTTGTTACAGGAAAGATGCAGAGTAGGAATTCCCCAGTGGTTAGGACACTGCACTTTCACAGCCAGGGGCCTGGGTTCAATCCCTGGTTGGGGAACTAACATCCCACAAGCTATATGATATGGCCAAAAAAAGAGAGAGAGAGAGAGAGAAAGACGCAAAGAGAAAGACTGAGGTTTCTGACATGCAAAATGGGATCACATAGAAGGATGGAAGCCTTAAAGGCAGGCTTTTCAAATTATTTCTTCAGATTATTCTTTAGTTAGACTTATTGCTAATTTTGCCTATTAAGCATGTAGGAAGTAGTGCAGGAGACTAGATCAGCTAGAGACAAAAAGTATAGAAATCACATTTCTATAATCAAATTTTCTGTACATTCCCAATTGAAGTGTGATATGTCTGTAACCACTACAGGGATGTGGCTAACTAAATTATAAAAGGGTAGGATGGAATATTAATGATGATCACAGCAAGCAAGTAAGAGCTTATAATGTACTGGCAAGTGAAAAAGGAAGGCAAGAAACTCATAGCCAGTATGATCTCAGCTATGTTAAACATGTACATATACACACACACACGTGTGTGTGTGTGTTCAGTCATGTCTGACTCTTCGTGACCCCATGGACTATAGCCTGCCAGGCTCCTCTGTCCATAGGATTCTCCAGGCAAGAATAGTAGTGGATTGCCATGCCCTCCTCTAGGGGATTTTCCTAACCCAGGGATCGAACCCAGGTCTCCTGCATTGCAGTCAGATTCTTTACCATCTGAGCCACCAGGGAAGCCCAATGGTGTCCTGGAGAGTGGGAAAACACAATAGGGCCAGCTTCACCAGGACTGAATGAAGACATGTAAGTTGACCCCTCTTCCCACCCAGAGCCTTTTGGGCCTTTGAGGCTTTGTGTGGGTCCTTCCCTCTGCTTCAAATGCTACCTCTGTGTCCAATCTTGGTCTATTGCTGCCTGGCTCACCTTTGGAGTATTTAGGTAGAATAGCAAACAGTCTTGGGGTTTCCCTGGTAGTCTAGTGGTAAAAAAAATCTACCTGTCAATGCAGGAAACACAGGTTTGATCCCTGGTCCAAGAGGATCCCACATGCCTAGAGCTGGGACTTGGAAACAAGAGAGGGCATCACACCACAACTAGAGAATCCTGAGAACCCTTCTTAAAAGTCTTAATTGACTTTGTTACAATATTACTTCTGGTTTTGTTTTTGTTTTTTGGCCCCAAGGCATGTGGGATCTTAGCTCCCTGACCAAGGATCAAACCTGTAACCCCTGCATTCGAAGGCAGAGTCTTAACCCCTGGACTGCCAAGGAAGTTGCTGGAAGATCTATCTTTAGGCAATAAGGAAAATTCAGAGAAAGCCTCTCCTTCTCAAGTGGTTACAATTCAAAATAATCAATTTATCAAAGCGTTCATTTTGGGGTGGCATATTCTGCTACCCTTCATTGTGGTTATCAATGTTGTGATTTTCCGTTTCCTCTGCCTTAGTTAACCGTCATCTGGGCTAGTTAACCCTCCACCTATCACAAGCCTAGTCTGTGGGAAGAGCCTCCCCCAGGCCCTCAACNAGGCTTTGTGTGGGTCCTTCCCTCTGCTTCAAATGCTACCTCTGTGTCCAATCTTGGTCTATTGCTGCCTGGCTCACCTTTGGAGTATTTAGGTAGAATAGCAAACAGTCTTGGGGTTTCCCTGGTAGTCTAGTGGTAAAAAAAATCTACCTGTCAATGCAGGAAACACAGGTTTGATCCCTGGTCCAAGAGGATCCCACATGCCTAGAGCTGGGACTTGGAAACAAGAGAGGGCATCACACCACAACTAGAGAACCCTGAGAACCCTTCTTAAAAGTCTTAATTGACTTTGTTACAATATTACTTCTGGTTTTGTTTTTGTTTTTTGGCCCCAAGGCATGTGGGATCTTAGCTCCCTGACCAAGGATCAAACCTGTACCCCCTGCATTCGAAGGCAGAGTCTTAACCCCTGGACTGCCAAGGAAGTTGCTGGAAGATCTATCTTTAGGCAATAAGGAAAATTCAGAGAAAGCCTCTCCTTCTCAAGTGGTTACAATTCAAAATAATCAATTTATCAAAGCGTTCATTTTGGGGTGGCATATTCTGCTACCCTTCATTGTGGTTATCAATGTTGTGATTTTCCGTTTCCTCTGCCTTAGTTAACCGTCATCTGGGCTAGTTAACCCTCCACCTATCACAAGCCTAGTCTGTGGGAAGAGCCTCCCCCAGGCCCTCAACTGGCCTGTCTGCAGTCTCACTGCAGCCCACAGAGCTCGCTCCACCAGGGCCCAGGGCGACACCCGGACATGCCCATGACCTGCAGAAGGAAAGAGATTTCAAAACTAGGCCACCTGCTCAGCATCTAGGTGCACTCGCCCTGAAACTTCTTTGCTTGTTTATGGGTCAGGCTGCTGTGAACCCTCCCTGTATCTCCTCCACTAACCAAGGCTGAGGATCAAGAGGAAGAAGCTGAAAGTTCTCCATACAGAGCCCTGAATCCTGGGCTCTCTGGCTGGCCATTTGTCTGGTCCAGTGCAGAGACGGTGTCTCTGGGAGGGTAATGGGAAGTATCTGCTTCCCCTCCAAACCTTGCTCTTTCCCTTCCTCCCAGTCAGACCCATTATGCCTCCCAGTCATGGCAGGTATCTAAGCAGGAAGGACCCCAGGTATATGGCCTCATTACCTGTCCTCACTCCTGGATGACATGCCTGCAGCCTGGCCTTCTGAGTCAGCCATTGCTGGGTGAGGAGAGAAGAGAAGCCACTTGCTTCCTCCACCAGCCTTCCCTTCCGGTTCTGTCTGACTGGCCTGGCCTGAGGCTGCTGGGTCACTCTTCAGCTGACGCACACACGGAACTGCATTTTGTTTTTGTTTACATGCTTGTCAGAGAGTGCGCTCATTTCAAGGCAATGCTTCTCAAACAGTGATGGACAGAGGAGCCTACATACATACACTTCTGAAGAGCTTTTCAGAGCCTTGAATAAACTAACGGTCATTGCTAGTGCCCGAGAGAGAGAGATTCAATAGGCAGTGTTGCCCTCACTTATTTGACCACAGAGAACTTTCCAGAGACTTATCTTATAGTGCTGAGAAATATAGGTGACAGTCATCACTCCGGGTGCTCATCCAAGGACTGTAGATAAAAATTAAGTTTCAAAGGCGATCTAGAGAGACAAGGGGAGTGGAGGTGAGAATTGAAAAAATAGACACCACTTTTCTGTTCCCTTTGCAGACTGGTGTCACCAGACCTTTAAGATCTTATCAGGCACTGTGGGGTTCTTCCTGCTCCTCTGGATTCCTCAGGGAAGGGAACACAGGAGAATTCTGACTCCTTCTTCCCGCTCTGGTGCACTGTAGTGTCTGAGAGAGGGAAGCCAGGAAATCTAGAGAAGACTGCCTGGTGTTCAGTCCACTAAGAGACTAAAAGTTCTGGTATGTTTCTCCAGGTGCAGCTTTATTCCAGTTGGAAAGTAGAGGTGGGCGTTTTTAAAAGGACCATGTAATACATGTCTGTGGCTGAGATGATTGTTGTTCTTTGTCGCTAAGTCGCGTCTAACTCTTTTTGTGATCCCATGGACTGCAACCCTCCAGATTCCTCTGTCCATGGGATTTTCCAGGCAGGAATACTGGAGTGGGTTGACATTTTCTTCTTCAGGGGATCTTTCTGACACAGGGATCGAAATAGGCTGTCTTGCTTGGCAGGCAGATTCTTTACCACTGAGTCTCTTGGAAGCCGATAGTTGAGATTGGGGTTGAAATAAACTAACAAAAAGGAAGGGAGAGCCTAGCGAAAGGGTCCCAAGTGAATTCCAGAGTTTGTTTACCACAGATCAGTGCTTCTCAACTGGAGGTGGTTTTGCCCCCATCATTGGACATCTGACAACGTTTGGAAGCATTTTTGGTTGTCACAACCAGGGAGAAGGGATGTTACTGGCATCTAGTGGGCAGTGGCCAGGGGCACTGTCAAACATTCTATAATGCACAGGACAGCTCCCTACAACAAAGAATTATCAGGCCCGAAAGTCAACAGAGACACAGTTGAGAAACCTTCGAAGTTTTCCTAGGACATCGCCTGTAATAAACCTTTAGGATGTTACATAAATTCAGCTCTCTTACCACAAAGAATCAGGAGAAATTTATTCAGTAGAAGAAAATCCAAGATTATAAATTTGGACATCCAAATCTTAGTCAACAGTACTATTTTGTAAATTTAAACAACATCACAAAGAGCACTACACACTTTGTAAGGAGACATACAAATAAAACAACTCACAGTATATAGTTCCTTTAATTTAAAAGCTTATGGCTGTGTGTCCTGGAGCTTTTTTAGTAAGTTTCAGTAGTATTAACTGTATTTTCTCGCTTGTTCAGATTATTTCTGGTGAATCTTTGTCCATAGTTCCTTTTCAATACAGGTCAATAAGTTCCAAAAAAAAGTTTATGGACTTCCCTGGTTCAATCCCTGCTCCAGGAAGATTCCACATGCTGTGGAGCAGCTAAGCCTGTGTGCCACAACTACTGACCCTGTGCTCTAGAGCCTGAGAGCCTCAACTACTGAAACCCTTGTACCTAGAGCCAGCCCTCTGCCACAAAGTGTAGCCCCCTCTTGCCACAACTAGAGAAAGTCCACTTACATCAAAGACCCAGTGCAGCAAAATATAAATAAATAAATAAAAGTTTTGGATGATACCTGGATTCAGCTGTTTGAGCACAAAGAACTTGAGGAAAATTTATGAAGCAGAGGGGATAAGGAGGTAAAATAAATAAGTATTATGAGTGGAGTTGGGAAGGACTCTACTCCTGGCTATGTTATTAGAGAAATTCTCACACAGATGCATAAAAAACACATAAGAGGATATTTTATCACAAAATTATTTGTGATGATTGAAGGGATGGACACAATGAGGCATCCATCATTGGAGTGTTATATCGAATAAAGAGCAATGAAGTAGATGTACACACAATAATGTAAACAGATCTTTAAAACAAGGTGTTGAGTGGGTGGGGGCAGGGAAGAGTTAGGAACAGGAAGAGACCTCCAGCACAGTACTATTGATTGAAATTAAAAATTCATGCTTATAAAATTGTGCCTCATGCTCTTAAGAACCCTCATGAATAGCATGATTTACAAATGTTAGGCACTGCATGCACTTTACAGTCAAAGAAATCAGTTCCCACTGCCNCCATCATTGGACATCTGACAACGTTTGGAAGCATTTTTGGTTGTCACAACCAGGGAGAAGGGATGTTACTGGCATCTAGTGGGCAGTGGCCAGGGGCACTGTCAAACATTCTATAATGCACAGGACAGCTCCCTACAACAAAGAATTATCAGGCCCGAAAGTCAACAGAGACACAGTTGAGAAACCTTCGAAGTTTTCCTAGGACATCGCCTGTAATAAACCTTTAGGATGTTACATAAATTCAGCTCTCTTACCACAAAGAATCAGGAGAAATTTATTCAGTAGAAGAAAATCCAAGATTATAAATTTGGACATCCAAATCTTAGTCAACAGTACTATTTTGTAAATTTAAACAACATCACAAAGAGCACTACACACTTTGTAAGGAGACATACAAATAAAACAACTCACAGTATATAGTTCCTTTAATTTAAAAGCTTATGGCTGTGTGTCCTGGAGCTTTTTTAGTAAGTTTCAGTAGTATTAACTGTATTTTCTCGCTTGTTCAGATTATTTCTGGTGAATCTTTGTCCATAGTTCCTTTTCAATACAGGTCAATAAGTTCCAAAAAAAAGTTTATGGACTTCCCTGGTTCAATCCCTGCTCCAGGAAGATTCCACATGCTGTGGAGCAGCTAAGCCTGTGTGCCACAACTACTGACCCTGTGCTCTAGAGCCTGAGAGCCTCAACTACTGAAACCCTTGTACCTAGAGCCAGCCCTCTGCCACAAAGTGTAGCCCCCTCTTGCCACAACTAGAGAAAGTCCACTTACATCAAAGACCCAGTGCAGCAAAATATAAATAAATAAATAAAAGTTTTGGATGATACCTGGATTCAGCTGTTTGAGCACAAAGAACTTGAGGAAAATTTATGAAGCAGAGGGGATAAGGAGGTAAAATAAATAAGTATTATGAGTGGAGTTGGGAAGGACTCTACTCCTGGCTATGTTATTAGAGAAATTCTCACACAGATGCATAAAAAACACATAAGAGGATATTTTATCACAAAATTATTTGTGATGATTGAAGGGATGGACACAATGAGGCATCCATCATTGGAGTGTTATATCGAATAAAGAGCAATGAAGTAGATGTACACACAATAATGTAAACAGATCTTTAAAACAAGGTGTTGAGTGGGTGGGGGCAGGGAAGAGTTAGGAACAGGAAGAGACCTCCAGCACAGTACTATTGATTGAAATTAAAAATTCATGCTTATAAAATTGTGCCTCATGCTCTTAAGAACCCTCATGAATAGCATGATTTACAAATGTTAGGCACTGCATGCACTTTACAGTCAAAGAAATCAGTTCCCACTGCCACCTGCTGATCAGTGCAGTTCAGTGCAGTCGCTCAGTCGCGTCCGACTCTTTGTGACCCTACCCCATGGAGTGCAGCACGCCAGAACTCCCTGTCCGTCACCAACTCCCGGAGTTCACTCAAACTCATGTCCATTGAGTCGGTGATGCCACCCAGCAATCTCATCCTCTGTTGTTCCCTTCTCCTCCTGCCTTCAGTCTTTCCCAGCATCAAGGTCTTTGACAGTGAGTCAGTTCTTCCCATCAAGTGGCCAAAGTATTGGAGTTTCAACTTCAGCATCAGTCCTTCCAATGAACATTCAGGACTGATCTCCTTCAGAATGGACTGATTGGATCTCCTTGAAGTTCAACAGATTCTCAAGAGTCTTCTCGAACACCACAGTTCAAAAGCATCAGTTCTTCGGCGCTCAGCTTTCTTTATCGTCCAACTCTCACATCCATAGATGACTACTGGAAAAACCATAGCTTTGACTAAATGGACCTTTGTTGCAGAGTAATATCTCTGCTTTTTAATATGCTGTTTAGATTGGTCATAACTTTCCTTCCAAGGAGCAAGTGTCTTTTAATTTCGTGGCTGCAGTTACCATCCACAATGATTTTGGAGCTCCCCAAAATAAAGTCTGTCACTGTTTCCACTGTTTCCCCATCTATTTGCCATGAAGTGATGGACTGGATGCCATGATCTTCGTTTTCTGAATGTTGAGCTTTAAACCAACTTTTTCACTCTCCTCTTTCACTTTCATCAAGAGATGATAGCAATTCAAAATTGAGACATAAATCCATTTTTTAAGAGATATAATTTATATACTATGAAATGCACATAAAATTTTTTATTTTATTTATTTATTTTTGTCTGCACTGGATCTTTATTGCTGTGTATGGTCTTTCTCCAGTTGCGGAGAGCAGGGGCTACTCTTTGGAGAACAGGCCGTAGAGCATGGGCTCGCTAGTTGTGTTGCATGGGTTTAGTCGTATGCGGAATCTTCCTGGAGCAGGGATAGGACCCGTGTCCCCTGCATTGGCAGACAGATTCTCAATCATTAGACCCCTAGCAAAGTCCAAAATGCACAGATCTTAAATGTTTAATTTGATTAATTTTAACCACTCTATTCAGTGTAATTGCTCTAAACAATATATAGAACATTGCCCCATGACCCTGGAAAATTCCCTTTTGCCTTCCCCAGGAAATCCCCACACCCTTCCCTCAAAGCAAACACTGATCCTTTCTGTTATTATAAATAAGTTTTGCTTATTGTAGAACTTCATACTCATGGAATTATATAGTCTGCCCTCTTTTTTATTTGCCTTCTCTTGGGAATTATATCATGTTTTTGATTTATTCATGTTATAGCACATACTGAGTTAGTTCATTTTTATTGCGGAGTAGTATTCCATTGTATGAATGTTTGACATTTGTTTCACATTTTGTCTATCGATTTACCAGTTGACGGACATTTGTATTGTTTCCACTTTGTGGCTATTACAAATGAAGCTGCTGTGAATATTCATTCTTTAGCCACTTTTAATATTTATTAATTTTATTTGGCTGTATCTGGTCTTAGTTTCGGTACAGAGGATCTTTATTGTGGCATATGGGATCCTTCATTGAGGCATGCCGGCTTCTCTCTAGTTGTGGTGTGAAAAAGAAAGCTCAGTAGCTGCAACATGAGGGCTTAGTTGCCTGATCAGGGATCAAACCTGCATCCCCTGCATTAGCAGGTAGATTCTTTACCACTGAGCCACCAGGGAAGTCTAATAGTGGCTATGCTGCCACATAAAATAAAAAGCTTCAAAAAAAAAGCTGCCCCCCTCCCAAACAATTATATAAGGGTAATTTCTGAGGTTTACTTTAAAATGCTTCAGGAAAGAAAAATAGGTTGTTGGTTGAGCTGTGGCAAAATCTGGATAATCGTGGAGAACGGATACTACTTTGGGAATTTATAAAATGATTATTTCTACTCTTGAGTTTGTTTGGAAATTTAAAAACCTTTTATTAGCGTAAAAAAATGTATAATGGCATCTGCATATCCTAATTGTTCACTCATAGCCCCGTCTGAAACAACTTTATAAACTATAGTACAAATCCTTTTGCCTTTAATCTTTCAAGTTCTATTTATTTCCAGAGTTACTTAGGTCAGCATTTTTCCCCACTACCTTCAATGAGGTTGTTTTATATGTATGTCAAGGCTGTATNCTGAAACAACTTTATAAACTATAGTACAAATCCTTTTGCCTTTAATCTTTCAAGTTCTATTTATTTCCAGAGTTACTTAGGTCAGCATTTTTCCCCACTACCTTCAATGAGGTTGTTTTATATGTATGTCAAGGCTGTATATTGTCACCCTGCTTATTTAACTTCTATGCAGAGTACATCATGAGAAACGCTGGACTGGAANCTGCCCCAGCCCTCAGTGCCCAGGGTTGGGGGGCTGATCTGAGGGTCCCGGTCTGTCCCTAACTCCCCTGGCCAGCATGACTCCTAAGCGAGTTCTAGAACTTTACAGGTTTCCCTAATTCTCACCTGAAGAACCCAGATATTAAAGTGGCTTGATTCACCTCAGAAGACCGCCTGGGTGCAAGGAAAGCAAAGTCATGGGTACAGATAGAAGTCTAACGGCACCAGGCTTGGCTGGGGGAGTGGGGTGACAGAGAAGAGGGCCCCCCCAGTAGCTCTCCTCCCTACAAGGGGGCCCTGACCCCATCCGGGGGTGGACAGAGGCCAACTGGAGGGAACTTTTCGCTGAGCCGCACTGAGATGATGAGACGGGAAGCGTGGAGAAGGTTCTCTGCAGAACTGAGCTGGCGTCTCTAGTTGGAGTGCTCCTGACAGTGAGGGTTTGGGATCAGTCTAAATATCCATCAATTAGGGACAGGCTATGCAAGCCTCGCAGAGGGCTTATCACCTGAGCTGTCCCCCAGAGCAGGGGCTGGGGGAGCTGACAGAACAGATTATTTGGGGGTGGGTGAGCAGGGGCTGGGCTGGGGGAGGGGATGCAGTGAGATGCTTGCGGGAAGTTGGCGGGGGAGTGCTGCTAGGCTGAGGGAGTTGATTCTGGTTTCTGAACCCCTCATGCTTGATGTGAAGGGATTCGGTGTGTGGGGGGGGGGGCAGAAGGGAGGTACGTGGCCCAGCAGGCCTGAAAGGACCGTGAGAATGAAGCCAAGCTGGGCAAAACAGGGCAGGAGGTCATTTTAGAAGCAAAAAGAAACATCCAGAGGCTTATGACCCAAACCACAGCAGCGGTTATTCCTGGGGAAGGGGCTTAAGGGAGACATTCTTTTCTTTTTTAAACTTTTTTCTGGCCTCAAGGCATGTAGGATCTTGGTTCCCTGACCAGGGATTGAACCTTCACCCCCTGCACTGGAAGCTTGGAGGTTTAACCACTGGACCACCAAGGAATTTCTCCCTTGTTTTGTCACCTGTCCTGGTCTGAATTTTCCTTATTGTAGGATATATAATGAAAAGGCGCTCAACGCCACTTATCACTAAGGAAGCACAAACCAGAACCACCATGAGACACCACTTTTCACACCCATTAAAACAGCTATTATTAAAAAAAAAAAATGCTGGCCAAGAACACTTGCGGAGAAATTGGAGCTTTTGTGCACAGGTGGCAGGAATGTAAGAGGGTTCTTCTGCTATGGAAAACAGTCTGGGGGGTTCCTCAAAAATTAAACCTGGGGTTACCATCTGTTCCAGCAATTCCATCCTGCATGTACACCCAAAAGAAGTGAAAGCGTGGGCTTGTACAGATATTTGTACCCTCGTGTTCAGAGCAGCATTGTTCACAACAGCCAGAAGCTAGAAGCAAACCAAGGGTCCACTAACAGAGGCTGGATAAGCAAAACGTGGTCCAGCCACACCACGGAGCATCATTCAGCCTTGAAGAAGGAGACGCTGGCACCTGCTGTGGTACGGCTGCACCCTGAGGACGGGGTACTTAGGGAAACAAGTCAGACACTAGACAGACGCTGTGTGGCACCACCGACACGAGGTCCCTAGACGAATCAGATTGACGGAAACAGACAGTGTGGGTGCTGGGTGCTGCGGGCAGGGGAGTGGGGAGTTAGTGTTTATGGACACAGAGGCTCAGTTTGGGAAGATCGCCAGGTTCTGGAGACGATGGTGGTGGCTGCTCAACAGTGTGAATGTGCTGAGTGATTTTGCTGTTTAGTCGCTAAGTCATCTCTGACCCAGTGGATTGTAGCCCGCTGGGCTCCTCTGTCCATGGGATTTCCCAGACAAGAATACTGGAGCGGGTTGCCATTTCCTTCTCCCGGGCATCTTCCCGCCCCAGGGATGGAACCCAAGTCCTCTGCACTGGCAGGCAGGTTCTTCACCGCCGAGCCGCCTGGGAAGCCTGTTCTGCACACTGGTGCACACTTAAAAATGGCTGGAGTGATAAGCGCTAGGGTATGTCTATTTTACCACAATAGAAAAATGACATAGAAAAAAAGGAATATATAGTTTTCATAATCAGGGACATTTCAATTAGGATTATTTTATAGATCATGGAAATAAGACATGGAAACCATTTCCTCCTGAGGATGGGCCCAGGAGGAAACCAGGATGGGTCTGGTGGATGGGAATGGCCCAGGTCCCCTATTACCTGCCCGCTTTGGGATCATCAAGCCGGGCATTGCAGAGAGAGGACAAAGGGGGGGAATCAGGTCACGTCACAGGTGCCTAGAGCTTGGAGGGGACCTGGATCAACCCCGGACCTGGGACCTCTTTTGACGATGGCAATGGGATGAGGGTGCTAATGTTGATTGCCTTCCACAAGCATTAACTGGCGTGGGTATGTGCCATGTGTAATTCTTCAGGGAAGTATCCCAGCAACCCACTAGACAGATGAGGAAAATGAGGCTCAGAGAGGCCAAGTTACTGCCCCAGTTCCCACAGCAGGGCTGGGATGTGCACCTAGGTCCGGCCAACTCTGGAGCCAGGCCCGTGCCAGCTGCTAAGACCCCTTTTGGCTTTGAGGCTTCCAGAGTCTGTGCAACACATCATAGCCCCCCGCAAGGGAGGTGGACTTTGGGGAGCAGAAGGGAAGACTTCCTCCTGGCCCAGCTGGGACTCTCCTGGGTCCAGTGGCTGGAGCTCCGTTTCTTAAGGCTCCTGAGTTTTCCCCTTTGGGGCCGAGGAGAGCCCAGGTCCCAGCGGTACCATGGAGGCTTTGCCTCCAGGATTCTGCTGGACCCCTGATGCTCAGAGTAGGCAGGCAGGACCGGGCTGGGCCCCTCATCCCTCTGGGCCCTGCAGTGTCCACGTCCACCTGCCACCCACCATGCCTGGCGCTTTGCCAGCTCTTCTTAAATCCCCACCCCAGCCGTGACGCCCCATGTACAGATGAAGAAACTGAGGCTCAGCAATGGGAGCTGACTAGACCAGAGTGAGGAAGGGTCAGAGTGAGGACCAGGACAAGTCCATTCCAACCTCAGAGCTCCAGGGTTGAAAGCCCCTGCCCCCAGGCCCAGGGTCCCAAAGACTAAGGGATAGACTGACCTGTGCAGTCTTTCCCTCAAGGATGGCCTGTCATCCCTGGGCAGAAGGCAGTGTGGGCCGCTGCTCTTGGCAGGGCAGGGCAGAGCCATGGGATCAACCCAACTCGGTTATTTGCTGCTTTTCTGAGTCCACATCCCCACCGAGAATGCAGGTCCACAGACCACCCCGCCGGCTCCGAGCAGTTTCTCTGGGCCAGGCTCTTTTTTCCTCCATGGTCTTGGTACCTGGATACAGCAGCAAAACTGCTGGTAAAAGGGAGACCTCTCTGCAGGTATCTCCTCAATGTGGACTGGTCTGCCCGACCTGCAGACCAAAAGGGAGCAGGAAGGCAAGGGGTTTGCAGCCTAGAGGACTTCTCTTGGTTCCTGGGTCTACCACTTACAGATATGTGGGGCTGGACAAATCCCTTGACTCCTGTGAGCCTCAGTTAACTCATCTGTGTAGTGGGTATATTAAAATTTACATTATACTGTCATTAAAAAGATGTTAACATCATGAAATACAAGACATCCATGGCATAGTACTTGGTATCCAAATGGAGCTCACTAAATGATGTTTTTAAAAACTGAGAAACAATTGTCCTTCTTGTTCAAGAAGGGAGATTTCTCGAATCCTGCTCTCTGTCCTACAAAACAACTTTGTGTCCACAGAATCTGGTTGCTGGTAAAAGCCAGAAGCCTTGTCCTGACCGGCCAGAGTTGTGTCAGTTCCAGTCCCGGCTCCATCACTAACTAGCCACACGGTTGAGGGCAAAGCGTCTCTGTTTGCCTCAGTTTCTCCCTCTTTAAACAGAGAGAATAGCAGGGGTTGTGAGGATGATACGTGATGATGTGGTTTATGAAAAACCAGGCACATAGTAGGTGCTGAATAAATCACTAGCACAGCTTCAGCACTTCCAACATCACACACGGATGGACTGTGCGGACAGGTCTAGGGAGCGGGGTTGAGAAAGAGACTCAAGGACACTTTCCTACGCTCGTCCTTGGACACCAGGCAACCTGACCGCAACCCCCTTCCCAGTTTTCTTGAGTCACTGCTCTGTCTGAGGCTTCAACGGGCACTAGACGACAAGACCACAGTTCTGCACCGCCTCCCAAAGCCCCCCGGCCACCGTGCTTTGCCCCTCCATCCCAAGCCCAGGGCTTTCCAGGTGCCTGGAAAGAGCACAGGCCGGGGTGTCAGGCAGGACTTGGTGCAAATCTCAGGTTCTGAAGTCTTGGCCAGGTTGCTTTATTTCCAGGAGCCTTAGTTTCCTCATCTGTGAAATGGGAACGGGAAGAGCAGCAGCCACGTTGTGACTGCTCATTTGGGAATAACAGCAAGTAACGCGGATCATTTAGGAATGAGAACAAGAAAACACTGATGTACCAGACCCGGCATCTCCTGCATGAACGTCTGCTACTTCACCCTCCCCACATCCCACCAGCAGCACCCACCCCAGATGCTCTGGGACCCGAGCGGGAAGACTCACAGCTACTGTAACTTCTCCTGGATGGCAGTTCTCAGGGGTCCAACCCACACCCCTTCAGTGCTGGGACCCCTTGTCAGTGTTGGCTTAGCCTGAGCCATGCCCCCTCGCCCCCCACTTGTGTCCCAAATGGTGGCTGTGCTGAGAAGGGCCCGGCAGTTAACATGGCCCAGCTTGGAGGGTGGCGGCAGAGGGGCCCAAGCACCTCGGGGATCTGGAGGCACCCGGAGGGTGGGCCAGACGGGGGCTGGGCATCACCTCCTGGGTAGAGGGGAGGGCCTGCCTTCCACATGGGCCCACGTGGCACCTGGCACAGGGCAGTGCTTGACTGAAAGACGCTGGTGGCAAAGACTCTGCAAACAAACCAAAGCTCCCCAGGTCCTCTCCTCCAGAGACTCCCCAAGGGAAGTGGCAGGTAAGCACCCAGGAGGCCCTGAGTGGGTGGGAGCCCCAGATTGCACCCTTGCACCCGCCAGGGATCCCNGTTCCCTGACCAGGGATTGAACCTTCACCCCCTGCACTGGAAGCTTGGAGGTTTAACCACTGGACCACCAAGGAATTTCTCCCTTGTTTTGTCACCTGTCCTGGTCTGAATTTTCCTTATTGTAGGATATATAATGAAAAGGCGCTCAACGCCACTTATCACTAAGGAAGCACAAACCAGAACCACCATGAGACACCACTTTTCACACCCATTAAAACAGCTATTATTAAAAAAAAAAAATGCTGGCCAAGAACACTTGCGGAGAAATTGGAGCTTTTGTGCACAGGTGGCAGGAATGTAAGAGGGTTCTTCTGCTATGGAAAACAGTCTGGGGGGTTCCTCAAAAATTAAACCTGGGGTTACCATCTGTTCCAGCAATTCCATCCTGCATGTACACCCAAAAGAAGTGAAAGCGTGGGCTTGTACAGATATTTGTACCCTCGTGTTCAGAGCAGCATTGTTCACAACAGCCAGAAGCTAGAAGCAAACCAAGGGTCCACTAACAGAGGCTGGATAAGCAAAACGTGGTCCAGCCACACCACGGAGCATCATTCAGCCTTGAAGAAGGAGACGCTGGCACCTGCTGTGGTACGGCTGCACCCTGAGGACGGGGTACTTAGGGAAACAAGTCAGACACTAGACAGACGCTGTGTGGCACCACCGACATGAGGTCCCTAGACGAATCAGATTGACGGAAACAGACAGTCTGGGTGCTGGGTGCTGCGGGCAGGAGAGTGGGGAGTTAGTGTTTATGGACACAGAGGCTCAGTTTGGGAAGATCGCCAGGTTCTGGAGACGATGGTGGTGGCTGCTCAACAGTGTGAATGTGCTGAGTGATTTTGCTGTTTAGTCGCTAAGTCATCTCTGACCCAGTGGATTGTAGCCCGCTGGGCTCCTCTGTCCATGGGATTTCCCAGACAAGAATACTGGAGCGGGTTGCCATTTCCTTCTCCCGGGCATCTTCCCGCCCCAGGGATGGAACCCAAGTCCTCTGCACTGGCAGGCAGGTTCTTCACCGCCGAGCCGCCTGGGAAGCCTGTTCTGCACACTGGTGCACACTTAAAAATGGCTGGAGTGATAAGCGCTAGGGTATGTCTATTTTACCACAATAGAAAAATGACATAGAAAAAAAGGAATATATAGTTTTCATAATCAGGGACATTTCAATTAGGATTATTTTATAGATCATGGAAATAAGACATGGAAACCATTTCCTCCTGAGGATGGGCCCAGGAGGAAACCAGGATGGGTCTGGTGGATGGGAATGGCCCAGGTCCCCTATTACCTGCCCGCTTTGGGATCATCAAGTCGGGCATTGCAGAGAGAGGACAAAGGGGGGGAATCAGGTCACGTCACAGGTGCCTAGAGCTTGGAGGGGACCTGGATCAACCCCGGACCTGGGACCTCTTTTGACGATGGCAATGGGATGAGGGTGCTAATGTTGATTGCCTTCCACAAGCATTAACTGGCGTGGGTATGTGCCATGTGTAATTCTTCAGGGAAGTATCCCAGCAACCCACTAGACAGATGAGGAAAATGAGGCTCAGAGAGGCCAAGTTACTGCCCCAGTTCCCACAGCAGGGCTGGGATGTGCACCTAGGTCCGGCCAACTCTGGAGCCAAGCCCGTGCCAGCTGCTAAGACCCCTTTTGGCTTTGAGGCTTCCAGAGTCTGTGCAACACATCACAGCCCCCCGCAAGGGAGGTGGACTTTGGGGAGCAGAAGGGAAGACTTCCTCCTGGCCCAGCTGGGACTCTCCTGGGTCCAGTGGCTGGAGCTCCGTTTCTTAAGGCTCCTGAGTTTTCCCCTTTGGGGCCGAGGAGAGCCCAGGTCCCAGCGGTACCATGGAGGCTTTGCCTCCAGGATTCTGCTGGACCCCTGGTGCTCAGAGTAGGCAGGCAGGACCGGGCTGGGCCCCTCATCCCTCTGGGCCCTGCAGTGTCCACGTCCACCTGCCACCCACCATGCCTGGCGCTTTGCCAGCTCTTCTTAAATCCCCACCCCAGCCGTGACGCCCCATGTACAGATGAAGAAACTGAGGCTCAGCAATGGGAGCTGACTAGACCAGAGTGAGGAAGGGTCAGAGTGAGGACCAGGACAAGTCCATTCCAACCTCAGAGCTCCAGGGTTGAAAGCCCCTGCCCCCAGGCCCAGGGTCCCAAAGACTAAGGGATAGACTGACCTGTGCAGTCTTTCCCTCAAGGATGGCCTGTCATCCCTGGGCAGAAGGCAGTGTGGGCCGCTGCTCTTGGCAGGGCAGGGCAGAGCCATGGTATCAACCCAGCTCGGTTATTTGCTGCTTTTCTGAGTCCACATCCCCACCGAGAATGCAGGTCCACAGACCACCCCGCCGGCTCCGAGCAGTTTCTCTGGGCCAGGCTCTTTTTTCCTCCATGGTCTTGGTACCTGGATACAGCAGCAAAACTGCTGGTAAAAGGGAGACCTCTCTGCAGGTATCTCCTCAATGTGGACTGGTCTGCCCGACCTGCAGACCAAAAGGGAGCAGGAAGGCAAGGGGTTTGCAGCCTAGAGGACTTCTCTTGGTTCCTGGGTCTACCACTTACAGATATGTGGGGCTGGACAAATCCCTTGACTCCTGTGAGCCTCAGTTAACTCATCTGTGTAGTGGGTATATTAAAATTTACATTATACTGTCATTAAAAAGATGTTAACATCATGAAATACAAGACATCCATGGCATAGTACTTGGTATCCAAATGGAGCTCACTAAATGATGTTTTTAAAAACTGAGAAACAATTGTCCTTCTTGTTCAAGAAGGGAGATTTCTCGAATCCTGCTCTCTGTCCTACAAAACAACTTTGTGTCCACAGAATCTGGTTGCTGGTAAAAGCCAGAAGCCTTGTCCTGACCGGCCAGAGTTGTGTCAGTTCCAGTCCCGGCTCCATCACTAACTAGCCACACGGTTGAGGGCAAAGCGTCTCTGTTTGCCTCAGTTTCTCCCTCTTTAAACAGAGAGAATAGCAGGGGTTGTGAGGATGATACGTGATGATGTGGTTTATGAAAAACCAGGCACATAGTAGGTGCTGAATAAATCACTAGCACAGCTTCAGCACTTCCAACATCACACACGGATGGACTGTGCGGACAGGTCTAGGGAGCGGGGTTGAGAAAGAGACTCAAGGACACTTTCCTACGCTCGTCCTTGGACACCAGGCAACCTGACCGCAACCCCCTTCCCAGTTTTCTTGAGTCACTGCTCTGTCTGAGGCTTCAATGGGCACTAGACGACAAGACCACAGTTCTGCACCGCCTCCCAAAGCCCCCCGGCCACCGTGCTTTGCCCCTCCATCCCAAGCCCAGGGCTTTCCAGGTGCCTGGAAAGAGCACAGGCCGGGGTGTCAGGCAGGACTTGGTGCAAATCTCAGGTTCTGAAGTCTTGGCCAGGTTGCTTTATTTCCAGGAGCCTTAGTTTCCTCATCTGTGAAATGGGAACGGGAAGAGCAGCAGCCACGTTGTGACTGCTCATTTGGGAATAACAGCAAGTAACGCGGATCATTTAGGAATGAGAACAAGAAAACACTGATGTACCAGACCCGGCATCTCCTGCATGAACGTCTGCTACTTCGCCCTCCCCACATCCCACCAGCAGCACCCACCCCAGATGCTCTGGGACCCGAGCGGGAAGACTCACAGCTACTGTAACTTCTCCTGGATGGCAGTTCTCAGGGGTCCAACCCACACCCCTTCAGTGCTGGGACCCCTTGTCAGTGTTGGCTTAGCCTGAGCCATGCCCCCTCGCCCCTCACTTGTGTCCCAAATGGTGGCTGTGCTGAGAAGGGCCCGGCAGTTAACATGGCCCAGCTTGGAGGGTGGCGGCAGAGGGGCCCAAGCACCTCGGGGATCTGGAGGCACCCGGAGGGTGGGCCAGACGGGGGCTGGGCATCACCTCCTGGGTAGAGGGGAGGGCCTGCCTTCCACATGGGCCCACGTGGCACCTGGCACAGGGCAGTGCTTGACTGAAAGACGCTGGTGGCAAAGACTCTGCAAACAAACCAAAGCTCCCCAGGTCCTCTCCTCCAGAGACTCCCCAAGGGAAGTGGCAGGTAAGCACCCAGGAGGCCCTGAGTGGGTGGGAGCCCCAGATTGCACCCTTGCACCCGCCAGGGATCCCGGGGGGCTTTCAGGGTCCCTGAGCTAAGCAGGGTGATTGGGGAGGGTGGGCAGCTCCCAACTGCTGCCTGCAAGCATCCTAGGAACTCAAGGACCTATCCATGGGATGGGAGTGCCAGGGTTAGACATCCCACTCCAGAGCACCCGCCAGACTCCTGGACACATCCCTCAAGGCCTCCGGCACCCCCTCCAAGTTGCTTCTGGGCAGCGATGCTCTTTGCCCAAGGTAGGGCTCTTCCTCCGAAGTTCCCGCTGGGGCTCTGCATTCTCAAGGCTCCCACTTTGCTGGGGACTGTGGTCTGGACATCCTCAGCTCCCTCCTTCCCCAGGCCAGGGGCTTGCCTGTTTCTGGGGCACCCTTCCTGCCAACCTCGTTAGATTGTTACAGTCGGTCTCTGAGGGCCCCACTGGCCCTGGCAGGGGCGGGGTGGGCCCAGCTCCCTCCCAAGGCCTGGCAGGGTGGGTGGCGGACGACGGGCCACTCACCCAGAAGCAGGTTCATGAGCACCTCCTGGCCGGCCAGCGTGCTGCTCTTCACCAGGCAGAGGATGGTGCCCCCGATCCAGGGGACGCCGTGGCCCGTGATGCCGATGAGCTTGACCATGGAGCGGGCGCTGGCCCAGGACGCAGCCCGGCCGGCGCACACCCCCAGNGCCGGCCAGCGTGCTGCTCTTCACCAGGCAGAGGATGGTGCCCCCGATCCAGGGGACGCCGTGGCCCGTGATGCCGATGAGCTTGACCATGGAGCGGGCGCTGGCCCAGGACGCAGCCCGGCCGGCGCACACCCCCAGGCGCTTGGACATGCAGATGTCAATGGCCAGCAGGGAATTGAAGGCGATGCCCTTGAAGGAGGGGTTCAGCTGCATGCAGTCCTCCTCGGGCAGCTGCTGGGACTGGCGCCGCTCGCGGGCCCCATCCCCAGGGGCTGGGGGCTGTGTCGAGGGGCCCGAGGCCTTCCTGCCCGAGCTGCGGGGCTCCGGGGCCCCCTTGGGGGGCTGGTTCAGGGACAGGAACTCGGCCCGGTTGAGGACGTTGCTGCGGTCCCGGGCCCGGGCCCGGCTCTGGGAGGCTGGCATGGTTGACGATTGC
>SJYW01017911.1:921802-948637 GCA_006410735.1 Raphicerus campestris | reverse complement strand
TCCATACCTGGCTGGTGAGAAGCCAGACCCCAGGAATCCTTAGTCTGGGGTTCCTTGTGGATTCTTGGCACTTCTCTTCCAGAATGTTCCACTCAGACCAGGCAGACACAGAGGAGGATGTCCCAGACTGTGTCACATCCACCTTCCTGGGTGTGGCCATGATGACCTGTGCGGCCCCATCCTGAACCCCGGGTGCAGAACGCACGGCGAGCAGGCAGTGTACTGTGGTCTCTCTGTGTTCTAGCTTATGACACCATGTAACCAACTTTCCGGCAAAGTCATGATATCATGCCCACTTTACAGATGAGGAAGCTGAGGCTCAGTGGGGTGAAATCCAGAAGAGGTGAGGCCCAACTCCCAAGAAGTCCCTGGGGCCTCCAGACTCAGATGTTGCAGACCACAGGGACTGGGATGTGCCCACTCAGCTTTCTACCAGGGCATTCACCCCACTCTGCCTGGGTGGGGCCTGTGATCCAGGCTGACCTCAGGAGGGGAGAAGGAGCCCAGGCCAGAGAGGGGCTATTAATATCCAGAGGCCTGTGTCAGCATCTTGGCCTGGCAAGAGCTTCTGGCAGGTTCCCAGGGCTTCGATGGGCTCCGTGCCGGGCAGGGCCATGGAGTCTGACTGGACTTTGGCCCAGGTGAAAAGTGGGCTTTGGATTGGGTCAACCCTGGGTTCAAACCCCAGCTCAGCTTCCTCTACTTTACTGACCACAGGCACGTCCTGCCAGTACTCCTGGCCTCTCTTTCTCTCCCAGGGGGCTCACTCAGACCGAGACCTGCCCCTCTATCTGTAAGCTGGGGTGACGCAGTTCACCTTCTCAGGCAACTGAGAAGCAGGCCCATCCCTTTATGAGCTCCTACCACAGGCTGCACTGTCCCACTTCTGAGCATCTTAGAATTCATTCATCCATCGAATTGATGCTTTCATTGATCTCTTCCTGCTTGTAGTTCTGTATAGTTGGGGAGATAGTATATATACCTGTGAAATAACTAGCCAGTTTCCAAAACAATATATTTTTACCAATAGCCTTATTTTTTCTTATCGTCAAATGTTACAGTCTTACGGAAGAAAAATTCAATGAATACAGATGATATAATATAGGTGCAACCCTGGACTTCCTTGGTGCTCCTGTGGTTTAGACTCTGTGCTCCCACTGCAGGGGGTACAGGCTCCATCCCTGGTCAGGGAACCAAGATCCTACACACTGCATGGTGCTGCAAAAAAAATAATAATTCTATTGCCTGGGTGCCACGACTGTTAACATGAGAACGGTCAGGTTACAAAGGAATTCACACTTCTCATTTCCAATTAGTGAAATGTTTTATGACAACCAAGTATTACTTAACAACCAGAAAGAATATCTATTAAACTGTATCTATGTATAGCAAATACAGAGGTAAAGAAATATGCATTTAAAATATGACTGTATTTATATATCCTTTTAACCTCTCCCTTTCCATGTCACAATACGGACCTGGCAATGTCTCCATGACAACCCATCAGTTTTCGATGACTGGTTGGTACTTTGTCATGTGGATGGGCCAAACTTTATAGAAGCAATTCTCTGTTTTTAGACATGTAGATTGTTTCTATTTTGTGACCATTCAAAACTGTCAAGTACTAGGTGGCACAGCCATCCTTACACACACACCCCTGTGCACTTTGGCAGAATATAAACAAGCGGCTACAGCAGCAAGTACCAGATAAGCTGTGTTTGGATGTGACTCCGTGAGATCTGATGGGTCAGCCTAAGCCACCTACTGCAGTGCCCAGACCCAGAAAACCAGGACAAGGTCAGAGACACTTCTAGCCACGTCTAACCACACTCTTCTTGTGTTGGAGCCGAGGAAGAAACGGCTAGAGTGGTGACATCACCTACGAGGCCACAGAGCTGATCAAGCAAGACCAGAGTTAAGACGTGGGCTGGCTGATCCCTATAACTCTGAGCCAGAAGGCTGTCTTCCCAGCCGTGAGTTTTTCCATTTCCCGCAGTTTTTCTGTTCCCTACCCACTTGGCCTCATTTGTCACTCACTCATTCGCTCACTCTTGCAACACTTCATTTTTTTTTTTCCTGACTTTGTGGCAGTAGGGCTCTTAGTTCCCTGACTAGGGCTTGGACCGTGCCCCCTGCTCTGGAAGCATGGCGTCTTAACCACTGGCCCACCAGGGGAGCCCCCAGAACACTTTTTGGGGTCTGCTATGCACCAGGGCCCCCTCCCCACGCAAGACCAATGGGCAGGACATGGGTGGCCGCATGCCTGCAGACCACCTGGCCTCTCTGAACCATCGCCTCACCTGGCCCTTGGTCCGTATAACTTCTCTCTTCTAGCACTGTCCGCTACTGAGAGAGGAGTGTGTGGTGTGCAATGAAGTGACTCAGGACTCAGCCTGAAGTCCTTGCCCCAACCACTTGGCTACACTGCCTGTGACTTGAAGGCAGGAGAGGTTTTCTGGCAACATCCTGGGGCCTAGAGCTGTTTATACATCATGAGTGAAAAGTGAAGTCACTCAGTCATGTCTGACTCTTTGTGACCCCATGGACTGTAGCCTACCAGGCTCTTCCCTCCACGGGATTCTCCAGGCAAGAGTACTGGAGTGGGTTGCCATCTCCTTCTCCAGGGGATCTTCCCGACCCAGGGATCGAACCAAGGTCTCCTGCATTCCAGGCAGACGCTTTAACCTCTGAGCCACATCATAGACACTTGCTATTCATTGTCTTTAAATGTTTAAGATAGATCGGCTACTACTACTGAGCATATTTATCAGTAACTTGTACTTAACATTGCTTCTCGGCAGACTCAGAGCTAAGCCTGTGTCTCAACTCTTATCGCAAATTCAGAGGCTTTTAGTCCCCGAGGCACAAACGAGACCAGAGCTCAGAGGTGAAGGGGTTCTCTCTGAATAATGGCGCAAGCCAGCGGGATACCTCGGGGTTCAAACATCACCCCAATACCCCTTACCCTCTCCTGCCCTTTAATTCTCTCCTCGGTCGGTTTCCTTTCTAACTCGTCATACACTTACTTACTCTGCATGGGTTTAGCACCCGTGTCCTCCTAGCAGAGTGAGAGCCCATGAGGCAGGGCCTGTTGTCTGTCTGTTCCTTTGGGGGCACAAGTTATCCAGGGACCCTGGAATCTAAGTGGTGTTATTGCTCACTCAGTCGTGTCCAGCTCTTTGTGACCCTATGGATTGTAGCTCACCAGGCTCCTCTGTCCATGGGATTTTCCAGGCAAGAATACTGCAGTGGGTTGCCATTTCCCTCTCCAAGGATCTTCCCGACCCAGGGATCGAACCCACGTTTCCTGAATTGGCAGGCAGATTCTTTACCACTGAGCCACCTGGGAAGCCCATCTGGCCCCTAGTAGGAGCTCAGTAAACGTATATGGAATGACTGGCTGGCTGGGCTCTGATCTACAAAGATGGATGGCCAAGTGGAGGCGGGCTATTTGGGGGTGATGGCCCCAAAAAGAGGACGGGAGGGGTGAGAAGCTCCACTCTGGGGAGAGGCAGAGCTGGAGGGGAGAGGAGGGAGGGGCAGCCTTGCGAAAAGCATCTTTCATCACCGCCTCCCCCCATCCCTCCAGCTCCTGCCCCGGATCGCTTTCTCAGTTCGCATTTCCAAGGCCGCTCCTGGGTTATTTCGGTCGGGAAACCTGATCCTTCGCTGGGTTTATTTTAGCACCTTGGAGAACTCCCAGTGCCGCACCCGATCCGAGGCCCCACCCAGCCGGCTGACCACGCCTCCGTCCCGGTCGCTCGCAGCGGCGGGGCGCGCGCGGGGGGCCGGACCGAGCAAGCCTCGGAGGCGCGGCGTCCGCGTCCTCCCGCACCTGCGGCGCGCGGGACGGTGATGCCCAGCCCCGCCGTCTCGAGGATGCCCGGGCGGGGCGGGGTCGCCGGGCGGTGGTGCCAGGTGACTGGGTAGGAGGCGGGGCACCCGTGCTCGCTGCCCGGGCAGCTGCCAGGACCCAGACGTCGCTGCTCCCTCCTGCCGGGACGGGGTGCGTTCGAGAAACCTGAGAAGGCGTTTGTCGCTCCGAACTGCGGCTCCGATGGGGACGCGGACTGGCCTTTGCGCTCCAGGCTGGGAGAAGCAAGCCCTCCCCCGCCCTCCCTGCTCATCCCACAGGCTCATTAAGGATCCTCTTCAGCCCCAAAATAACATCCAGCACGCACACGTGCACAGACATGCACACTCACACACGCCCCTACGGCCCACCCACTCACACCCCAAATGTGTTGCCCCCTACACTCACCGTCACACACACATCCTCACGGACACACGGGCTCCCAGCCACCCCCACAGACACGCATGAACGCGCACCATCATGCACACTCACACATACACTCGCACAACCAGCAAACTGCCCTCTGCACTCACACAATACATTGTCACACAAGGCACACACCTCCATACACAATATACACACAATCTCATCTACACCCACACTTGTGGTCACTCACATGACTACACAACTCATACACGCACCCACATGGACACATGACGTACATACCCCCTCCCAGACACACAAACGCACCCCACAGTTACATACAACTGTCACATATACAAACTCACACTGTCACACACACTCATTTACACACACAGTCACCCACACACTCTAACTGCATCACACACCATCACACCCCTCACACTCCTGGAACATGCATCCTTCACCCTCCCCTCCCCAAGCTCGCTACTGGACACGCACATCAAAGCAACTTACTCATACACGTCCTAATTTATAGCAATCAATAGTTACTCATAACTGTTAAGAGTATGAATTTGTACCTATTTATTATTCATGTTAATTAATACCTCCATTCATCATTCTTGGCATCTCTAGGGCCCACGGGGATGTGAGTGCTGAGGGAGCAGGTCTGTTACCTGTCTGGGCCCTGGCTGGTTCCCCAGTGTCTTCTGAGCGCCCAGCCCAGGGGTCCAGTCAATAGGGGGAGGGAATACATGGGCCTGAGATGGTGGGGAGGCCAGCTGATCAGACCTAGAAAAAATGTGTGCCTGAGCCTTTGGCTGGAGCGGCCACCCCAGGCACCTGGTTTTATGCAAGGCCCCATGATGCACATTTGCCCCTGCAGAGAGTGTGAGGTTATTATGGACCTGGGGGCCAGGAGGCCTGGCTTCTAGTCTTAGAGGCCTCCCTGCATGACCTTGCTGGGCCCATGTCTCCCTCTGTAGGGGAGGCTAGCTCAGAGCCTGCTCTGAGATCCCGCTGTGCCGGCTTGGCTAGTCTGAGCTCACTGCCTGCAGAGGTGAGGTGTCTCAGTCATGCCAGGTGGGCCCTGTAGCCTCCTCACCTCTTGACATGTCCCCCTCCCAGCCACCTGCCAGGCCCACCAACCCTGCCCGCCTGTCTCCCAGGTGGACATTTCAAGCCTCACCATTGGCTTCCTGTCTGGTCCTGAACAGTTAAGGATAGAACCCTGTCTCCCAGGGCAACAGAATTCCAGCACTTAACATTTCCATCTGCAAAACAAGGGCTTTCCCACCTGTGAAATGCCCTTCTGGGTCTCATGATGACTGCACCCTTGAGGTTGAGAGCTCTTGGAGGACCAGCTGTGGCCTTGCGAATGGTGACTGCAGCCATGAAATTAAAAGACGCTTGCTCCTTGGAAGGAAATCTATGACAAACCTAGACAGCGTATTCAAAAGTAGACACATCACTTTGCCGACAAAGGTGAATATAGTCAATGCTATGGTTTTTCCAGTAGTCATGTATGGATGTGAGAGTAGGACCATCAAGAAGAACGCTGAAGAACTGATGCTTTCAAACTGTGGTGCTGGAGAAGACTCTTGACAGTCCCTTGGACTGCAATGAGATCAAACCAGTCAATCCTAAAGGAAATCAACTCTGAATATTCATTGGAAGGACTGATGCTGAAGCTGAAGCTCCAATACTTTGGCCACATGATACAAAGAGCTGATTCATTGGAAAAGACCCTGATGCTGGGAAAGATTGAAGGCAGGAGGTGAAGGGGATGACAGAGGATAAGATGGTTGGATGGCATCACTGACTCAATGGACATGAGTTTGAGCAAACTCTGGGAGATTGTGGAGGACAGGGGAGGCTGGCGTGCTGCAGTCCATGGGGTCACAGAGTTGGGTGACTTAGCAGCTGGACACCAACAGCTGCAGGGAATGCTGGTGAGAATGCTGGCTACATCGAATCCCCGCCACTGCGAGCCAGGTGGCCGGTTTCCATCCACTCCTCCTTCATCAGGCCTCAGTATCCTCATATGTGGAATGGGCTCATATCCTCATAGGTGGTGATGGGACTGGTTTATGGGGTTGTCATGGAGAGCCTTGAAGCTGATGCATGCAGAGGCCCTGGCTCCAGTGATGTTCAGTGAGGAGACCCTGCATTCAGCTCTCCTGCAGACCTGGGAGGGCTTTGGACTAGTTGACACTATGTGTTAAAACCCATCTCAGGGAGTTCCCTGGTGGTTCAAAGGCTAGGACTCTGAGCTCCCCATGCAGGGGTCCTGGGTTTGATCCCTGGTCAGGGAACTGGCTCCCACATGCCAAAACTAAGGATCCCGAGTGCCGCAGCTGTGACCTGGCACAGCCAATGAATATGTGTGTGTGTGTGTGTGTGTTTATATATGTAAACCCAGCTAGGTGGGGTCAGGCTGTTTCTCCCTCTGGTTTGCTGTGTGGTTTTGGGTTTTCACAACCTCTCTGGGCCAGTGTGCTGCGAACTGACGGACCTTGTCCTCCCACCAACGGCACTAAGAGCTCCCCAGTTGCCACGCTGGGGAGTTCTCCATCCCCGAGGAGGGGTTGAGGTCGTGCCTCCTGACCTCTGCTCTTTCCCCTTCACCAGTGACATCAACGCAGAGGAGTCTGGGGAGACTGAGGTCTGGGGGCGGGCATGTGAGCGTCCCCGTGGTGCTGGGCATATCGCAAGCAGATGACCCCTCCCTCTTTTCTGCAGACGTCAGCTTTTCAATCTCATGTGGAGACCTCAGGGGCCCTCACATATGCTGAGACAGCCGTGGGTCTGTGCCCAACACCCACAGACTCCAGAAAACGCTGAGCAGCAAGCAGGATTGCGCGGAGAGGCAGAAGGGCTGGAGGGCTCGAGAGCTACGGAAGCCGCCGGACCTCAGAGGGCCCGTGGGAGCCAGGGCAGGGGAGGCAGGTGTGGGCTGGCCCTTTCAGAACCTCCATCGCTCAACGTGGGCCCCAGGGGTGCCCATCCTTAGCTCGGAGCCTGGGAAAAAGGCCCCCAGACACCGCCTGTGCTCTCCCTCTGCAGAACTGGCCTTAGAACTAGCCCAAGACAAAATACAGCCTAGGAGGTGACGTGGAAGAGGCGGCATCTCTGGGATTGAGGGTCAGGGGTTTTCTAATTTTTGCTCACCCCACAGACACCCAAGCAGTCTTCTGGTGAGACTTTCCAGACACAGGGTTTTCTAGTGTCACTTCCACCCGGCTCAGAGGCAGCTGGCCCGCAGGCAAGCGGGGCATGCCTAGAGGAGGAGATAGGTGGGCTTTGAACTTGGCCAGCTCTATGTGGGCATGCAGACTCTGGAAAACCACTGTCACCTGACCCATGGGTCTCTCTGTCCAGCCTACCTCCTGGGGCCAAGTAGGTTGGAACACACAATATCTGCTCAGTGGTGTGGTGGCCTTCCTAGGTGATGCTAGTGGTAAAGAACCCGCCTGCCAATGCAGGAGACATAACAGATGTGGGTTTAATCCCTGGATTGGGACGAACCCCTGTAGAAGCAAACGGCAACCCACTCCAGTCAGTATTCTTGCCAGGAGAATCCCATAGACAGAGGAGNAAAAATTCAATGAATACAGATGATATAATATAGGTGCAACCCTGGACTTCCTTGGTGCTCCTGTGGTTTAGACTCTGTGCTCCCACTGCAGGGGGTACAGGCTCCATCCCTGGTCAGGGAACCAAGATCCTACACACTGCATGGTGCTGCAAAAAAAATAATAATTCTATTGCCTGGGTGCCACGACTGTTAACATGAGAACGGTCAGGTTACAAAGGAATTCACACTTCTCATTTCCAATTAGTGAAATGTTTTATGACAACCAAGTATTACTTAACAACCAGAAAGAATATCTATTAAACTGTATCTATGTATAGCAAATACAGAGGTAAAGAAATATGCATTTAAAATATGACTGTATTTATATATCCTTTTAACCTCTCCCTTTCCATGTCACAATACGGACCTGGCAATGTCTCCATGACAACCCATCAGTTTTCGATGACTGGTTGGTACTTTGTCATGTGGATGGGCCAAACTTTATAGAAGCAATTCTCTGTTTTTAGACATGTAGATTGTTTCTATTTTGTGACCATTCAAAACTGTCAAGTACTAGGTGGCACAGCCATCCTTACACACACACCCCTGTGCACTTTGGCAGAATATAAACAAGCGGCTACAGCAGCAAGTACCAGATAAGCTGTGTGTTTGGATGTGACTCCGTGAGATCTGATGGGTCAGCCTAAGCCACCTACTGCAGTGCCCAGACCCAGAAAACCAGGACAAGGTCAGAGACACTTCTAGCCACGTCTAACCACACTCTTCTTGTGTTGGAGCCGAGGAAGAAACGGCTAGAGTGGTGACATCACCTACGAGGCCACAGAGCTGATCAAGCAAGACCAGAGTTAAGACGTGGGCTGGCTGATCCCTATAACTCTGAGCCAGAAGGCTGTCTTCCCAGCCGTGAGTTTTTCCATTTCCCGCAGTTTTTCTGTTCCCTACCCACTTGGCCTCATTTGTCACTCACTCATTCGCTCACTCTTGCAACACTTCATTTTTTTTTTTCCTGACTTTGTGGCAGTAGGGCTCTTAGTTCCCTGACTAGGGCTTGGACCGTGCCCCCTGCTCTGGAAGCATGGCGTCTTAACCACTGGCCCACCAGGGGAGCCCCCAGAACACTTTTTGGGGTCTGCTATGCACCAGGGGCCCCTCCCCACGCAAGACCAATGGGCAGGACATGGGTGGCCGCATGCCTGCAGACCACCTGGCCTCTCTGAACCATCGCCTCACCTGGGCCTTGGTCCATATAACTTCTCTCTTCTAGCACTGTCCGCTACTGAGAGAGGAGTGTGTGGTGTGCAATGAAGTGACTCAGGACTCAGCCTGAAGTCCTTGCCCCAACCACTTGGCTACACTGCCTGTGACTTGAAGGCAGGAGAGGTTTTCTGGCAACATCCTGGGGCCTAGAGCTGTTTATACATCATGAGTGAAAAGTGAAGTCACTCAGTCATGTCTGACTCTTTGTGACCCCATGGACTGTAGCCTACCAGGCTCTTCCCTCCACGGGATTCTCCAGGCAAGAGTACTGGAGTGGGTTGCCATCTCCTTCTCCAGGGGATCTTCCCGACCCAGGGATCGAACCAAGGTCTCCTGCATTCCAGGCAGACGCTTTAACCTCTGAGCCACATCATAGACACTTGCTATTCATTGTCTTTAAATGTTTAAGATAGATCGGCTACTACTACTGAGCATATTTATCAGTAACTTGTACTTAACATTGCTTCTCGGCAGACTCAGAGCTAAGCCTGTGTCTCAACTCTTATCGCAAATTCAGAGGCTTTTAGTCCCCGAGGCACAAACGAGACCAGAGCTCAGAGGTGAAGGGGTTCTCTCTGAATAATGGCGCAAGCCAGCGGGATACCTCGGGGTTCAAACATCACCCCAATACCCCTTACCCTCTCCTGCCCTTTAATTCTCTCCTCGGTCGGTTTCCTTTCTAACTCGTCATACACTTACTTACTCTGCATGGGTTTAGCACCCGTGTCCTCCTAGCAGAGTGAGAGCCCATGAGGCAGGGCCTGTTGTCTGTCTGTTCCTTTGGGGGCACAAGTTATCCAGGGACCCTGGAATCTAAGTGGTGTTATTGCTCACTCAGTCGTGTCCAGCTCTTTGTGACCCTATGGATTGTAGCTCACCAGGCTCCTCTGTCCATGGGATTTTCCAGGCAAGAATACTGCAGTGGGTTGCCATTTCCCTCTCCAAGGATCTTCCCGACCCAGGGATCGAACCCACGTTTCCTGAATTGGCAGGCAGATTCTTTACCACTGAGCCACCTGGGAAGCCCATCTGGCCCCTAGTAGGAGCTCAGTAAACGTATATGGAATGACTGGCTGGCTGGGCTCTGATCTACAAAGATGGATGGCCAAGTGGAGGCGGGCTATTTGGGGGTGATGGCCCCAAAAAGAGGACGGGAGGGGTGAGAAGCTCCACTCTGGGGAGAGGCAGAGCTGGAGGGGAGAGGAGGGAGGGGCAGCCTTGCGAAAAGCATCTTTCATCACCGCCTCCCCCCATCCCTCCAGCTCCTGCCCCGGATCGCTTTCTCAGTTCGCATTTCCAAGGCCGCTCCTGGGTTATTTCGGTCGGGAAACCTGATCCTTCGCTGGGTTTATTTTAGCACCTTGGAGAACTCCCAGTGCCGCACCCGATCCGAGGCCCCACCCAGCCGGCTGACCACGCCTCCGTCCCGGTCGCTCGCAGCGGCGGGGCGCGCGCGGGGGGCCGGACCGAGCAAGCCTCGGAGGCGCGGCGTCCGCGTCCTCCCGCACCTGCGGCGCGCGGGACGGTGATGCCCAGCCCCGCCGTCTCGAGGATGCCCGGGCGGGGCGGGGTCGCCGGGCGGTGGTGCCAGGTGACTGGGTAGGAGGCGGGGCACCCGTGCTCGCTGCCCGGGCAGCTGCCAGGACCCAGACGTCGCTGCTCCCTCCTGCCGGGACGGGGTGCGTTCGAGAAACCTGAGAAGGCGTTTGTCGCTCCGAACTGCGGCTCCGATGGGGACGCGGACTGGCCTTTGCGCTCCAGGCTGGGAGAAGCAAGCCCTCCCCCGCCCTCCCTGCTCATCCCACAGGCTCATTAAGGATCCTCTTCAGCCCCAAAATAACATCCAGCACGCACACGTGCACAGACATGCACACTCACACACGCCCCTACGGCCCACCCACTCACACCCCAAATGTGTTGCCCCCTACACTCACCGTCACACACACATCCTCACGGACACACGGGCTCCCAGCCACCCCCACAGACACGCATGAACGCGCACCATCATGCACACTCACACATACACTCGCACAACCAGCAAACTGCCCTCTGCACTCACACAATACATTGTCACACAAGGCACACACCTCCATACACAATATACACACAATCTCATCTACACCCACACTTGTGGTCACTCACATGACTACACAACTCATACACGCACCCACATGGACACATGACGTACATACCCCCTCCCAGACACACAAACGCACCCCACAGTTACATACAACTGTCACATATACAAACTCACACTGTCACACACACTCATTTACACACACAGTCACCCACACACTCTAACTGCATCACACACCATCACACCCCTCACACTCCTGGAACATGCATCCTTCACCCTCCCCTCCCCAAGCTCGCTACTGGACACGCACATCAAAGCAACTTACTCATACACGTCCTAATTTATAGCAATCAATAGTTACTCATAACTGTTAAGAGTATGAATTTGTACCTATTTATTATTCATGTTAATTAATACCTCCATTCATCATTCTTGGCATCTCTAGGGCCCACGGGGATGTGAGTGCTGAGGGAGCAGGTCTGTTACCTGTCTGGGCCCTGGCTGGTTCCCCAGTGTCTTCTGAGCGCCCAGCCCAGGGGTCCAGTCAATAGGGGGAGGGAATACATGGGCCTGAGATGGTGGGGAGGCCAGCTGATCAGACCTAGAAAAAATGTGTGCCTGAGCCTTTGGCTGGAGCGGCCACCCCAGGCACCTGGTTTTATGCAAGGCCCCATGATGCACATTTGCCCCTGCAGAGAGTGTGAGGTTATTATGGACCTGGGGGCCAGGAGGCCTGGCTTCTAGTCTTAGAGGCCTCCCTGCATGACCTTGCTGGGCCCATGTCTCCCTCTGTAGGGGAGGCTAGCTCAGAGCCTGCTCTGAGATCCCGCTGTGCCGGCTTGGCTAGTCTGAGCTCACTGCCTGCAGAGGTGAGGTGTCTCAGTCATGCCAGGTGGGCCCTGTAGCCTCCTCACCTCTTGACATGTCCCCCTCCCAGCCACCTGCCAGGCCCACCAACCCTGCCCGCCTGTCTCCCAGGTGGACATTTCAAGCCTCACCATTGGCTTCCTGTCTGGTCCTGAACAGTTAAGGATAGAACCCTGTCTCCCAGGGCAACAGAATTCCAGCACTTAACATTTCCATCTGCAAAACAAGGGCTTTCCCACCTGTGAAATGCCCTTCTGGGTCTCATGATGACTGCACCCTTGAGGTTGAGAGCTCTTGGAGGACCAGCTGTGGCCTTGCGAATGGTGACTGCAGCCATGAAATTAAAAGACGCTTGCTCCTTGGAAGGAAATCTATGACAAACCTAGACAGCGTATTCAAAAGTAGACACATCACTTTGCCGACAAAGGTGAATATAGTCAATGCTATGGTTTTTCCAGTAGTCATGTATGGATGTGAGAGTAGGACCATCAAGAAGAACGCTGAAGAACTGATGCTTTCAAACTGTGGTGCTGGAGAAGACTCTTGACAGTCCCTTGGACTGCAATGAGATCAAACCAGTCAATCCTAAAGGAAATCAACTCTGAATATTCATTGGAAGGACTGATGCTGAAGCTGAAGCTCCAATACTTTGGCCACATGATACAAAGAGCTGATTCATTGGAAAAGACCCTGATGCTGGGAAAGATTGAAGGCAGGAGGTGAAGGGGATGACAGAGGATAAGATGGTTGGATGGCATCACTGACTCAATGGACATGAGTTTGAGCAAACTCTGGGAGATTGTGGAGGACAGGGGAGGCTGGCGTGCTGCAGTCCATGGGGTCACAGAGTTGGGTGACTTAGCAGCTGGACACCAACAGCTGCAGGGAATGCTGGTGAGAATGCTGGCTACATCGAATCCCCGCCACTGCGAGCCAGGTGGCCGGTTTCCATCCACTCCTCCTTCATCAGGCCTCAGTATCCTCATATGTGGAATGGGCTCATATCCTCATATGTGGTGATGGGACTGGTTTATGGGGTTGTCATGGAGAGCCTTGAAGCTGATGCATGCAGAGGCCCTGGCTCCAGTGATGTTCAGTGAGGAGACCCTGCATTCAGCTCTCCTGCAGACCTGGGAGGGCTTTGGACTAGTTGACACTATGTGTTAAAACCCATCTCAGGGAGTTCCCTGGTGGTTCAAAGGCTAGGACTCTGAGCTCCCCATGCAGGGGCCCTGGGTTTGATCCCTGGTCAGGGAACTGGCTCCCACATGCCAAAACTAAGGATCCCGAGTGCCGCAGCTGTGACCTGGCACAGCCAATGAATATGTGTGTGTGTGTGTGTGTGTTTATATATGTAAACCCAGCTAGGTGGGGTCAGGCTGTTTCTCCCTCTGGTTTGCTGTGTGGTTTTGGGTTTTCACAACCTCTCTGGGCCAGTGTGCTGCGAACTGACGGACCTTGTCCTCCCACCAACGGCACTAAGAGCTCCCCAGTTGCCACGCTGGGGAGTTCTCCATCCCCGAGGAGGGGTTGAGGTCGTGCCTCCTGACCTCTGCTCTTTCCCCTTCACCAGTGACATCAACGCAGAGGAGTCTGGGGAGACTGAGGTCTGGGGGCGGGCATGTGAGCGTCCCCGTGGTGCTGGGCATATCGCAAGCAGATGACCCCTCCCTCTTTTCTGCAGACGTCAGCTTTTCAATCTCATGTGGAGACCTCAGGGGCCCTCACATATGCTGAGACAGCCGTGGGTCTGTGCCCAACACCCACAGACTCCAGAAAACGCTGAGCAGCAAGCAGGATTGCGCGGAGAGGCAGAAGGGCTGGAGGGCTCGAGAGCTACGGAAGCCGCCGGACCTCAGAGGGCCCGTGGGAGCCAGGGCAGGGGAGGCAGGTGTGGGCTGGCCCTTTCAGAACCTCCATCGCTCAACGTGGGCCCCAGGGGTGCCCATCCTTAGCTCGGAGCCTGGGAAAAAGGCCCCCAGACACCGCCTGTGCTCTCCCTCTGCAGAACTGGCCTTAGAACTAGCCCAAGACAAAATACAGCCTAGGAGGTGACGTGGAAGAGGCGGCATCTCTGGGATTGAGGGTCAGGGGTTTTCTAATTTTTGCTCACCCCACAGACACCCAAGCAGTCTTCTGGTGAGACTTTCCAGACACAGGGTTTTCTAGTGTCACTTCCACCCGGCTCAGAGGCAGCTGGCCCGCAGGCAAGCGGGGCATGCCTAGAGGAGGAGATAGGTGGGCTTTGAACTTGGCCAGCTCTATGTGGGCATGCAGACTCTGGAAAACCACTGTCACCTGACCCATGGGTCTCTCTGTCCAGCCTACCTCCTGGGGCCAAGTAGGTTGGAACACACAATATCTGCTCAGTGGTGTGGTGGCCTTCCTAGGTGATGCTAGTGGTAAAGAACCCGCCTGCCAATGCAGGAGACATAACAGATGTGGGTTTAATCCCTGGATTGGGACGAACCCCTGTAGAAGCAAACGGCAACCCACTCCAGTCAGTATTCTTGCCAGGAGAATCCCATAGACAGAGGAGCCTGGCAGGCTACAGTCCAGAGGATCGCAAAGTGTTGGACACGACTAAAGTGACTTAGCACGCATGCATATGGACACGTGATGGACACCTTATCATCGTCATGAACCCAGGCCAACCAAGCCCGAACTACAGGGCGTGACACCACTTCTAAGAGGCATCGAGGACACTCAGCTCTTGGAAATCATCTCCAGGGGCCTGGCTGCTTAGTAGGCACTTTAGGGTTCTGACTTCTGTTCTTTCATGTCAGATGAGCAAGAAGTGCAGGCTTCCCCTGTGGGTCAGCTGGTAAAGAATCCTGCAATGCAGGAGACCCAGGTTCCTTCCCTGGGTTGGGAAGATCCCCTGGAGAAAGGGACTGGCTATCCACTCCAGTATTCCAAGTTCTGGGGCTTATGGTGTGGGCAGATGAGATGGACACTCCCAAAGTTAATATCTCTATATAAAGTGAACAGCATAATTCACCCACCAGCTGAAGTGGGTGAAGGCTGAAGTGCAATCCAAGAAGGGCAGGATGATTTGTGAAGGCCACGAGTTCACAGCAGGGAGAAGACACTGTGGGTTGAGGCCAGGAAAAGCTTCTTCCCGGAAGTGGAAATTTACACGGGGTCCCTCAGAGTCCTGCGGGGTTCCTCCCTCCTGTCAGTAGGCGGATCCCAAGGGCCACCACACCTTGGTCTCAGTCAGCAGGACCAGGAATAAACCACTTACTAGCTGATCTGGAAAGGGATGACTGCCCGTAGCAGTCATCAGGACAAGGGCAGGGGTGCAGCTGGGCACGACGCAGTGGCCATTTCCTGCCTGTGGCCCGAGCCAGTTGCTGGTATGAGATGGATCATTTGGCTGGCTTATCACCCCTCAAAGAGGACCTGAGAGTGGTGGGAGCCCTCCACTCCTCCAAATCCTGCCCTCACTGGCTGTCGGGATGCTCTGGCTGGAACCACCTGCCCTGTGCCTGGAGGTGGGCAGAATCACAGGGGAAGGGCATGGCTCTAGTGTGGCTACCAGGTTTTCTGATGTCATAAACCACCTGGCCAATCCCACTTTCCCTGATGGCAGTTCCAAAGTGGGGGTTGGGGGTGGGTGGGTCCTGGTTCCAAGATGCTTAGAGAGGTTAACAGCGATCCTCCCTGTCCAGAGTCAAACCCCTCTAGGACCTCTTCTGCACGTAGACCTCCTGGTCTCAGCCGGGACACCCACCTGGGTGGGACTGGCAGGCAAGTCTTGGAAATCTCCCAGCTTTGGATTCCGTCTGCTCTGTGAAATACACACGATAAGCCTCCCATGGGGGCGCTGGCTGATGGTAAATGAAATGACTAGGCTTGTCCAGCGTTGATCACAGCTGGGGCCCAACAGGCCCTGACCACCTGTCGGGGTGCCTAGAGGCCCAGCACAGAGAACAACACAGGGACCTTTATCCCTTCTCCCCTCACCCCCAACCTCCCAGCCATGGAGCCCTCCCCCAGAGTCCCGCACTGTCTCCAACCAGCCAGGCCAGGGCGACGCCCATCTCCCACCTCTCCGCCTGCCCTGACGGGGGAAAGCCCGCCAAGTTCAAAGGGCACGAGGAGCAGCCCACCTGGACTGGAGACAGAAGCCGAACTACACTACCCAGAATTCCCGGAGCTAGCCAAAAAGGAAATGTCGTTTCTGCAAGGAGAGGCTCGGCTCCCCCAGCAGCTGCAGAGACAGCGAGGGAGCGAGAGGGGGGCGAGGGGTGGGGGAAGAGGNCGCCGGCGGCAAGGAGGTGGGGGCAGTGCCAGGACCCAAAAGTCCACGAGGCTCACTGCAGTGCCAGGCGGTGGCCTCCCCCTCCCCGACCCCGCCTCCGGGCCGCGAGGTGTCAGCGGAGATGTCACGGGCGGCGATTATTCGCTGGTGCGCACGGCCGTGCGGCCGCCACTGACGGGGGTGGCCGCCGCCTCCGGGGAGACCGCCCAGAGGTGCGCGGTCAGCTCCGCAGCCCGCGCGCCCCGCGCGCCCCCCGCAGCAAAGTTCGGCTCAACTTTGAGGCGGGCCTTGACGCCCAGTCCCTTCCACCTCCCCCTCCAGGTCCTCGGCGGCCGCGGCGAACCAGGCGGCGGCCCGAGCGCAGCCCCGGGGACCCCCGCACGGCGGCGGCGGCGGCGGCGGCGGTCGGCCGGCGACAGCGACAGCGGCGGGGGGACGCGGCGCGCCCGCGTGGGGGCGTCGGCCCGCGCCCGCGAGTGGGCGCCGACGGGGACCCCGCGGGCGGCCCGCGCCGGGCGCTCGCCCTCCTGGAAGCCCCCGAGGGCCCCCGGACCTCGGCCGACTGAACAGAAACTGCTCTCCCATTGATTCGACCGGGCCGGGCGAGCGGCCGGGTGCGTGTGCCCCAGCGCGTGCGGAAGGCAGAAGGGCAGGAAGTCGGTCTCTGGCAGCCAGGGTGGCGGCACCGCGCAGGGGACGCAGCCTTCCTTATTTATGTGTCTACCGGCGTTTGCCTTCTTCGCCCGAAGACTTCAGGGAGCATTTCGGAGCTGCGTTCCCCGCGTGTGAGGCATGGGAAGGGCTGGATGTCTGAACAACATGCTTATCCATTAACCTCCAAACTTTCCTTTTTTTAACCCAAAGAATATCGGTGATTTTTGTTCACTGCTCGCAGAAGAGGAGAGAACCCGGGGCCCTTGAAATGCAGCAAAATCCTTATTTATAAAGTGGCCCCACGGTAGTGATATGTGAACCCCCTGGACTCAGTGAATCTTCTATCCTATGGATATCGGTCTTGGGATTTGAGATTGAAGAGCTGTACTACTGTCTGCGCTGGGTCCTGCGGCCTCCATCCTGTCAATGCCCAGCTTCCCCTGGGACTGCTGGTCCTCCCTGGAGATCAGAGTGGTCCTGTGTGCCATGGGCTGCATTCAGAGCATCGGAGGCAAGGCCAGAGTCTTCCGGGAAGGCATCACGGTGATCGATGTGAAGGCCTCCATCGACCCCATCCCCACCAGCATCGATGAGTCCTCCAACGTGGTGCTCCGCTACCGGACACCCCACTTCCGTGCCTCGGCCCAGGTGGTCATGCCACCCATCCCCAAGAAGGAGACCTGGATTGTCGGCTGGATTCAGGCGTGCAGCCACATGGAATTCTACAACCAGTATGGGGAGCAGGGCATGTGAGTACTGCTCAAGAGCAAGCTTCTGGGAGGGGGCCGCTGGGAGGAGCGAAGGAGGGAAGGGGGAGCTAGAGAGGGGTCTCTCCAGGGCCAGAGGGAAGCATAAGGCAGACGTGGAAGTGCTCTCTGAGTCCTTCTCGGCCAGGCGACCTAGAGGGCTTGCCTGTTGATTCAGATCAGGGTCACGGCTCTAGGACCTTCCCTTCCACTGTCCCTGGCCCCCCCAGGGTTCCCATCTCCCTCTCCGCAAGATGCCCAGGAAGCAGAGGGACACTCCACCGGGCACCTCTTTGGCAAAGCAGGTGTGCTGTCCCGGGTCACTGGAGAGGCCGGGGCTTGGCCCGGCTCAGGCCTCCGCCAGCCCACGTGGTTGTAGTGGGCACTCAGGGAAGGAGAGACGGGCCTCCACAGCCTCCAGCGTTAGCGTGCAGGGCTCTGTGTTGGGTCTGATCTTGTCCCTCTGCATTTTTGGAGGCACAGCAAGGATGGGGGGGTGCTCTGTTCTGCTCAGGATGGAGTTCTGTTGGAGAGGGTTTTAGGAATGCGGTTTGCATCGCCGTGCAGTGTTCTCTTTTTCCGGGGGCAGAAGGCCACTTTCTGTGGACCTCGATCGTCAGTGTGCAGAGGGTTCCAGGGGGCCCTAACAGCTGAGAGGAGGCCTCAGGCCTCTTCTCTTCAGCCTGGTCTCTAGAATGTCCTCAGGATAATGTAGCATTTGGTGTGGCCTCTTAGGATCCTGGCAGGTGCCCTGATCTTAGAGATGGTCACCCTGAGTGTGCAAAGAGCAGTGGTAGACAGAGAGGGAAGTGACTTAACTTGAAGGGGTGCCTAAGACAGGGCGATGACAATAGCTGTTTCTGAGCACAAGGAGGCTTCTGAAGGCACCAGGCAGCCCCCAACTAGACCCCTGGGAGTGGCGGTGGATGCTCGCCCACAGCGTCTCTCTCGGGATCCAACCCTGCACCACACCTCCCCCGGTGTGTAGCAGACTTGCTCTCGGACTTGAAACTGATTTAAGAACCCCCGGGGCCACCTGAAATTAGAGAGGATGGGGAGGGGACACCAAATCTTGTGGCTTCTCCACCTGTGACTCTGATGTTACAAGGGCAACAGGAGGATCATGGAAAACTGGAAACTAGGTGTAACCACGGCCGCCCCAAGAGGCACGTGGGCCATATCTGGACACTCAGCAGCTCCCCTCTGTCTACCTGACATCTATGCTCCGGGTCTCCAAGTGGTTATTAAGCCAGGCGGGGTTTGGTAGGGGGTGCGGGAGATGGTACTGACTTTCCGTCCCAAGAAGGGAAATATGTTTCTTAGTTACTTGGTGTGGACCTTCCCTAAGAAGTCTTAAGCCCAGATATTCTCAGGCTTTGCAGGGCATCTGGGACAACTGGCAAGACACAAAGATTTTTCTAGGCTTTTAGGCTAAGCTTGTTTTCTTCCCGAGAAAGAATAGGGAAGTCAGAGGGTCCTTCTGAACTTGGAAAGTTCCGTCCTCCTCCTGTGAGTGCCAGGAAGAGGGAAGCTGGGGAGGGTTAAAGGGACTGAGTTTTGCTATGTGGTGGGGAGGGAGCAGGCCTGGCCTGGAGCCTCGGTTTCCCCACCTGTGAGTCTTCAAGGCCTTGGGCTGCCTCTGGGGGCTCCACGTCCGTTCGGGCACTATGGCTGGAGGCAGGCCTGCATCGGGAGACCTGAGCTGACCTTTCTGTCTGTGCCAGTCTTTGGTTCCTGGTTAGAGGAACCCAGTGCACACCTAGACTGCAGTCAAGCAGACCTGGGCGCCAGTCCAGACTCTGTCACTTTCCAGGGTGTGACCTTAGCCACTGTGACCCTCGGTTTCCTCGTCTGCAAATCCAGGCCAGTCATAGGCCTTGCAGCATGGGCTTATTGAATTACGGGAGATGACATTGGTCAAGCTGCCGGCCCTGCGCCAAGCCCACAGTAAATACTTACTGCAGGTGACTGTTGTCTGTAACGCTGTTGTTACTGTGATGATCCTCCTGTCAGACGGGGAGTGGGTGATGGGACCTGTAAAAAGAATCGTGGCTGAATTCAGACAGATGTAAATTACTCCTTGTGCTGAATTTTCTCCCTGGCCCAGGTCTTCCTCTTTCACACAGAGCCTATTCCCTGACTTAAGAATTTAACAGTTAACAGTGTAAGTCACACGTGATTGAGTTTTCAAGGGGTTGAAGGCCGTTTTCCTTGCTCTATATGTGCTTTCTTTTGTTCTCTCCTCTTGGAACACGCCTCGGCATAGGGACCCCCGTGTCCCGTGGACCTCCTTCTCTAGGGTCCACTGAGGTCCAGAGAAAGAGGACCAGCCCCAGAGAAAGAGCAGAGTGGGAGGCTCCTTGGGGGGGCAGGAGGGACTGGGCATTAATGAGTTCAGTCNCCGTGTCCCGTGGACCTCCTTCTCTAGGGTCCACTGAGGTCCAGAGAAAGAGGACCAGCCCCAGAGAAAGAGCAGAGTGGGAGGCTCCTTGGGGGGGCAGGAGGGACTGGGCATTAATGAGTTCAGTCTCTGGGGTCAGGATGACCCCAGTGCTGGCTCTGGGGCCTCGGCGGGTTGCCTCTTGGAGGTTAGGCTTTGCCATCTGTGGATGGGGAGTTAGAAGTGCCCGTAGGCTGCTGGGAGGATTCGAGNGCACGGAAGTCCCTGTGTGGTCCACTTTGAAAAAGTTCCCTCCAACTGGTTAAATTAAAAAGATCCAAGGGCTTAAGAAAGAAATGTTTCTCACCTGAAAAACCCACTTACCTATAAAAAGGCTCTTCTCCATGACATAAAGTTATTTTGATGCACGTAGAAGGAGAGAGTATGAGGAAGCACTTTCCGAAGTGCCCTAGTGAACCTGGACTTCACTGTGACCTTTGAGACGGTCCTTTATTATACCCAGGGTTTCCCTGATAGCTCAGTTGGTAAAGAATCCACTTGCAATGCAGGAGACCCCGGTTCTATTCCTGGGTCAGGAAGATCCGCTGGAGAAGGGCTAGGCTACCCACTCCAGTATTCTTGGGCTTCCCTTGTGGCTCAGCTGGTAAAGAATCTGCCTGCAATGAAGAAGACCTGGGTTCAATCTTTGGGTTGGGAAGATCCCCTGGAGAAGGGAATGGCTACCCACTCCAGTATTCTGCCCTGGAGAATTCCATGGACTGTATAGTTCCTGGGGTCACAAAGAGGCGGACACGACTGAGCGACTTTCACTTTTATTACATCCTTGGGGGTGGGTGTTCACAGGTGAACCTTGGGCATCTCTGGTTCTTTTAATCTGGACACGGCCTGTCATAAGAGGTGGCAGGGACAGGATGGGACCTAGAGGCTATGGCCAGGGCGTTCCCACTCGGTCACCCGTCGGCCTTGCTGTGGGTCAGGGGCCAGGGCATCTGTCCTGATTTCTGATTTTCAGCCATCGCTCGGTTTTGGCTGCAGATCTGGCTATCAGCAGTGGAAAATGAGTTCCCTTTGGGACTTCTGGTGTCTCTGATCAGTGAGGAGCTCTGCGCGGCGGGGCCTCAGAGACTAAGCCTGGCAGCCGGTGAGGTGGGTTGAGGGACTAAGGCAGCCCTTAGGATGTTGTCACCTGCAAGGCCAAGGGATTTCCCTGTAAACAGCCTGACATTTCCAGCACAGATACATTGAGGGGAGGCTGACCAGGCTTCTGAAACTGTCCTTTTTTTTTTTCTTAAACTTTAAATTTTGTATTGGGGTACAGTGGATTTAACAAGGCTGTGGTGGTCGTGTCTGACTCTGGGATCCCATGGACTGTAGTCCACCAGGATCCTCTGTCCTGTACCTATTAACAAAATTTAAAAAGGCTGTTACTTAGCAAGATATGATAGTTGCAGGTGAACAGCAAAGGGACTCAACCGTACATACAGACGTCTCCATTCTCCCCCGAACTCTCCTCCCACCCAGGCTGCCACATAACAGTGAGCAGAGCTCCCTATGCTATGCAGTAGGTCCTTGCTGGTTATCCATTTGAAACACAGCAGTGTGCACATGTCCATCCCAAACTCCCTAACTATCCCTTCCTGCATCCTTCTCCCCCACCCCCCACCCCGGGAAACTTTCAGTTCTAAGTTTGCTAAGTCTGTTCTTTTTTGCTGAGTCTCTTCTGTAAATAAGTTCATTTGTATCATTTCTTTTTAGATCCCACATATAAGGGATATCACACAGTACTTCTCTCTCTCTCTGCTTACTTCACTCAGCATGACAGTCTCCAGGGTTATCCACATTCCGCAGCTGTCCTCTTGACACATGGCTCCGACACACGTGACACAGAATTACATCACGGCAATTCTGCCACGTGGACACATTCCTCCGCTCACTGACGGTGATGCAGGAGGAGAATCCAACTCCCCACCCCTACCTCATGAAATGAAGCTAATGGTCCTATAGGAACTACGGATGTAAAAAATGGTGCAGTGTTGGCAGAATCGATGGGTTTGATGGCCGGGGAACCCAAAAAGGTCTGAATCATGCTCACAACCCATCTACTTCCCTGGGGGCCTCTGAGGGAGACGGACCCCCTAGGAAGAAGCACTGCTTCCCTGTTAGCTGGACAGGGGTCCTGAAAATTCAGCCTGAGAATCCAGAAACCCGGGTGCTGCAGAAAACCCCTTTGCTGCTAGTTTCTCCCACCTCTCCACTGCCCAGGCTCAGCCATGTGAGACATCACTGTGGCTGCTTGGAGGGCAGAAGAAACAAGACAAAGATGTCGACTTTTAGCACTTCTATTCAACCTTGTGCATAGAGCGAAAAAGAAGGAAAAATATAATGTGCAAAGAGTTGTTAAGGAAAAACAAAAATGCTTGCCGTGAAATGAAAAATGTTTGTGTGTGCAGAAAATGCAAAGAAATCTACATACACACACAGAGAGACAAACACAATAGTAGAATTAATAAGCAAATTTAGCTGAGTTACAGAGCACATGATCAATGAATAGAAATTAATTATCTTTCTATATACTACCAATTGTTCAACATCATTTGCTGAAGATTGTTCTTTCTCCATTGAATTGCCTCTTCATCTTTGTCAAAAATAAATTGATTGTATATGTATGCATCTATATTTGAGCTTTCTATTCTGTATACTTGATCTATTTGCTTATCTTGACACCGGTATTGAATGGTTTTAAATATCATAGCTTCACAATAACTTTTGAAGTTCAATAACTTCTCTAACTTTTTCTTTTTTAATGTTGTTTTATGGGCGTCCCTGATAGCTCAGTTGGTAAAGAATCCGCCTGCAATGCAGGAGACCCGGTTCAATTCCTCGATTAGGAAGATCTGCTGGAGAAGGGATAGGCTACCCACTCCAGTATTGTTGGCGTTCCGTTGTGGCTCAGCTGGTAAAGAATCCACCTGCAATGCAGGAGACCCTGGTTTGATTCCTGGGTTGGGAAGATCCTCTGGGGAAGGGAACAGCTACCCACTCCAGTATTCTGGCCTGGAAAATTCCATGGACTGTATAATCCATGGGGTCTCAAAGAGTTGGACATTGAGTGGCTTTCACTTTCACTTTTGACTATTATAGGTTGTTCGCACTTCAATATGGATGTTAGAATCAGGTACAAAAAAAGAGAGTCTACTGTGACTTTCATGGGATTGCACTGAATCTGTAGATCAGTTTGGAGAGAGCTGACATCCCTAAACAATATAGAGTCTTCTGATTCATGCATATATCACTCTCCTTTTATTTAAATCCATGCAGCAATATTTGTAGTTTTCAGTGTATAGGTATCATAAATCTTGTCAGATGTATACCTAAGTCATTTATATACTTGATGCTATTGTAAGTGGTATTTGCTGCTTTTTTTTTTTTGGTATTTGCTTTTCAAATTTCAGTTTTTGATTGTTCATTGTTAGTATGTGGAAATACAGTTGACTGTTTACATTGACCTTATGTCCTGCAACCTTGCCAAAGTTCCTTACTAGTTTTAGTAGTTTTATAGATTTTATAGAATTTTCTATAGAAAATCGTGTCATCTGCAAACAAAGTTTAACTTCCTCCTTTCTAATCTGGATCCTTTTGTTTCTTTTTCTTGCCTTATTGCATTGGCTAGAACTTCCTGTACAACATAGAACAGAGCAGGTAAGAATGGAATTCTTGCTTTGTTTTGAATCTGATGTGAAAGCATTCTTTCACCATTAAGTATGATGTTAAGAGTGGGCTTTTTTTTCTTTTTCTAGAAGCCCTTTATCAAGTCACTTCCCTGGTGGCTCAAACGGTAACGCATCTGTCCACAATGCAGGAGACCTGGGTTCAATCCCTGAGTCAGGAAGTTCCCCGGAGAAGGAAAAGGCAACCCACTCCAGTACTCTTGCCTAGAAAATCCCATGGACGGAGGAGCCTGGTGTCCATGGGGTCGAAAACAGTTGGACACGACTGAGTGACTTCATTTTCACTTTATCAAGTCAAAGTGATTTTTTTTTTTTTCAAAGAGATTTTTTGAAAATTTCTACTTCATTGAAAATTTTTTTCAGAATTGGACACTGGATTTTATCAAATGTGTTCTCCATTATCTATTGAGATGATCACATGTTTTTTATTTTTTACTCAATATAATTGTATTGATTGGTTTTCAAATGTTAAATAAACAATTAATTCCTAGAATAAATCCCACTTGATCATTATCTTAAAAAGATAGATGAATTGGAGTTGATGCCTAAACTGCTGTTAAAAATTCTTACAGCTATAGTAGATGAGTGATATTTGTAGTTGTCCTTTATATTATATATCTTTTTTTGGTTTTGTTATTTGAGTAGCGTTAGACTCATAGAACACATTGGGATGTATTCCATTCTCTTTGGTTTCTTTTGGGAAGAGCTGGTGTACAACTGGCATTATTTTTCCTTAAATATTTGCTGGCACTCACTAGGAAAGTCGTTTGGACCTGGATTTTTCTTTATGGGAAAATGACATCATCCAGAACTTTCCCGTGAAGAAAATCAGGTCCAAGTGGGTTTCTGTGGTTGCTGCTGCACTCCCCTCCTTTCCTGCCTCCTTTGGATTGGTTTCTGTCCCCATCTCACCCCTTTTGTTGGTTTACGATTGTAACTCCTTGTGGTGCCGTTTCGTCTGTGTCCCCAGGAGTGGGTCCCTGTTTCCCCTAGTCCTGTGAGGTTTATTCCATCTTTAACCCGTAGTTGATGAACCCTAAATAGCCTAAGAGACTTGAAAAATAACCTCCCCCCCAATTTTTATATTTACTCATGTAGTTAACATTTCTGGCATCTTTTGTATTTCCCTCATCTCTCTTTTTGGGGAGTTTTATGACACATACGTTAAGCTGCCTGAGGTTGCTCTTCAGTTTACTGACGCTCAGTTTCAATTTTCTCTCAGCCTCTTTTGTGTGGTTCATTTTGGGTGTTCCTATTGCTGTGTCTTCAAGTTCACGAATCTTCCTCCAAAGTGTATAATACTGTATTCATCCCATCCAGGATATTCTCATTTCAGACATTATAATTTTCGTCTCTACTTTGGTCTTTTCCATGCCCCTATTTAACATGTTGTCTTTTTTTTTTTTTTAAGTTTCTTAAACATATACAGTTTTAATAATGATTGAAAAATTCTTAACCACTAATTATATCACCTGGGGTGCGGGTAAGCTCGTGTGCGGCGGCGACGGAGTCNCTATTTAACATGTTGTCTTTTTTTTTTTTTTAAGTTTCTTAAACATATACAGTTTTAATAATGATTGAAAAATTCTTAACCACTAATTATATCACCTGGGTTGCGGGTAAGCTCGTGTGCGGCGGCGACGGAGTCGGCATCAGCTGCAGCGGGAGACTTTGGCGCGATGTCTCACACCATCTTGCTGGTACAGCCTACCAAGAGGCCAGAAGGCAGAACTTATGCTGACTATGAGTCTGTGAANAAATTCTCTGCTTAATCCCCCATCGAGGTGGCATGTGACATCTCTCCAGAAGGCCGTATCAGCTGTGCTCAGCCAGATAAGGTCCTGCACTCACCGGAGGGTGGCAGCCCTGAGGAATGTGCGGCTGGTGTGAGAGCCCCTGCGAGTTCCTTTTTTGGGGTCGATTTCGCTGGTAGGTGGCAGGGGTCATCTCAACACACAGCCAACATGCATCCCCTGAAACCCAAGCTCCCAGGATGTCAGGCAGGGAGTGCAACCTGCCCAGGGATGAGGTGCCAGGGTTGCTCCTTTCCCAAGTAGGGGCAGACAGAGCAGCCGGTGGAGGGAGGGGGGTCGGCCCCAGTGAGAAGCCCAGGACGGGGGTGCCCCCAGCTCTCACAGAGTGGCCGGTGGCAGCAGGAGGTGGGCAGTCACAGCAGGCTGGCTTTGTATCTCTGCTTGTATAACTCAGGAAAGGCAGGAAGGAAGAGGAGGATGGCAGTTTAATGAGCTAGGTCGTGTTTTGCTGGACTTTCCAGACCTAAATGTCGTTCATTCATAATTGGTGCTTGAGAAGGCATTACAGTGATTGAGGCCAGAAACTGAGTTTCTCAGGGACCAGACAGACCCACCTCACAAACTGGACGCGGGAACCAGGTCCCTTTGCATGTAGCTGTGGCCGTAGCACCCCCAGCTCCTGAGCGGGTGGCCCCTCCATCCGATTCCCCCCACCCCGCCCTGCCCCCACGAGTACCCTGGTTCTGTCTTCAGCTTTCCTTTCCATCTCTGACAGCCCCCAGAGATGTTCCTGAGTCAGGTCTCTGGCGCTGTGGAGAGGGTGTGGGCGTTGCAGGCTAATCTCTCACCCTCACTGGCTCTGGGGCCGGGACCACTTTTCCCTTTTAGTCCTCGGCAGTGAAATCCCAACCTTGGGGGCCCTTGTGAGAATGAAAGGAGGGTCCACCCCTGGAGCACCCAGTGCAGAGTAGGTTCTCATTAAACGGTGGCTGTTCAGCCTACAGACCTTGCTCTGCGTCCAAGGTAAACAATTTTGGATAGATTCCCACGTCAGCCTCCTCTGGTTTGTGATGGGGGGCACCTTCCACCTGGCTGTCCAGCCCTAGGCTAAGCAGATAGGGAACCACTCTGGGTGAGGGGTCATCCCCTCTTAATGAAGCTCTAACACAGGTGGGTGTGTTTCCACCTGAGGTGCTGGCCCAGCAGACCTGAGTTGGTCCCCTGAACCCCTGGTTCCAACAAGCTTCGCAGGTGATTCCCACGAAGATGGTCC
>SJYW01017911.1:848303-899523 GCA_006410735.1 Raphicerus campestris | reverse complement strand
AAAAAAAAAAGCGCTAAAAAACCCTTGCAGTTGAATTATTTAAGACTGATCTCGGATCTGGTTACACTTTCTTCCTGGACACACAGACAGACCTTCACCTAGTACTTTGTACTCAATATTGTTCAGAGTTCCTGGTGGAAGGTGAGTGAAAAACGAGAAGTCACAATGATACAGAAAGTCCACTGGATGCAGAGAGGAGATTACACGGGTACACACAATGCCCCAGAACAACGGATCCACGTCACAGCTAGACTGACAGAAGAGAATAAACGGTGACCCTGGCTTCACTGTTGGAGACGGACGGCTCACTCATGATGCTGAGGGTTCCAATTTTATTAGATGCTTACATTTTCATGATTTTCTTCTCCAGAAGAGAAGTTAGTACTCAATAAGACATCCAATTTACTGAGGGCCCTCCATGTGCCAGGTACTGTTCACCAGTTTCAATCCTCCCTGTAAACCTGGGACCGTGACTTCACAGGTGAGGACACCGAGGCTCAGAGAAGATGCCCCATGTCTAGACTGAGCCACTGGTGAGCGGCAGAGCTTGGATGGGAACAAAGGCAGGCTGACCACACGACCACCCAGCCCCTCACCACCACGCTGCCCCCTCCACTGCCACCAAAGCCAGTAACTCCGGCGGCAGAAGGTGGCGTGAGCCAGTGGACTGGGCGGCAGGTCGCTGTCAGTCTGTCCCACTTCCTGTCCTCTGTTCTAATCCTCTCCAGTGGTGTTATTTTTTACTGCAACTGTACTCAAGGGAGGAGGGCTGCTTCTGGAATTTTTTAGAGACCCACCCAAACCCACAATCTGAAATTCCTGGAGTCCTCAATCGAGGTGGTTCCACGGGGCAAGTCATCAAATAGGAAAAACCAGTCTGAAAGGGGGATGGATGCATTTTCTCTCAGGCTGAAAAAATAAAAGGGTCAAGTCTTCAACTCAACTGGAGCTTGACCCCAGGATAAGGAACAACAGAGAAGACACAAGAGTTGAAGAAAATATGATCAGCTTCCTCAAAAGGTAAGTTAAAAGGCCTTGATGATTAGTCAGGGCTATCTGCCTTGTTCACTGGGACCAAAAGATCTGCAGCCCTTTTGTTTTTAAATCACTCTCTGCAGGAAGTGTTTTTAAATCACTCAAAGCTGCAGAATGCAGCTGTGGGGCTCATTTCTACTCCACTTCAGATTCTAGGAGAGAGCATCAAAAGCTAGCAAAGACTAACCCACGCCAGGCACAGGTCTGAGTACAGGTGCCCAGTGCATTAGGAAACCGCAGCAACTCAACTTCAGTTCTGAAAGGTCGGATTCCAGGTACTAATTCGGGGCAGCCACACTCCCCTGTCAGAGGCATCCAGGCAGCTGCTCCTCCGGGAGGGTCCTTCCTCTGCAATCCCCACACAGAGTCCCCAACACACGCCCGGGGAAGCATCCTGCCTGCTCACCTGTGAGGCATTTGCTTTAACAAATGGCTTGCTCAGCAGGTTAAGGCTCCTTGCCCCCCCCAAATATTTTCACACAGTTTTCCACAAGACAAAGGCAGGTATGCAGCCCCTCTGTAGAGCTCAGACACAGAAATAGGATAGATGGGGCAGCTGACAGAGATGAAGGATTTTTTTTTGCAGGTAAATATATACTGTTCTTTAAAATCTTTAATTGCAAGTATAATAATACACGATTATTAAAAAAAGCCACACAGTTTACAAATATACATTTTGACAAGTGATGCTGGGATAAAAAGTAGTACTGCAATGTTCTTTATCCCTAGGTAGGTATATTCTAAAAGTGAAAATTAACTGTGCTATATCATTATGCCATGAAAACTGTATACATACAAGAGCATGTGATACAGTTATGTGATTATACCTGATAAAAAGTTTAAAAAAAAAAAAAAAAGTGACTTGGGTAGGACAAAATGATATAGACTTAAGAAATTACACGGACCATCTGTCTTACCCGTCACAGGTAATGGGCACCCAAGCAAATATGACTCAGGATGCTTTCTTGTTTATGTGTCAAGTTACAGTCTTATAGGCTCCCTTCTTGGATTGTAAAATGCAACTGTAAATATCTACAATGTTTTCTTCCCTATGAAGACACTAAACTCTGTCAAGGGCTGCAGGACATGCATTCTGTGCTTAGTGCGGCTCAGGAGACAGAGAACAGTGTTGGGAATGTAGCAGATGCTCAGGGAAGAGAACGAATCAGGCGGAAGAGTATCTTCATCCACATTCCAGTCACCTCCCTTGAGAACCAGCCTGGACAGCTCTGCTTCCAGAAGTCTATGAATATTACATACACGTGTAACAATAAGCATAGCAAATAGGCAGAGTGGTACCTGTTTTATTCGGAGTGGAAAACCCAAAGCCTTGGGAGGCCACGCTTCCTCCTCCAGAGCTGAAAGTGCCAGCAGGCTTCTGGTCTCCGAATGATGAGCTGGCAAATCCGCCAAATGTCTTGGCTCCACTGTTTCCGAACAGGTTAGAAGTATCTGAAGAGATGAAGAACATGTGTGAGGGAAGTCAGAGGGAGAAAGATGTCCTTACGTACTCCTCACAACAGAGAAGGAAGAAATCTCACTAGGCGTCTGGGGAGAAGGGAGTGACGAAGAAGTCTAGGATCCACGGATGCTGGGTGGCAGTGAGAGAGAAACCTCCTTTGATGTGTGTGTATCTTCAGAACAAGTTTGCGATTCATTCCAGTGCCCAGGCTCAGGATTCCCTGATATGAGGTTACAGGCACAGAGCAAAGGGAGGCAACAGGTTCCCAGGAAGGCTCTTCTGCAGAAATGCACCTGTGAGCCCACAGGCAGCAGATGTGTCCAACAGAGGGCCCACCCCGCGGCCACATGAGACTTGGCCTCTGAAGAATGGGGCTGATGTTCATGGATCTCCTCACATGAAGACCAACTTCAAATTTTGTCAAAACTAGAGAAAACAAAGTTAGAGTGAATTCAAACTGAGCATGCTGACTTCCGATTCTACTCTTACATGCCTGCCACTACCAGCTCTGCACAGAGAATGCAAGCAGAATAAGAAAGATCCCGCTGCTCCTCCTTCTGGTTGGATGGAAGCTCGGGATGTTCTGAAGAATGTAAGAGGCCAGCAGGACTTCCAGTCTCACTTCCTCCTCCTAAGAGGTTCAGAGTAAGCCCTTGACTCTTTAGATGCTTATCTGGTGGGTTGCTCCCTCAGCTACACACTGAATTGGCTCCAAGAATTAAAGAAAAAAAGGAATTGAGCTCTTAAAAATCAAGATGGGGGTCAAGTTTTTTTGTTATAGGTACTGCAAATCTGACAGGCAACATATAAACTGCCAAAAGTCAAAAACATGGACATTCCTGGGGAGTACAAACAGCACGCTATGTAACAGGAATTTTTCTTTAACCCTTTACTGGGAGGAGCAGGGAGGGACGACTCACTTTTCCCCACCCTGCTGTGACGGGTGTTTTTTATAATGAGCTTGCACCCACAGTAAGGCGGCAAACTGCTCTCTTTAAAGAGGATCACTGCTCAGACACAGGCATGGACAGGAGGCTGCAATGACATGCTCTGGGTGGGTGTGGAGAGCTGACTGCGCGGCACCAAGAGAGACGTACAGACACCTGCATGGGCCAGACAGGTGCTCACAGGGAGGGTGACTCTCCAGGACGAGCTGTCTGAAGAGGGGTCCACCATTAACCTGTCAAGGTCAGGGCCTCTCTTCTTGCTCTGATGCAAACCCAACCCCAGTNGACTGCGCGGCACCAAGAGAGACGTACAGACACCTGCATGGGCCAGACAGGTGCTCACAGGGAGGGTGACTCTCCAGGACGAGCTGTCTGAAGAGGGGTCCACCATTAACCTGTCAAGGTCAGGGCCTCTCTTCTTGCTCTGCTGCCAACCCAACCCCAGTGTGAGATGCAACTCTGTTAACACTGCCGGTTTCAGTGCTCTTGATCCACAATCCAGCAAGTGCACAGCCTCATCTCAGGAACCCAACCATCTCTAATTTCCATGCGCCAGTAACACAGAGCCCCAGACCACGGCATGGCCACCTGCTCTGTAAAATTACTGCTGACAGTCTGAGAGCCTGCCGTGAGCATGTCAGGCACTGATAGCACGCGTGCGTAGCAAGTTCCTTTCCATCACCATCATATATGGTCTCAGGGGAGCACGTATCCCCTAGTGGAGCCTGCAAAATGCCCTCTTGAGCAGCCTGATCCTTTCCTGATCCAAGGTGACTGAAGATTACATTAGATCCCTTCAATGGCGGTGTGTCTGATACTGGAAACAAAAACCAGGCTTCCCAGCCATTCCTTTCATTTGGTATTTCAAGAAGAGAGGGCGATGATTTTCTGACTCTGTTAGTGCTAACAAGGCAAAAATTCCAAATAGCAAACAAATTCAAGCATAAGATTAGAGACTAGATCTCCTCTTAGAGAAACCAGAAATACAGAGGTGAAATGATTTTACTGGGATCATGTTGGAAGACCTGAATTCTGGGGAGGTCAGAGAACATTTACAAGCCTTTGGGCTTCTTTATCCCTTTATCTCTTTAAGACTCCTTGGTCTTTAGGATGTTCAAAGACATTACAGGGGGATAAATGAGTGGTGCAGTCAACCTTGGCTTAGAAAACCTACTAACTGATGGGAAAGGACTAAGCCTTCCTGAGTCACGGTTTCCTCACACATAATTCACAGGGCCCCAGGGGTTACCTGTGTCTTTGGTAGTCTCCCAGGAAGAAAGAGAGGAGAAACCTTTGCAGTGTGAGCTTCCAGATACAGAACACTCCAGCACCAAGCACCAGTCATATCCCTAGCTTGTCTTTTGAGATCACTGCATAGTTAGTTCCAGTTATTTTTCAGGGCTAAGGAGGGCAGCTCCAGGACTACGCAGCCCAGGGTCTAAATGTCACCAGGGGAGCTGCTGGCCTCCCAATCTGTGCTCTGATATCTATCTGCAGGGGAGTGTGTTCAATGAATGCCATGCAAAGCAAGCATGAGGGCCATCAGACAGGGTGCACAGGGAGGGGTTCCACTCCACGGCGGGGCTGGAAGATCTTAGGAGGCAACACGGTGGACCAGAGCTCTACACACATGCCTGGATGAAGCCCTCCTTACACTACTCAATGGCTGTTACCTCTGGAAGCCCACACCCTTTCTCTGAATCTACAGCTTTACTGGTAAAATGGGGACAGCCACATCTGAAACTGATGACACCATCCTAATGGCAGAAAGCAAAGAACTAAAAAGCTTCTTGATGAAGGTGAAAGAGGAGAGTGAAAAAGCTGGCTTAAAATTCAACACTCAAAAAACTAAGATCATGGCATCTGATTCCATCACTTCCTGACAAAGAGAGGAGGGAAAAATGGAAATAGTAACAGATTTTATTTTCTTGGGCTCCAAAATCACTGTGAACGGTGACTGCAGCCATAAAATTAAAGACACTTTAATAATAAAAGACGCTTGCTCCTTGGAAGAAAAGCTATGACAAACCTAGACAGCATATTAAAAAGCAGAGATTTCATTTCACTGACAAAGGTCCATATAGTCAAAGCTATGGTGTTTCCAGTAGGTCCTGTACAGATGTGAGAGTTGGACCATAAAGAAGGCTGAGTGCAGAAGAATTGATACTTTCGAACTGTGGTGCTGGAGAAGACTCTTGAGAGTTCCTTGCATAGCAAGGAGATCAAACCAGTCAATCCTAAAGGAAATCAACCCTACAGTTTTCAAAAACTGTTACTGTACTCGAGTTCTAAGATCCCTTTGTTTTAGGTTCTAAATTCCTACTAGCAGAACAAAAATTTCTGATTATATAATTTTGCAACTTTAAAGATGTGTGTGTATCTTCACTACAATCTTTCCTTACATATTACTAGATAAACAGTGACATCAAAATAACTGATCTGTCAATATATGAGTCTCAGGAAAGAGAGTTTTGCTTGTAACTACATGAGCCTCACTATCAAGGAAACCTCTGTCCCGTCTGGAGAACGTTAGCGCTTGGCACCTTGTTGTTCAGTCGCTCAGGCGTGTCCAGCGCTTTGCCACCCCACGGACTGCAGCACACCAGGCTCCCCTGTCCTTCACTAGCTCCCTGAGTTTGTTCAAACTCATGTTCATTGAGTTGGTGATGCTATCTAACCACCTCATCCTCTGTCGTCCCCTTCTCCTCTTGCCCTCAATCTTTCCCAGCATCGGGGTCTTTCCCAATGAGTGATCATGTGAAGATCACACAGATGAGAGAAGCCTCTGGTGGTGCATATTTAATGGGAGCAGCTAAGATGAAGATTGACAGGTGCCTGACTTCCCAACTCAGTCTTCATTAGCAGCACAATATTTTTTTTTAGAAGAATTAAACAAACAAATTTATTTCATTTCCAATCACAAATAGACAGATCAACAAGGAACTAGCTGAAGAAGAAAGTGCCAGCACAAAGAAAGATATAGCTTCATTTGAAAATAAGACAAAAGTGTAAGAGCTGAGAAATAATGATGGCTTCAACTTTTGTGTGACATTTCTCTACAGTAGCTGCATTTGAAAGCAAATTCAAAGCGAGTCCAACACAAATGAGAATCCAGATGCTCCTCCGAGCACACCCAGCCTGTTTGGCTGCTCTTCTATGCTTGTCTGCTTGCATTCATTTCAAGCCATCTCAGTCCTGAGACACAGAGCAATGCGGGCCTTGGAGAGACGATGGGAGTAGCTGAGTGCATAGATCCTCTCTCCCTGCAGCTCTGATGTCTTTTCATGGTTATATAGGACATCTCATTAAAAACCCCAAAATAAAAAACAAAATTCAAACAGACCGCACTGCTCTGGGGAGAGATTTTAAATGGACCTTTCAGACCTTTCCTCCCTTGCTACCCTTGTCACTGAAGCTCTGATACTGCCAGGAGAATGACAATGACATCAGGGGACCCAGAGACCAGGAAAGTTTCTGAACTTACTTGGGGTAGCTGTGGACCCAAAGCCTCCGCTGGCCGAGCTGAATGGGTTTTTGTTGGCTGCGTCCTGGCTGGGTTTTCCTCCAAGGCCGCTGAAGAAGCCTCCCCCTCTTCCAGCGTTTCCAGACCCAAACACGCTGCCGCTGGAAGAGGACGACTGCTAGAAGACAAAAGGGACAGGAAGCCAGGGAGGATGAGAGGTCACGGTAAAATGGCAGGCCCCGTCCACAGAGAGCAGGCGCTCACAGCTGTGCTGATGGAACGAGTGAGGGAACGCTGATCAGCGCCGGTGCAGGTGTTCTGATGACCAGAGAGGAAGCTGAACTCTGGGTGGAACACTCCCTACAATCACACGTTCTCAAGTTATTCTACGTTGCCAGTTCTCTGAAAACATCGCTCGCGGTAGGTGGGAGCCGGAAGAGTTTATCTGCACTGATTCCTGGGGCAGGGAAACCCAGCCCTTGGGAGCTCCCCCAACTGTGAAGGTTGAAATGCATTTCTAGGTTATGATGGGCATCACTTATTTTCATTCATCCTGTGTTTGGCTGAACTCATCAGCAACCGACTATCAGTGATTTACACTGTCTTTTCTCCCAATTTGTGCACTTTTATTTCATGATGAGTTTCCCAGTGCTGCAGAAATAAGCTTAAATTAGCTCCATTGTTGAAATGATGACCACAGCTGAATTCTGTCCAAATCTGCAAATTTCACACTCTGAGGGTAGGGCACATGCTGACACAAAGCCCGACCCAGCAGCACGTGTACTTCTGCTGAGGAACTGGTTCTTTAAGGAAGACGGGTACTAGATTTGAGGGGCCATTAATACTAGTTAGATATGTTACTTGACGGCTGATAACGAAGAATACAATGGGCCAGTAGAGATGGGCTGCTGTGTGCAGGAACCTAACAGGAGCCCCCTTCTGGGGGGTGGGTAGGTGGAGAGGTGCCGAAGTCCCTCTTCTGTAAGATGGGGAAAATAAACTACTCACCTCCAAACACTGAGTGACATAAATCAGCTGGAAATGCAGTGCCCTTTAGAAAAGTGCCTCAAATGCAGCTGACATGCTCAGAAATGGCTGCTGGTATTTCAACGACCACCAGCCAGCGACTGAGCACTTGCTCTGTGCAGGCCCTTCTCTAAGGGCTTTACACGCAATCATTTAACCCCCCCGAAGAAGCCAAACCTCTAGCGGGCTCCCAGCGGGGGCCTGCTCTGGGGGGATGCAGTCGCTGCCCGCGGTCTGAACTGCCCGACCAAGACTGGCCTGCAGGCGGGGCCGTGCCGCTCCCGTGACCCTGCTCACACAGCAGCTGGAACACCGCTTGAAGACAGCAGTCAAGTTGCTCTGCTCCTGCTTACAAACTCTGAAGAGAAACTACGTGCTTCGGCCCCGCCCATCCCTCAGCATCACCCTTTATTCCCCGCCTTCCTTCGTGCCTTGAACAGGACAGGCTCATTTTCACCTGAGGGCAACCTACTTAAGGTACTTGCTTGTCTCCCCCCCCCCGCCCCCCGCCCCCTTTAAGCTTCTTTAAAGACAACAGAGACTGTTTACTGCGCCCATTTAATGATGACCGATTTTTAAAACTTGGAATGAAATCCAATCGCGAGAGCACAGGCTTTGCTAACTAGGGAACTGACTTTCAAAGGAACGAAGACGTGGCAAACATGCGTGTGCGGAAAACAGAAAATACCAGGTTTCTCAGCTGACGTCCATGGATCCAGCTGAAACAGGAAAAGTGCCAACAGATAGACCTTTTTTTGCCCTACAGGAAAGGAAAAAGCAAACAAACAAACCCACAACAAAAAGCCCCACAAACCCAGCAACTTCAGATGGGTCACTCTATTTTTAAAAATATGATTTAATGGGCTTCCCTGGTGGTCCGGTGGTTAGGACTCTGGGCTTGCAATGCAGGGGACCCAGGTTCAATCCCCGATCAGGGAAGTAAGATCCCACATGCCGCACAGCGTGGCCAATAAATTAAAAAAAAAAAAAAAAAAATAATGGCTCTCTGTAGAAATGAGTAGAAGTGGGTAACACTTCACTGAAGTGAATGTGAATTGAAAGTTAAACTACATCCTCAGAAGTGGGTTAGAATAGCCCATTCTTTTTAATTACAGTAAATAATAATAGTTTTAAGAACTTTAAATTATGGAAAATCTCGAAAGTACCTATGGAGGGGGACAATGAACCCACATACTCACCACCTAGCTTCACCCATGACTCCCAGCCAGCTGAGCATCACCCACAGCCCCATGTCCTACCCCCCGATCCTTGATTAGTATGAAGCAGACATCTTATCATTCCACCCACTGTGTAAAACTCCAGAACAGAAACCGTAACAAACTTATCACATCCAAAAATCTAACAGTACATTTACACCATTAAAGAGGGAGTCAGTGTTCAAGATCCAGAATTTAAAAACTGCCAAAAACCCTGAGAATTTCATCCAGCCTCCAGACCCAAGCACCATTTCACAGGAAGGGACAGAGGAACAAGTTCTCAGCAGCGACATCACAGGGATGCAATCAGAACAGGAGTGTGGCGATCTTAACAGGACCAACAACCTGCTGTGTTCAACAGCTGTATTCTGAGGAAAAAGAAAAGGACAGACATGGAAGGGCAAGCAAAGACCCTGAAGAGACCTATCAACCAGTCTCAGTGAATGAACCTGACTTGAGCCTAAATCAGAGAAACAAATGTAAAAAGAGAGATTTAGGTGACGTTCTCAGAAAGGCATTTCCAGACTATTGGACCGAAGTAAGCTTCCCTGAACACTACCACATCATCTTGTTCTCTTCACAGTACTCTTTTTGCCTTTTTTTTTTTTAATTTATTTTTAATTTTTTGGCCACACCCACACAGCATGTGGGATCTTAGTTCCCCGACTAGGGACTGAACCTGCACCCTCCGCATAGGAAGTGTGGAATCTTAACCACTGGACTACCAGAGAAGTCCCTCTCCTCATAGTGCTTAAAATTATCTGAAATTAAACTCTTAAAGACTGATCCCCCCACTTCCCATCAAAGGTAAGCTCTATGGACACAGCCACTTTTGTCTTTCTTACTCATTACTGAATTCCCAATTGAATATTAGTTTTCCCAGCCCTGGTTCTCTATTGGCATTTTAACAACACTAAGTCTTTAAATTCATAAACATAGGATATCCTTCCATTTATTTTGATCATTTTTTATTTCCTGAAATAGTGTTTTCTCGTATTCAGAGTATGTTTTGTGCTTCTGACTATTTCTGATATTTTACTCCTTTTTATGATACTGGAAATAGAATTGTTTTAATTTCAACTTCATTTTTGGATGGTGTTACAAATGTATATAAATACAATTAAAATTTTATACATTGACCTTGCATCCTACAAACTTGCTGGACTCATTTATTACTTCTAGTAGTCCTTTAGTGGATTCCTTTGGGATTTCTATATATATGATATTATCTGAACATATATAGTTTTACTTCTTCCTTTCCACTCTGGATACCTTTCTTTCATTTTCTTGCCTAAGTGACCTGGCTAGAAGCGACATATGCTTCTGAGGTCCATCCATGTGGCTGCAGGCCTTGTCCTTNAAGCCTTTGGGCTTCTTTATCCCTTTATCTCTTTAAGACTCCTTGGTCTTTAGGATGTTCAAAGACATTACAGGGGGATAAATGAGTGGTGCAGTCAACCTTGGCTTAGAAAACCTACTAACTGATGGGAAAGGACTAAGCCTTCCTGAGTCACGGTTTCCTCACACATAATTCACAGGGCCCCAGGGGTTACCTGTGTCTTTGGTAGTCTCCCAGGAAGAAAGAGAGGAGAAACCTTTGCAGTGTGAGCTTCCAGATACAGAACACTCCAGCACCAAGCACCAGTCATATCCCTAGCTTGTCTTTTGAGATCAATGCATAGTTAGTTCCAGTTATTTTTCAGGGCTAAGGAGGGCAGCTCCAGGACTACGCAGCCCAGGGTCTAAATGTCACCAGGGGAGCTGCTGGCCTCCCAATCTGTGCTCTGATATCTATCTGCAGGGGAGTGTGTTCAATGAATGCCATGCAAAGCAAGCATGAGGGCTATCAGACAGGGTGCACAGGGAGGGGTTCCACTCCACGGCGGGGCTGGAAGATCTTAGGAGGCAACACGGTGGACCAGAGCTCTACACACATGCCTGGATGAAGCCCTCCTTACACTACTCAATGGCTGTTACCTCTGGAAGCCCACACCCTTTCTCTGAATCTACAGCTTTACTGGTAAAATGGGGACAGCCACATCTGAAACTGATGACACCATCCTAATGGCAGAAAGCAAAGAACTAAAAAGCTTCTTGATGAAGGTGAAAGAGGAGAGTGAAAAAGCTGGCTTAAAATTCAACACTCAAAAAACTAAGATCATGGCATCTGATTCCATCACTTCCTGACAAAGAGAGGAGGGAAAAATGGAAATAGTAACAGATTTTATTTTCTTGGGCTCCAAAATCACTGTGAACGGTGACTGCAGCCATAAAATTAAAGACACTTTAATAATAAAAGACGCTTGCTCCTTGGAAGAAAAGCTATGACAAACCTAGACAGCATATTAAAAAGCAGAGATTTCATTTCACTGACAAAGGTCCATATAGTCAAAGCTATGGTGTTTCCAGTAGGTCCTGTACAGATGTGAGAGTTGGACCATAAAGAAGGCTGAGTGCAGAAGAATTGATACTTTCGAACTGTGGTGCTGGAGAAGACTCTTGAGAGTTCCTTGCATAGCAAGGAGATCAAACCAGTCAATCCTAAAGGAAATCAACCCTACAGTTTTCAAAAACTGTTACTGTACTCGAGTTCTAAGATCCCTTTGTTTTAGGTTCTAAATTCCTACTAGCAGAACAAAAATTTCTGATTATATAATTTTGCAACTTTAAAGATGTGTGTGTATCTTCACTACAATCTTTCCTTACATATTACTAGATAAACAGTGACATCAAAATAACTGATCTGTCAATATATGAGTCTCAGGAAAGAGAGTTTTGCTTGTAACTACATGAGCCTCACTATCAAGGAAACCTCTGTCCCGTCTGGAGAACGTTAGCGCTTGGCACCTTGTTGTTCAGTCGCTCAGGCGTGTCCAGCGCTTTGCCACCCCACGGACTGCAGCACACCAGGCTCCCCTGTCCTTCACTAGCTCCCTGAGTTTGTTCAAACTCATGTTCATTGAGTTGGTGATGCTATCTAACCACCTCATCCTCTGTCGTCCCCTTCTCCTCTTGCCCTCAATCTTTCCCAGCATCGGGGTCTTTCCCAATGAGTGATCATGTGAAGATCACACAGATGAGAGAAGCCTCTGGTGGTGCATATTTAATGGGAGCAGCTAAGATGAAGATTGACAGGTGCCTGACTTCCCAACTCAGTCTTCATTAGCAGCACAATATTTTTTTTTAGAAGAATTAAACAAACAAATTTATTTCATTTCCAATCACAAATAGACAGATCAACAAGGAACTAGCTGAAGAAGAAAGTGCCAGCACAAAGAAAGATATAGCTTCATTTGAAAATAAGACAAAAGTGTAAGAGCTGAGAAATAATGATGGCTTCAACTTTTGTGTGACATTTCTCTACAGTAGCTGCATTTGAAAGCAAATTCAAAGCGAGTCCAACACAAATGAGAATCCAGATGCTCCTCCGAGCACACCCAGCCTGTTTGGCTGCTCTTCTATGCTTGTCTGCTTGCATTCATTTCAAGCCATCTCAGTCCTGAGACACAGAGCAATGCGGGCCTTGGAGAGACGATGGGAGTAGCTGAGTGCATAGATCCTCTCTCCCTGCAGCTCTGATGTCTTTTCATGGTTATATAGGACATCTCATTAAAAACCCCAAAATAAAAAACAAAATTGAAACAGACCGCACTGCTCTGGGGAGAGATTTTAAATGGACCTTTCAGACCTTTCCTCCCTTGCTACCCTTGTCACTGAAGCTCTGATACTGCCAGGAGAATGACAATGACATCAGGGGACCCAGAGACCAGGAAAGTTTCTGAACTTACTTGGGGTAGCTGTGGACCCAAAGCCTCCGCTGGCCGAGCTGAATGGGTTTTTGTTGGCTGCGTCCTGGCTGGGTTTTCCTCCAAGGCCGCTGAAGAAGCCTCCCCCTCTTCCAGCGTTTCCAGACCCAAACACGCTGCCGCTGGAAGAGGACGACTGCTAGAAGACAAAAGGGACAGGAAGCCAGGGAGGATGAGAGGTCACGGTAAAATGGCAGGCCCCGTCCACAGAGAGCAGGCGCTCACAGCTGTGCTGATGGAACGAGTGAGGGAACGCTGATCAGCGCCGGTGCAGGTGTTCTGATGACCAGAGAGGAAGTTGAACTCTGGGTGGAACACTCCCTACAATCACACGTTCTCAAGTTATTCTACGTTGCCAGTTCTCTGAAAACATCGCTCGCGGTAGGTGGGAGCCGGAAGAGTTTATCTGCACTGATTCCTGGGGCAGGGAAACCCAGCCCTTGGGAGCTCCCCCAACTGTGAAGGTTGAAATGCATTTCTAGGTTATGATGGGCATCACTTATTTTCATTCATCCTGTGTTTGGCTGAACTCATCAGCAACCGACTATCAGTGGTTTACACTGTCTTTTCTCCCAATTTGTGCACTTTTATTTCATGATGAGTTTCCCAGTGCTGCAGAAATAAGCTTAAATTAGCTCCATTGTTGAAATGATGACCACAGCTGAATTCTGTCCAAATCTGCAAATNATAGAGCGTCTCCATCTTTGGCTGCAAAGAATATAATCAATCTGATTTCGGTGTTGACCATCTGGTGATGTCCATGTGTACAGTCTTTCTGCAGTCCGTTGCAGCCAGCGTGCTTCTGCGCTGTCCCAATCTTATGTGTAGCGAGCTCAATGAATTCTGGCATATATGTGTTTATGATGTTCAACATTTAAGACATCAAACACTGTTAGCACTTTGGGTGGCTCCCCTAGACCTCACTTTTTATGTCCTAAGACTAACCACCATTCTGATTTTGTGGGTTACTTATCTAGAGTAGATACAGTCTGCTTATCTGGAGTAGATACATAGGTGTTCCATGTATATCTAGTCTTGATACCAAAGTAATTCTATGAGCTTTCACTCCTGCTGTGAGTGTTTCTATTATAGCTGCTCTGCTTCCTCCCAGGTACTGGGGTACCACCAGCCCTTTAATTTTAGCCATTCTGGTGGGGGTGCAGTTGTCTTTTTTCCTGTTGACTTGTATTGTTTATATCTGCATTTGATTACTCTGTTGGTTTTATAGGCTATAATTTTCCTATTTCATGGCTTGTTTTACCCTAAAATTAAGAAAGCTATAATTTTAGTGAGGTCACATTTTCCTTCTGTCTGAAGAATATCCTTTAGAATTTCCTTCAGGTCTGCTAGGCATATATCCTCTCAGGATCTGCCCGAAAAGTGTCTTGATTTCACCTCATTACGTACAGATGTTTTTTTGCTGGGTTCAAAAATTGTGGGTAGATGGGCTATGTCTGGCTTTCATTGCCACCACTGAGAACTCTGCTGTTAGTCCAACCATTGCTGCCCTGAAAGGAACCTGTCCTTTTTCTGAGTGCTTTTAATATTTTATATTAGTAATTCCACAGTTTCACTATGGCAGGTCTTAGATTCAATTTCCTTTTATACTTTCTGCTTGATATATGTTGGACTTCAGAATCTGTGGGTTACTGTTTGCTGTTGGTTTTAGAAATCTATCTTTTTCTCTTCTAATATCATACATTCTTTTTCTTCTCCTTCTGATTAAATGTACACTAGATTTTCTCTTTTAGTGTTTTTGCTTTCTCTTTTGTATTTTCCATCTTTTATGCTCTCCATGGTGAATTCCAGATAACTTAATCTGACCTTGTAGTTCAAGGGTCTGCAACCTCTAGCCCATGGGCTGAATCTCACCTGCCCTCTGCTTTTATAAATGAGGCTTCATGGGAAGGCAACCGTGCTCAGTCTCTCCTGTGCAGCCTCTGGCTGCTTTTGTGCCACGACACGGAGCTGAGTAGTTGCAACAGAAGCAGTATGTAGCTCTCATAGTCTAAAGTATTTCTTATCTGGTCCTTCACAGAGAAAGTTCTCTGATCTGTGATCTATTATATTACTATTCTCTTCAGCTGGGTGGGTCTGATCTGCTGAGTTAAAATTTTAATTGCAACAGTTTTCTCAAAGTTCTATTCGTTTCTTTTTCAAAGCTGCTATGACTCTTGTAATTTCTGATTCTTGACTGGTATTTTCAAGTTTGTCCTTTATTTCTTTGCAACATGTAAAACACAGCTGTTTTATATTCTAGGGAGTCTTTGGAAATGTGTGTCTCATGTTGGTTCTGGCTCTTGATCATAGCTCCTTATTTCCCGCTGTGACGAATTTACGTGTGGGAATCAATGTCCTTAAAAATTACCGGAGGCCTAGCGTCACTCTCCTTCAGTGTGGCCTGGGCTGTCCTCCCAGACGTCCTGGAGATACTGCCATCCCTGGAGCAGGTCAGGCTGCGTGTTTAGGACAAGAGCGGAGAGGGTGCAGTCACAGCTGACCACGGTGGGGGCTCTTTCAGCCCTCCCACTTTGCACATGCTGGGTGAGTGAGGCCTGCCCCTCTGTCCTTTGGGGTTGTTAACACAGGAACTCCGGGTGCTCTCAGACTAGTGATGCTCTCAGGGCAGAACTGGCTTCTGTGCTCCACTCGCTTCTACAGGTTCCCATTTCGCCTCTAATAAGGTGTGGTAAAATACCTCGTTAACTTATAAGTGCTTTCGAATCTATGGTTTATTTGGTTTATCTAGCCCTTTTTAGGTGTTTTCACTGGGGAACTTGAAAATCAGAAGTTCTGTTTCTTTCTGTCAAGAATCACTGACTAGGGCAGAGCCCATCTTCTTAGCAGAAAGGTGAAAAAGAAAATCTCCTAATGAAGACTTGGAAGATGCACATAACATGGCCACTACTTTCTCCAGCTTCTGGACAAATGTCAATTCTACCTTTAGAAAGTCAGTCATTTCCAATATGTCAGAGCATCTTTCTTTGGAAGGACTCCTCGTGAAGGTACTATGATCTACCTGCTAATGCAGAGGACACAGGTTCGATCCCTGGTCTGGGAAGATTCCACATGCCAGGGAGGCAACTAAGCTCATGTGCCACAACTACTGAGCCTATGTATCTAGAACCTGTGCTCTGCAACAAGAGAAGCCATTGCAACGAGGAGCCTGCATACTGCAACTAGAGAGCAGCCCAACTGCAGCAACAAAGACCCAGTGCAACCAAACACAAAATAACTAATTACAAATAAATGAATAAAAGCAGTTGGATTGGGGACTTCCCTGGTGGACCAGCGGCCACGACTCTGCACTTCCAATGCAGGGAGCCCAGGTTTGATCCCTGGTCAGAGAGTGATCCCTGGTCAGGTCCCACATGCTGCAACTACAGATCCTGCATGCCACCACTAAGACCCGAAGCAATCAAATACATAAACAAATATTTTAAAACAAACAAAAGAGCAGCTGGCTTTCATAACAGTAAATTTAACCCCTTTGGATTCTCAGTGTTCTCATCTGTCAAATGGGGATAATGACAGCACTTACCTTATTCAAGCACTAATGATTTTATGTCTATGTGGGTACATCGCTAAAAACTGGTCGCCCTGGTTGCCGGGCGTTGTCGGGGGGCCGCTCGCCCTGGTTGCCGGGCGTTGTGGGTGGGTGGGGGGCGCTCGCCCTGGTTGGCCCAGCACACAGATAACCACTAGCTAGACAAACTGAAACAGCTCAGGTCACCAAAAGGAACTCCTGGACTAACTACATGTTGCTTAGCACAGGAGCCATATACAATTTCGGTTGCATATTCTTATTATTGTTTAAACAACCACTTTTAAAAAAGTGGGGGGGCGGGGGCGGGGCAAGGAGCAGATTTCGCTTATGGGCCATAGATGCCCATCCCTGGCCTCACCACAGGCAGAAGATTGACAGAAACCAGGCAATGTGCTTTAAAGTGCTTTCCAAGAGGACTTTCAAACAAGGATCAACACTGGAGTGATTCTCTCAAATCAGAAGCAGAGCCCCTTTTGTGCCCCCAAGGAAGCTACGGAAGGCAGAGCTTGAGAACCTCAGCACTGTTTGCTGGACACACAACACATTACATCCTGTATACAGGAACAATGCAAATGGGACTGATCGTGTCGGCCCGAAGAGAGGCAGATACCACATTACCTGGCCAAAGACTGCTCCACTGGTACTGGCCGCTTGGCCAAACAAAGAGCCGGTACTGCTAGACCCGAAACCTATCAAAGAAGAGAAAACAAGTTTAATTTGAATGAAACTTCTATAGATCAAAGTTTTGTTTTTTGGTTTTTAATGTAATTCATGTAATGAATTACATTTCACATTCATGTAATGTGAAAGTAACTCAGAATAAATCATTTCAAGAGTAAAACCTGTTTCCCTACCAGGGAAATGGAGAAAATTACAGGCAAATAGTTCTGAAACCTTTTTTTTCACTGCTGAAATTTTATAACAGTTAAAAAAAAGTCTCAAAGCCTCAGGGACTGAATCCTTGTCTCTACCAAACCCCAGGGGGTGGGGGTGAGGACTCTGAGTAGCTTTTCCTTAGACTCATAGCTGCTAAGAAGTGTTTCCAATGACTGACTTAATATCATGAGTATGACTCCTCTCTGGTTTCCTCTAATCTCAGCTCCAGATTCTTGCAGAGCTGTTTATCCTCCTTCTAGGTGCTGGGTTGAATGGGGCCTGGGAAACCAGTCAGACTATATATTGTAGCACAAGAGCCCCAGACAAGGAGCTAGACAGCAAGAGTCCCATTCTCCATTCCTGCTACCGGCCTAGGTAGGGAAGCTCGGGCAGGCCTCGGTGCCTCCACCACAGCTGGAGGAGGCTGTGCAGGCATCTCCCCTCCTAGTCACCACAGGAAAGAAGAGCTTTTCACAGGTTCTCGGTTGTATTGAAATAGTTTTGATTGTAGACAAGGATTCTCAAGTTTTGACTGCAGAACAAAAGACGCGCTAGAGACAGGGTTAAATACCCTATTCTCTTTTTAAGACCCACAAGGCCTTCTCGCTGCCTGTGGTTTAGACCAACCTGTCCCACTTCCCAGGCTGAGCAGCCTCTGCACAAGGCATTAGGTGGATCTCAAAACTATCTCGCATCACTGTGTCTTGCATCCATTATTGTAGTGGAACACACTGGGAGTTCAGCAAATAGTTATTGAAGACAGGAAGGAACAGACTTTCTTTCTAATAAATTATGAGCCAGCTTCAAATATATTATCATCAAAGGAATGAACTAGCAGTTATTTGTAACCCTGCCCACCAAGAAATCAATGAGCTTTGATTACCCCCTCAACCCCTGAGCCTGAACGCTAAAGAAATGCCTTTCATAAGATAAACATGGAGAAAGGACGATTAGAAAAGATTGTGGGAGTGTCCTATCTATTGGTATTTGGAGTAAAAGCAGCTGCTAAGATGGGACATGCAATACTGAGGATTACATTTTACTTTAAAAAACTGTAAAACGTAAAAGATTTAAAAAGCTTATACTGAAAATAGAGAAAAAAAAACCCCAACTTTTCAAATGTCACTATCTGCTCTTCTAGGGTGCAGGATGGTGTCAGAAGACAATGAAACAAAGGGCTAGGGTGAGGCGCTCCGGAGTCTAGGTCTGGTTCCACCACTGGCACTGGAGGACGTTAGACGAGTCACCTCCAGGCTTGACAGTTCTGGACATAATGACCTCTAAGACACCTTCCAAATTTGACATTTCATACCCACGAGTCATTCATTACTTGCCATGTCTTTAAACTTGTTTCCCCCCCATGGAATTGGCACTCTGGCAGAGAACTTGCGGAGAAGCAAGACTGGAGCCAGTGATTAGACCAAAGAAACGGCCAGGGTTGCCAGTGTCCAAGCCCTCTTACAGACTTTCCAGAACCTCTTCTGTTTTCCCTTGCTTCCTTTGCACTTCCGAAGCAATGCACAATTGTTGCAAATGTTTCATATATGGAGGACAACCAAGGAAAAATCTCCCGTAAGTTCTTACCTGAAGCTTGACAGAAGCTAAAGCCAGAGGATGATGCTGTTGTGGTGGCGGCCGAGGTGCCACCAAACACGGAGCCTCCCTGCCCAAAGCCAGGACTCTGACCAAAAGCAGGAGGGTTGTTCTGGCCAAAGAGCCCACCTCCGTTGTTGGTAGATGACTGTCCAAATGAGAAGGAGCTGGAGCTACTGGTGCTCGAAGAGGCACCGAAGACGTTCCCGCTGGTGGACGTAGGGGTGGAGGACACGGACTGACCAAAAGCAGGCACAGAGCTGAACCCAGGCTGACTGAAGGAAAAGCTGCTCGCGGGGCTGCTGGTCGACTGCCCGAAGGCCGGGGCCTGCCCAAAGCCCGGCTGTCCGAAGACCCCTGGGGTGGAGGTGCCAAAGGCAGGGCTGCCGAACCCCGAGCTGCTGACCTGCGGCGTGGCGGCCGCTGTGCTGGCCATGCTGCCCGTCTGCTGCCCAAACAGGCTGGGGGCGGTGCTGGAGGCCACCTGCCCAAACATGGGGGTCGCCGAGGGGGCGCTGGCTGTGTGGCTGCTGAGCTGGCTGAAAGCCGAGCTAGAACTGGCAGCGGGAGGCTGAGTGAAGACAGAGGAGTCAGAAGTGGCCATCCCAAACACCGAGGTCTCCGTGGCTGGGCCTGGAGCAGCGCTGCAAACAGCACTGGAGGTGGTGGCAGGTCTGGATGTTTCTGGGGCCACAGGGATGGTGCTTGAGGCTCCAGGTGCCAAGATGGTGGCTGGCCCAGACACAGAGACGGTGGGGCCTGGGGACGGCGCTTCTGTCTTGATGTCTGGGACCCCGGGGGCTGCTGGAGCGGCCTCAGCCGCAGGCACCAGGACACCGGTACTGGCCGCTTCGGTGCTAGGGCTGCTGACAGCAGGCTGGGTGAGAGCAGGCTCTTTCTTCCCAGAGTCAAGAGTTTGAAGTGGANGCCCTGGTTGGCCCAGCACACAGATAACCACTAGCTAGACAAACTGAAACAGCTCAGGTCACCAAAAGGAGCTCCTGGACTAACTACATGTTGCTTAGCACAGGAGCCATATACAATTTCGGTTGCATATTCTTATTATTGTTTAAACAACCACTTTTAAAAAAGTGGGGGGGCGGGGGCGGGGCAAGGAGCAGATTTCGCTTATGGGCCATAGATGCCCATCCCTGGCCTCACCACAGGCAGAAGATTGACAGAAACCAGGCAATGTGCTTTAAAGTGCTTTCCAAGAGGACTTTCAAACAAGGATCAACACTGGAGTGATTCTCTCAAATCAGAAGCAGAGCCCCTTTTGTGCCCCCAAGGAAGCTACGGAAGGCAGAGCTTGAGAACCTCAGCACTGTTTGCTGGACACACAACACATTACATCCTGTATACAGGAACAATGCAAATGGGACTGATCGTGTCGGCCCGAAGAGAGGCAGATACCACATTACCTGGCCAAAGACTGCTCCACTGGTACTGGCCGCTTGGCCAAACAAAGAGCCGGTACTGCTAGACCCGAAACCTATCAAAGAAGAGAAAACAAGTTTAATTTGAATGAAACTTCTATAGATCAAAGTTTTGTTTTTTGGTTTTTAATGTAATTCATATAATGAATTACATTTCACATTCGTGTAATGTGAAAGTAACTCAGAATAAATCATTTCAAGAGTAAAACCTGTTTCCCTACCAGGGAAATGGAGAAAATTACAGGCAAATAGTTCTGAAACCTTTTTTTTCACTGCTGAAATTTTATAACAGTTAAAAAAAAGTCTCAAAGCCTCAGGGACTGAATCCTTGTCTCTACCAAACCCCAGGGGGTGGGGGTGAGGACTCTGAGTAGCTTTTCCTTAGACTCATAGCTGCTAAGAAGTGTTTCCAATGACTGACTTAATATCATGAGTATGACTCCTCTCTGGTTTCCTCTAATCTCAGCTCCAGATTCTTGCAGAGCTGTTTATCCTCCTTCTAGGTGCTGGGTTGAATGGGGCCTGGGAAACCAGTCAGACTATATATTGTAGCAGAAGAGCCCCAGACAAGGAGCTAGACAGCAAGAGTCCCATTCTCCATTCCTGCTACCGGCCTAGGTAGGGAAGCTCGGGCAGGCCTCGGTGCCTCCACCACAGCTGGAGGAGGCTGTGCAGGCATCTCCCCTCCTAGTCACCACAGGAAAGAAGAGCTTTTCACAGGTTCTCGGTTGTATTGAAATAGTTTTGATTGTAGACAAGGATTCTCAAGTTTTGACTGCAGAACAAAAGACGCGCTAGAGACAGGGTTAAATACCCTATTCTCTTTTTAAGACCCACAAGGCCTTCTCGCTGCCTGTGGTTTAGACCAACCTGTCCCACTTCCCAGGCTGAGCAGCCTCTGCACAAGGCATTAGGTGGATCTCAAAACTATCTTGCATCACTGTGTCTTGCATCCATTATTGTAGTGGAACACACTGGGAGTTCAGCAAATAGTTATTGAAGACAGGAAGGAATAGACTTTCTTTCTAATAAATTATGAGCCAGCTTCAAATATATTATCATCAAAGGAATGAACTAGCAGTTATTTGTAACCCTGCCCACCAAGAAATCAATGAGCTTTGATTACCCCCTCAACCCCTGAGCCTGAACGCTAAAGAAATGCCTTTCATAAGATAAACATGGAGAAAGGACGATTAGAAAAGATTGTGGGAGTGTCCTATCTATTGGTATTTGGAGTAAAAGCAGCTGCTAAGATGGGACATGCAATACTGAGGATTACATTTTACTTTAAAAAACTGTAAAAAGATTTAAAAAAACTTATACTGAAAATAGAGAAAAAAAAACCCCAACTTTTCAAATGTCACTATCTGCTCTTCTAGGATGCAGGATGGTGTCAGAAGACAATGAAAGAAAGGGCTAGGGTGAGGCGCTCCGGAGTCTAGGTCTGGTTCTACCACTGGCACTGGAGGACGTTAGACGAGTCACCTCCAGGCTTGACAGTTCTGGACATAATGACCTCTAAGACACCTTCCAAATTTGACATTTCATACCCACGAGTCATTCATTACTTGCCATGTCTTTAAACTTGTTTCCCCCCCATGGAATTGGCACTCTGGCAGAGAACTTGCGGAGAAGCAAGACTGGAGCCAGTGATTAGACCAAAGAAACGGCCAGGGTTGCCAGTGTCCAAGCCCTCTTACAGACTTTCCAGAACCTCTTCTGTTTTCCCTTGCTTCCTTTGCACTTCCGAAGCAATGCAGAATTGTTGCAAATGTTTCATATATGGAGGACAACCAAGGAAAAATCTCCCGCAAGTTCTTACCTGAAGCTTGACAGAAGCTAAAGCCAGAGGATGATGCTGTTGTGGTGGCGGCCGAGGTGCCACCAAACACGGAGCCTCCCTGCCCAAAGCCAGGACTCTGACCAAAAGCAGGAGGGTTGTTCTGGCCAAAGAGCCCACCTCCGTTGTTGGTAGATGACTGTCCAAATGAGAAGGAGCTGGAGCTACTGGTGCTCGAAGAGGCACCGAAGACGTTCCCGCTGGTGGACGTAGGGGTGGAGGACACGGACTGACCAAAAGCAGGCACAGAGCTGAACCCAGGCTGACTGAAGGAAAAGCTGCTCGCGGGGCTGCTGGTCGACTGCCCGAAGGCCGGGGCCTGCCCAAAGCCCGGCTGTCCGAAGACCCCTGGGGTGGAGGTGCCAAAGGCAGGGCTGCCGAACCCCGAGCTGCTGACCTGCGGCGTGGCGGCTGCTGTGCTGGCCATGCTGCCCGTCTGCTGCCCAAACAGGCTGGGGGCGGTGCTGGAGGCCACCTGCCCAAACATGGGGGTCGCCGAGGGGGCGCTGGCTGTGTGGCTGCTGAGCTGGCTGAAAGCCGAGCTAGAACTGGCAGCGGGAGGCTGAGTGAAGACAGAGGAGTCAGAAGTGGCCATCCCAAACACCGAGGTCTCCGTGGCTGGGCCTGGAGCAGCGCTGCAAACAGCACTGGAGGTGGTGGCAGGTCTGGATGTTTCTGGGGCCACAGGGATGGTGCTTGAGGCTCCAGGTGCCAAGATGGTGGCTGGCCCAGACACAGAGACGGTGGGGCCTGGGGACGGCGCTTCTGTCTTGATGTCTGGGACCCCGGGGGCTGCTGGAGCGGCCTCAGCCGCAGGCACCAGGACACCGGTACTGGCCGCTTCGGTGCTAGGGCTGCTGACAGCAGGCTGGGTGAGAGCAGGCTCTTTCTTCCCAGAGTCAAGAGTTTGAAGTGGAGCCTGGGGAAGTGGGGTTGGTGGCTGCTGCCCCAGGAGGGAGGCAGTTGATGCCGAGGCCTCATTACCGCCTGGCTTCTCGGGCAGAGCCGATGACGCGGCTGCTTCTGAGCTTTTACCAGAGCCTGTGGGCGGGGTAGGGGCAGACCCTGAGCTCAGGGGGCTGCCAAATGACAAGGTGGGGAGTGGTGTGGGCAGGGGCGTGGCAGTGGACGGCGGGGTGGAGGAGGGTGCTGCGCTACTTGTCGGTTGGCCTCCGAATGAAAAGCTGGTCTTGTTGCCACTGAAAAACAGGCCCCCAAAACTGACCGTTCCGGAGGAGCCCGCACTGCTGAGTGGCAGGTTGCCAAAGACGCCCGTGGAGGAGCTGCTGGGGCTGGGACTGGCTGCTGCTGCTGGTGCCGCCACCGAGGTGGCCGAAGAGGTGGTCTCGGGGGGCTCCGTGGGCTTCCCCAGCACCGCAGGACTGGGAGAACTGAACCCGGAGGGGGCGGCGGGGGTCTTGGTGGGCTGCACACTGGCAGTGGCCACGCCTGGGGACAGTGCCTTGCTGGCTGGCTTGGTGGGCTCATCTGCTTGGCCGACCCGCAGTCCTGAGAAACTTCCCAGAGTCTCTCCCGCCAGGGAGCTTGGGAACAGTAGCTCGCCCAGCTTGGACGGTGGTGCCTCCAGCTTGCCAGCGGGGGTGGAGAGAGAGATTCCAGAAGGGGCTGCGGGTCTGCTGCTGGGCGGGGCAGACTCTCCTGGCACGGTACCAGCTGCTCCTGTGCTAGCTGATGTCATCGTCCCTGAGGAAGGTAAGCTTTCAGGAATGGTCTCATAGAAAGGCTTGCCTCCCCCGCCAAAGGAGAACGCATCAAGCTGGCTTGGCTCTTTGGTGGGGGGTGCTGACCCTGGCAAGAAAAAGCAATTAGGAGATGGGTTGGCTGTCACAAAATAGGACTGACCACAGCCTCACTGACTTCTCTAAGCCAGAGCCTCTCTCCTCCCTTGACCTCATCAGGACAGCCTGTTCTGACAGCACTGTCCTTGCGTGCGACAGAACGTGTACTTCTCTGTGGGAACATGAGCTCTGAGTTGTCTCACTGAGGTGAGACAAACACGTGTTCTTTTTATCACCATTAAGTCACAACAAATACACCTAGATCTAGAGTACCTGAAGTTAACCTAGTTGTCCACAAGAGAAACAAAAAGACCTCACGCACATTTCCTCCCGTGTGTGTGTCTCAGGAATAACATTCTCAGCACATGCTAGCCTGTGGACCTCTTCTTGACAAGACAAGGAATTGATTCCATATGGTGGTTTTTCCTTTGCTTTTATGGACAAAGCGTCAATCCACAGGTCATCTTTCTTACCTACAATTCAGGGCTACTTCCTAGTGCTCTCCTCACAGAGTGCTCTCACAGTGGCAGTGTGGTCTGCTGGGCAAGGACATGAGGGGCTGAGGCTGAGGGCTCTGCCACTTGCTGGCTGTGCCACTCTGGAAAAGTTAACTGATTTCTCTGGGCTTCAATGTCTCCATTTGGAAGACAGATAATAATAGCTACACCTCATAGAGTTGTTGCAAAGATGAAATAAAATGTAGGTAAAGTACTCACAAGGCCTGGTCAACAAAGTGGTCAACAAAGAAGACTAAACTTTCATCTTCATAAACGGAAACGGGTCTGTTGCAAGTGCCTGCTGAGGTGTTTAGCTCCATGTGGTTTCAAGAAGTCTGGCTATCACAAACACCTGGGAACACTGCAAAGCCCCTGCTATCTGCAGATAACTTCCAGAAACCCCTCTTTGTATCACTGGTGTTGTACTGAGTTGCCTGTGATTTTGGATTGCTGTCTGTTCTGGCATTAATGAAAATGGTTATGGAATTTCCATTGTGTTTTATTTCTAATGTATTTCATTTAGGATTTCTGACAATTATTTTGTTTTGGCAATCTCTTTATACCACTGAGCTGTTTTTCTTTTAGAAAGTGAGACTCAGGAGAGGAGTGGGCCTCAAGAGTATTCTGCCACATCTAAGTGGGCAAAACCGTTTAGGAAGCACTGCTCCAGACAGAAAAGATAGAATGAAATCAACAACCTTTTAAGTGCCGCACACAGACTGGGTTTAGGATGTCTGGTATGCTTTCAGCTCCCGAATATCCCTCTAGCAGATTTTAAGAGATCCTTTTTTATACCAAAAAACGTTCATCACTTGGGCTGACACACAGAAAAGCACTCATAAAAATACATGCTGAAGGGAAAGTTGAAAGATGGTCATTGTCTTATTTATTATTTTTCCAGGAAAACCTGGAAAAAGCCTGAACTGTCCAAGAGGGGGATGGTGAAATAAATTATGGCACATCCACAAGACAAATTATGGAGCCACTAAAAATGACATTTAAACAAGACTCTCATTAATACCGGAAAACTCACAAGGATTGTGTTAAATGAAAAGGTAGAAGCAAAAAATCCCCAAAGTAAATAGAACTGCAATGGTTAATGGTACAATGTGTAATTCTAGAACATATTACTTTAATAAAAAATATATAAACACTTTTATAATAAAAGCTTTCTTTTTAAAACAGAAGTAAACTCAATTACTTTGAACTGAGAACTTGAAGGCACTTAAAAAATACATCTGGTGTCTGACAGGTCCTCAAAGTCTTTTAAACATTAAAAACATGCTGGTAGATGTTGGTCTGAGCTTCCCAGCTGGCTCAGTGATAAAGAATTTGCCTGCAATGCAAGAGACTCAGGTTCAATCCCTGGGTTGGGAAAATCCCCAGGAAAAGGAAATGGCAACCAACTCCCAGAAAACCCCATGGACAGAAGGAGTCTGGCGGCTACAGTCCACGGGGCTGCAAAAGAGCCAGACACGACTCAGGGACCAAAGAGCAAGGACAGATGTCGGCAGGTCTGCACCCGCGTGCACGGGACAGTGTGTTTCCTGATCGGCTATCAGGAAAGAAACGTGCGTTTAGTCTTTCCTTTCTACAGTTCTATGTGTGTGTGTTCAGTCACTCAGGCCTGTCGGACTCCAGGGACTGCAGCCCACCAGGCTCTGTCAATGGAATTTCCCAGGGAAGAATATGGGAGTGGGTTGCCATTTCCTCCTCCAAGGGATCTTCCCAACCCAAGGACTGAACCAGCATCTCTTGTGTCTCCTGCCTTGGCAGGTGGATTCTTTACCATTGCCTCTCTCCACCTACAAATTGATGCAATTCTGACTTCATTAAAATTTTTTTTTAAATTATGAAAGGATGGTAACACTTTACAGGAAACTGGGAAAATGCAGAACAAAGTTACATATAGTTTCACTACATATTACGATTCTTAAAAATTGATATAATTTTAAATACTATATGACAAAGATGGAGAAAGAAATTTTAATTTGCGTGTAAACATTCACATTTAAAGCCCAGCCTTGCCTTTCTAAAAGCAAACCCTTTCCGAGTTTTTAACTATGAAGACAAAAGTCACTCCCCACAGTTTCTTAAATCCAGCCTATTTCTAATGCATAATATCAATACCAAGTTCACTGCAGATACTTTAAGCAAAATGCAGCAGCAAGTAAAATGTCAACCAACCTGCCCCCCTCAAACCTGCACTTGTTTAGAGGGAAACACAGAAGTGAGGCGACTCAGTGCAGAGGCTGTACCTTGTGTGGCAGTGAAGTTAGAAGACGGCGTTGGTGTGACTGTCCCAAAATTGAAGCCAGTCCTGGGGGTGGGAGAAAAGAAGTTAAAAATGAACAGACTTGAGGCACAACACTGCCCTTTTAACAGTACATTTCTAATTCATTCACATAATCTACTCTCCAGGGACTTGCAACCTATAGATAAATGTCAACAAGCACATTGTCTCTGAAGCAGCAGCGCAGAGCTCTCCAAGCGTCGGGGGACGCGATGTGTGGGTGAGGTGAGAGGGAAGCAGCAAGTGAGGAGGCCTTGGAGGAACAGCCAGGCTTTCCACGGTAGAGGCGGTGGGGACCTATTTCAAGGAAAGTGAAGGAGCGCTAGGACTATGCCTTGGGATGGTGGCCGGAGCGGTTGGCTTGCCTAGTGAGGCGGAAGGGATGGGCTAGATGAGGAGGAGCCTATGACCCACCCAGGGACACGTCAGGACAGCGCATGCCACTGGGGGAGACAACAGACAGTATGAAATGGAAGCCACTGTCTCTGCTATTCGGGCAAAACGCTTAGTCCTCGGCTGGGAAATTTGGTTCAAAAACTTTAAAAAAAAATTTTGGTTGCACCAAGTGGCTTGTGGGATCTCACTTCCCCGACCAGGCACTGCACCCAGCCCAGAGAAAGGAAAGCGCTGTAGCTGTCCCCTAACCACTAGGCACCCAGGAAAAGTCCCTCAAAAACCTATCTGATTCTTTTAATCCTCTCCTCTCTTTCTGTACATTTTCTTCACCCTGTGAGTGAAGACACTATAGGCAAAGAAGAAAACTTAGCACCAGTTGAGCCAGAATGGAGTACTCATTCTGAGAAAAGTTCAAATAGTAAATTAAAAACTATTGGATTGGTCAAAAAGTTCATCTGGGTGTTTCTGTAAGATGTTATGGAAAACCCCAAATGAACTTTTTGGCCAACCTGATAAAAAGCTTTAAAATATAAGGGGCCAAGCATATCAAATAGAGTAAGTAGCAGTAAAACGTAGACTTAGGTTTTTTTTTTAAAAACTCGTCACTGGCTTCCTCAAATGGTCCAAGACCACCTAAGATGTGTTGAATATTTTATCATCTTAAAAAAAAAAAAGAAAACAAATCTCTTTCTTTGTCTCAACCCTCGTGAAGAAGTTTGATGTAACAGAGGTAAACAACTGACCCATGACCCAAACCTCTGCAGGTTATTTTAAAGATGGGAAGAAGATTATCAGGTCCATAGAAGTAAAGATTAATTAAAAGACGCAGTAGCTCCTGGANAAGTTTGATGTAACAGAGGTAAACAACTGACCCATGACCCAAACCTCTGCAGGTTATTTTAAAGATGGGAAGAAGATTATCAGGTCCATAGAAGTAAAGATTAATTAAAAGACGCAGTAGCTCCTGGAATTGACCTACTCTCTAAAATTGTGCTCCAAACTACCTTTGGGGAGTAGAAAACTAATGATTTACAGGAAAAAATATATAATTCCCCCCTTAAAATTCTATTCTAACACCCTCCTTTCTCGTAATGTGTTGGCTGAAGGGTGTTCAAGAAACAAACTCACAGCAGGGAAGAGAGACTGTGGTCAGTCTGATTACAGTTACAAAAGCATAAACTGGAAGAGCTGAAGAGGCTTTTCTAACGGAACTGAATGTGTAACCCTTCACAGTGAAAACAATCTTTGGGTAAGTATTTATCTCAGCCACACAGAGACTAACTCCACCCCAAAGCAGAGAGATGCTCTGCCAACTCTCACAGGTTTCACGATGAGTGTCCGCAGCATAGTAAAAAGGTATGCCCCCTCCAACATTAATAAGAACTTCCTTTGGACTGAGGGTTAGAAGGCCCTTTTGTTTTTAAAAATAACTCAATTTGACAAGTACAGACATCATCACTTTAAAAAAAATGAGACAGAAATGGACTTCCCCACGTCTATAAAAAACCTAAATTCTTAAACGGCCACCGTCTTGATCGCTCAGCACTTTAGTATAATGTGACCTCTTGGGGCAGCGAAGCCAATCCAAGGTCTCACCCAGCCACCAGATGGTGTCAGAATAAAAAGATCTTGGTGTGATAAACTAGAGCAACCACAGACCCACTACCCAAACAAGGCTTATCCTAAACAACAAAACGAACAAGTCAGTAAGAACACACATATAAAATTGAATCGAAAGGGGCAAACAGATTTACATTAGGACATTAAGCTACTCTCACTATCATTCAATGTGTCACTGCGGAATAAGAANCCCGCATTAAACTGGGCTGGGTGCACAAGCACGCTTCTGCATCGAGTGGGCCCAGGCCAGCAAGGACGCCTGGCTAGAGCATGCCATGGTGACTGTGAAGGCTAATTTCAGTTAAGAGGCCTGAGTGTCGGAAGCATGTGAAGCTACAGTCTTTCAATACCGGATTATATCCACTTATCGTGTACTATGCTTTGTTGCTCAGACTTTGTGACACCATGGACTGTAACCCACCAGGCTCCTCTGTCCACGGATTCTCCAGGCAAGAGTTCTGGAGTGGGTTGCCATGCCCTTCTTCAGGGGATCTTCTCAACCCAGGGATCGAATCCAGGTCTCCGTATTGCAAGTGGATTCTTTACTATCTGAACCACCAGGGAGGCTCTCCATTTATCATATTATCTTATATTGTAACGGATCCATTTTACTTTCTATATTTTACTGGCTTTTGAATTATCCTTAAAAATCCAGAGAGGTTTTCTTTCCCTTTAGTAAGCAGAAGAAATAAGAGTTCAATGTTTGGATCTACTTCTCTCAAAACTTCGATATCCAACAAGGCAGGTCCTCTTTTTAGGAAAAACGTTTAAAGGAAGGCTTTCTCCTACTGCTCTCCTATTTCAGAAGTCTACAGAGCTGCCAAAGGGCATGCTAACTTTTCGGAGAGTCTACGTCCCCTGAGGCTTTTCAAATATGTCTTTACTTGATTTCACATCAACTGCCTTTGTGATCTAGAACAATTAAATTACTCTGTGGAAAATATCTTTCACCTCTTATTTTCACTAAAACGAAAGNACGCTAACTTCCTGGAGAGTCTACGTCCCCTGAGGCTTTTCAAATATGTCTTTACTTGATTTCACATCAACTGCCTTTGTGATCTAGAACAATTAAATTACTCTGTGGAAAATATCTTTCACCTCTTATTTTCACTAAAACGAAAGTGCAAACTGACCTGAAGCTTTATCACCAGATGACAACTGACTGGATGCTGGTGGGGGCCCAGATGGCTTTAGGGCATTTATCAGTGATCCCTGTAATAGGAGGAAAACATTTATGTGACCCACAAAACAGTCTTTGGAATAAAGGAACATGTAAAATAATAACATAATTTAAAATAAGCAAGCACAAACACTTCTATTTAGTTAAATTTTGTTCTTCAGTTTCAATTTAGGTCAATATGTTTAAACGTGATATTGTCTCAGAGACGGGAATACTCCACAAGCACAAGAAAACAAGGTCCTGCTTGCCAAGCCTGCGGCTCCCCCGCAGTGCCTAACGCGACGCTCAGCACACAGAAGGCGTCAGGATGTTTGAAACCCAAATGAAGGAAGAGGTAAAGGAATGAAATGCATCCTGGCTCTCAATTAAACTTATATTAAGGGTAAGAAGCAAGACCGCCCAACTTATCCAGCTCCAGTCAATGTTCTTTCTCTCTTGTTCGTTATGGTTTGTGCCTCAGTGTCCTCCAAGGCGAAGATGGAAAGCTCCAGAATAAAGATGAAACACTAACTGCTGAAGTGCCACGTGAAGTCAGGGCAAACTACGGAGGAGACAGCCATGTCTGAGAACTCACATTAGGCAAGTTCTGAGGGTCAATCTCAAACACAGTCTAAAATGACCTTTCTAGAGACAGAGTTGAGTAGCAGAGAAACCAGGTTTTCTTAGGGAACGTTTCAGAGAGGGCTTGATCTGCCTTTCCGCCATCTCCTATTATTTTCTTCTGGACTGTTTAGCTGTCTCCAATATAACTTATTTTTGTCAGAGACCATGTTTATCAGGCAAGAGCCTGCAGGCAGACATAACAGACATCACTGAAGAGTCACAGGATGAGAAACAGGGATGACAGGAGAAAGCAGAAGACTCCACTCCCTGGAGGCTGATGCACAAAGGTACAAGGAACAAAGCAGTGGGCAAGGAGAAGCCAGAAGATGGGATCCAGCCCTGGGTCCCCCCCACTACCGGTGGAAGCCTGCGTCAGTCACTTGAGCCCTGGTTTCTTCATTAACATAGCTGAACATCTGTCTTGTCTATAAGGCTGTTGTATGGGTTAACTAAGACAAGGTTAAATAAAAGTAAACTTCAACTCCATACAGATACCCTCCCTACAGAGAATTATGACCCAAGATTACCAGATGCAGAATGTCACATGGTCGACAAAGACATCATCAGGTCCTGACTGACCTCCTAGGTCAAGATCGTCATGAATTGTGGGGAAAAGATCACAGGTCTTTTTCAGAGTTCATTTAAAAGATGTGGGAAAAAATTTTTTTTAATAAAATAAAAAATAAACAGTGTGGGGACTTAGTACCAGATTGTCTTCAGTTACAATGACAGTCACTGCATGTCACATTAGCAAAGAAAAAATCTGCAATTTACCTGCTTCGCTTGGTTAGCAGCCGCTGGGGCCAACACCGGGTGAGGCGTTTTGGCTGCAGAGCTCGGCGCTGAAGAGCTGGAAAAACAAAGCACACGCTCAAGAGGAAGGCGAGACTGGGGGCGCACGCTCAACCCTGAGCCGCCTCCTGCCAAAACAGGTGTGCCCCTTCCGGGGTAGAGCACAGACGTCTCAGGCCCTAATCCAAATCATTTGGCATGTTTCTGATTGAACAATCAATTCTTTACATGAAATTTGGGTCTTTAGCATAAAAGTCAAAGCAATAACCTTAAAATGTATCTTCTTCCTGAAATTTTAAGTGAAAAGAGTTACGGATACTCAGAAGTAGATCTTTTTCTTATCTGAAGAGAAAGCTTTCTCTACTTCCTCCCCATCACCCACCACCATTCCAGACCATGTGGGAAATTCCTGATTCTCTTTTCCGAGTCTCAGACCATGTTCATCAGGATCGATGGGGTGTATGTGATCTTCTCAAAGCAGAGCTCTCAGCTTCTCCTAGCAACCAGCCCGGAGAGCTCACCACATGAGCACACCAGAGAGTTAAGACATACCGCAGCTCCGTGCCCAACCTGCACCTTTGCTGTAGTGCCAATGTGGAAAGTGCCTCCTGCCTATGGAGAGTCCTCACCGCCTTTTGTTACCCCTGACACAGCATGCATGGAACCGTTATTTTAATGACCACTTAGCGTTAATTTTGTTGTTGCCGTTGCTTAGTTGCTCAGTCATGTCTGACTCTTTGTGACCCCATGGATTGCCAGGCTCCTCTGTCCATGGGACTTCCCAGGCAAGAATACTGGAGTGGGTTGGCATTTCCTTCCCCAGTGGATCTTGCTGACCCAGGAATTGAACCTGCATCTCCTGCATCTGCAGGCAGATTCTCTACAACTGAACCATCGGGGAAGCCCACTTAGTGTAAATATGTGAGGGAAAAAAAAAATCCCCTGTTCAACACAAAGCTCTATTCTTGGCTCCTGGGAGCAATTCTTTTCATCGATGATCTATCCTCTGTCCAGAGCTCCTCTGACTGTTAGGTAGAGCAGTAACAACTGTAGCATCTGGTTTTATTTCTCAGAACTTCTGCTTAAGGAGGATTAACAATTTTCCATTAAAAAGTTAACTTGTGAGAGAAAAGACAAAAATAAACCCATGCCTTATGGGAAAAAATGATCAAACATCTTAATAATCTTACAGTTACCTCAGGATACTCTCTTGGAATAACACGAGAACCTTCCCAAACTATTAGATTCAGAGAGAAGGAAAAAAAGATGCAATTGTTTTCAATAAAACCGTCTTTATTTTCCTACTGAAGAGAGAAGTAACTACAAATGTGTGCCTCTCTGAAGAAATGCATATTGGTCCCCCAAGATACTCAACCAAGCAGGCACACAGGGACAGACACTCCCCCATCTGCTTACACTCCAGCAGGAAAAGGAATGTGTGCGTGAGAGGCTGGGACTGAGAAATCCCTGGGCAGACACAGCAGCGTTAGGTGGAAAAATGATTGCAGCTCATGAGAGTCACAAGGGAAATGAAAATCTTTCATGCTTTCTCAAAGATGAGCTAAAAAAAAACTACAAATAAAAATAAAAGCAGCAATTCACCCAACTTTGGAACATTTATACCTCAAACTTAGTTATGATATGATGGTAAATTAAACCATGCACGAAGCAGACTAAGTGTGATTATTCTGTTTATTTGTGATAAAGCCATTAATCTCTTGGGTGTCTTAAATTCCCAAACATGCAAAATTAGGATTCACAGTATTTACACACTGGGCTACATGACCCAGCAGAGAAATAAACGCTGTCATGCACTCCGCTAGTAAACGAGCTGATTAAATCAGATCCACCATGATCTAACAGAGCAAACAGAAAAGGACAGTATACTGCTAAATAAATGTGTTCAAAGACTCGCACGTGATCATGAACCAAAACAATGGAACTCAACAGCTAGAAATGTTCAAGACGAGATGGAAATACCAAACTTGGAATTATCATATTCTGGATGACTGTATTCTACTAGCAGTATGCACCTGAGAAGAGAGCATCAGAAATTCATCTGAAATGTTCTGTTCCACAACTGAAAACAGAAATCAAAGGACCACAGGCAGAAAATGGCACTGTAACATCTATCTGTCTCCATTTCATCAGAAGTATGTGACAATCCTAAACGTTTATGCAACAACAGAACTACAAATGAGGCAGAAAAAAAAGCTAGAACTGAAAGAAAAATAAGCAAATCCATAGCTACACTTGAATATACCAATACTATTTTCATTAACTGATAGAATAACCAGACAGAAAATTATCATCATCAACCACCTTCATCACTGCAGATAGTGACTGCAGCCATGAAATTAAAAGACGCTAACTCCTTGGAAGCAAAGATATGACCAACCTAGACAGCATATTAAAAAGCAGAGACATTTGTTACTTTGCCAACAAAGGTCCGTCTAGTCAAGGCTATGGTTTTTCCAGTAGTCATGTCTGAAGAATGGATGCTTCTGAACTATGGTGCTGGAGAAGACTCTTGAGAGTCCCTTGAACTGCAAGGAGATCCAACCAGTCCATCCTAAAGGATATCAGTCCTGAGTGTTCACTGGAAGGACTGATATTGAAGCTGAAACTTCAATACTTTGGCCACCTGATTTGAAGAGCTGACTCATTCGAAAAGCCTCTGATGCTGGGAAAGATTTTTAGCAGGAGAAGGGGACAACAGAGGATGAGATGGATGGATGGCTTCACTGACTCAATGGATAAACTCCGGGAGTTGGTGATGAACAGGGAGGCCTGGCGTGCTGTGGTCCATGGGGTCGCAAAGAATCAGACAAGACTGAGCGACTGAACTGAACCGAACCACCTTAATTGACATTTATAGAACATGCCACCCAATAAGAGCAGTGGCACAGAACATTTACCAAGATGACTGACATTCTAGATCAAAGATTGGCCAACTAGAAACAAAAGACCAGCTGCCTGCTTCTGTAAATAAAGCTGAACTGTAACAGAGCCATGCCCGTTCATTTACGTTTTGCTTATGGCTGCATTCAGCCTACAGCGGCAGAGTTGAGCAGCTGAAGCAGAGACTGAGTCCCCCCTAAGCTTAAGCTATTTACTGTGCGGCCCTTAAAAAAGGGACCCTTGCTGGCCCCACTCCTGGGCCACAGAAGAAGTCTCCAGAAAACTTAACGAATTCAAGACACTCAAAACATGTCTGACCATGATGGAATTACATCAAAAATCAATAACAAAAAGAGAGCTAGGAAATGCCCAATTATTTAGAAACGAACACACTTTTAAATACCCCATATGCATACAAAGAACCCAAAATGTTTTGAACGAAATGAAAATGAAAAAATAGCATTCAAAATCTGTGGGAGGTAGCCAAAGCATTTCTTAGACAGAACTCTATAGCACCAAATGCCTGTGTTAGAAAAGAGCAGCATCAAATCAATGACCTTAGCTTTCACCTTAAGAAACTAGAAGAGTAAATAAAATCCAAAGTAAGCAGGAAAATGAAATAAAGATCAAGTAGGGGGAAAAAAAATCAATGAAGCCAAAAGCTGGCTTCTTTGAGATCAATAAAATTGATAAAACTCTAGTTAGACTGATGAGGTTAAAAAAAAAGACCCAAATTACTATTAAGAGGAAAATAAAATCTATATACATTTAAAGCATGATAATCAGTGACTATTAATGAAAAACAGGTCAGTACATTCAATAACTCAAGTGAAATGGATTTCTTGAAACATACAAACTACCAAAGAAGTAAATAAGCTTCAGAGTCGTATATGTACTAAAGAAATTGAAACTTCCAAGCCAAAATAACTTCACTGGTGAATTCNATGAAAAACAGGTCAGTAAATTCAACAATCCAAGTGAAATGGATTTCTTGAAACATACAAACTACCAAAGAAGTAAATAAGCTTCACAGTCGTATATGTACTGAAGAAATTGAAACTTCCAAGCCAAAATAACTTCACTGGTGAATTCTACAAAAATTTAAGGATGAAATAGTAACCAATCTACAGAAACCCTTAGTGGAAGGCACACTTTCTGCCTTATTCTGTAACGCTAGTATTTCTCTGAAGCTAAAATGGAAGAAAGACATTACGAGAAAAGACCATCTAGAGACCAACATCCCTCATTAAGACAGATGCAAAACTATTAACAAAATTTTAGCAAATTGAGTCCAACCATATATGAAAAAGTTGAATACACTATTACTGACGATTGGTTTAACATTAGAAAAGCAATCAGTGTGGCAAGGGTACCAAGACAATTCAAGGGGAAAAAAGGTTTTTTCAAAAAATGGTGCTGCGCAACTGGGCGCTGGCTGCTGCTCAGTCACTAAATCGTGCCTGACTCTCTCGAGACCCCGTGGACTGCAGCTCCCCGGGCTCCTCTGTCCATGGGATTTCCCAGGCAAGAACACTGGAGTGGGCTGCCATTTGCTTTTCCAGGTGATCTTCTCAACCCAGGGATGGTACCACGTTTCCAGCATTGGCAGGTGGATTCTTTACCACTGAGCCACCAGACAGGCCCTGGGGCAACTGGGTATCCACGTGNTCCAGGTGATCTTCTCAACCCGGGGATGGTACCACATTTCCAGCATTGGCAGGTGGATTCTTTACCACTGAGCCACCAGACAGGCCCTGGGGCAACTGGGTATCCACGTGCAAAAGAAAGATATTGGACCACAAATCACAGTATTTACAAAAATTAACTCAAAACAGATCAAAGACCTAAATGTAAGGGTTCCAACTATAAAACTTGGAAGAAAACATAGTAATCTTTAAGATCCTGCATGAAGCAATGGTTTCTTAAACATATATCAGACACCAACAGTGCAAGCAACAAAAGAAAAAAATAAATTGAATTTCATCAAAATTAAAAACTGTTGTTTCAAAGGACACCATTAAGAAAGTGAAAACCACACAAAGAATGGGAGAACATATTTGCAAATCATATACCTGATAAGAGACTTGAATCTAGATTACATAAATAATATGACACCTTGGGACTTCCCTGGTGGTCCAGTGGCTGACTCCTTGCTCCCAACGCAGGGGTTCAATCCCTGATCAGAGAACTAGATCTCATATCCTGCCACTAAGAACTTGCATGCTGCAACTAAAAAGAAATCTTCCTCAGCGAAGATCAAAAATCCTGTGTGCCTCAACTAAGACCTGGTGCAGCCAAATAAATAAATAAAAATAAATATTAAAAAAAAAAAAGAAAATGACACCTCAACAATTAAGATAAAAAACCCAATTTAAAAACAGGCAAAGGATTTAAAGAGGTATTTCTCTAAAGAAGACACAAATGGCTAATACGCACACAAACAGACATCCAGGATCATTAGTCACAGGGAAACACGTATCAAAACCACAAGGAGATACCACGTCCACCCATTTAGTTCAGTTCAGTCGCTCAGTCGTGTCCGACTCCTTGCGACCCCATGAATCGTAGCACACCAGGCCTCCCTGTCCATCACCTCCCAGAGTTCACTCAGACTCACGTTCATCAAGTCCGTGATGCCAGCCAGCCATCTCATCCTNTCTCTCTCAGAACCCTCCCCCCAAAGGCGAGAGCTGTCACACCAGTCCTCTTTTCTGAAAGGCAGCGAAGGGCCCGCCGTTTCTTGGCCCCTGTGTCCTGGCCTGTGGCTCAGACAGCTCAGCATCAGCCCCTGTACCGGTGCTTTTACCTGGCGCCTGACTGGCCATCTGCCGTCTCAGTGCTGCTGCAGCGGCCGCCTGCGGGGCGGAGATGGGGTGGGAAGGGCCAGGTGCACCATGCTTCACGGTTTTTGTTGCAAGCATGGTGCTATCAGCTCCTTGGGGAATAATTTTGCTAGCAGGTGTAGACACTGAAGGAAAAGTAAAGGTAAGTGAGACAGTGGTTCAGACAGAAGCACACACGAAAATTAAAAGGGTAGATTCTCCACATTAGGTTGCAGGGAAAATGCGAAGATTTAAAATCCTTAAGCATTAACAGAAAATACTGGCAAACTGTCAGGTTGGCACTTGTATCTTTCAAAGACGCTGTATGCTATTTGTCTGCCCACTTCTACCGGAGAAAATCTGTTACATGATCATTTCCTCTGACACTGAGTGAGATATAACTTCTATGTCCATACAAAGCAATGAACAGTTAGCTCTCCTCTCAAAAATCTCTCCATTCTAGTACCTCATGCCTAGGTTGGTCTACTTAGGAGTCACTTCAGTACAAAGTCCTGACCCTCTGAGCTGAAGATCTAACATCCCAACACAGGTCTAGTCAGCAAGCCATCAGAGATAATGAGCACCATGGCTGGTGAGCCCTGAGACAGGACATGGCTTCAAGCTGAAATGAGCCGAGGTCAGAAGGGCACATGCTGTCCTCCACGAACGGGGCAACAGTGTGAGCCTTGCAGCGCCTCCTCTTCCTCACAGTGCCCTACCAACCACTTTCAAGGGGAACACATCTCTTGACTCTGTCCATAATTTCTAAAAGATTAGCAGAAATGGGCTAGAACCCACAACTTCTGCGTGTGCTAGTAATAAAACCCAGCCACAGTTCCCTCATGAGTTAGGAACCTCTTAGGGAAAAAATTGTTTCTGGTCCCACTGTTTACTTACTTGAAGTTCCCATCATACCCTGCGAACCATGAATCAGGTGAGATTTAGCAAAAGGAGTTGCCTGGGGCAAGAGACTGGGCTGGATGGAAGATGTTCGAACCACAGGAGCGTGCCGGGGGACCTGGACCACTGCGTCATCATCCTTACAGGATGTCCGTGTGTCTTCACTCTCCAGAGACTGGGAAATGGATGACGTTGAGCTGGCTTCATCCAAGTCTTCATAATACCTCTGAGACAGGAAGGCTGACCGAGACAGGCTGGCTACAGAGCCCAAACAAACACAACTGAGACAATTCGAGTCCAAAAACCTATGCAGTTTCCACCGTCACTAGAGAAATATCCAATTTGTAAAGCGACTTAATTATCAGTTATTTTAAGTGGAAGCAGCTGCGGCTGAACGCGAACAGAGATAGTCTTTGCTCAAATGGGTTTTGCAAAACTGAGCTGTATAGGACAAGAACATTTTAACTGTTAGGCAAAAAAATGTGAGGTGGGAGACAGGAGGCACACTGGTGTAAAGCAGGACGTTCATGGGCAATAACGCCACCGCAGAAAAGCAACGAATTCCCACGGCAGAGTGAAGAGGCGGTCACATTGGTGTCCTTGCTTTCCAACAACAAACCTCTAAGAACAGGCCTAATACAAACTGGAGAAGACATCACACCCTCAGTTCCGAGGGTCTCACACAATGCCAGGTAAATCCAATGCTTCTTTTGAATGAGACAATTAGCTAAAAAAAAAATCAATTCTCACTTTCCCTGTTTTGCTCCTTCCATAAACTATAAGGTAAGGCTTTATGCCATGTTACTTTCTACCATGAATTTCAGAAGTCATGTTACTGTCTGTGTATTGGAAACACCAAAACCAAGCAAAAAACAGCCCTCTCTCCTCCTCAAGTTATTTAAAAGTATTGCTAATACTGACTTATTTGCCCTACGGGCACATCACTCTACAACATTTTACGTTATCATAATGTGAGTGTAACATGGGCTTCCCTGGTGACTCACACAGTAAAGAATCCGCCTGCAATGCAGGAGATCCAAGTTCGATCCCTGGGTCGGGAAGATCCCCTAGAGAAGGAAATGGCTACTCACTCCAGTATTCTTTCCTGGAGAATTCCATGGTCAGAGGAGCCTGGTCAGCTATATAGCTGATGGGGGCGCAAAGAGTCAAACACAACTGAGCAACGAACGCTTTCACTTTTTTCAAACATAATATGAACAATTTCAAGTGAAAACCATGCATGGGGACTTCCCTGGCAGCCACAGCCAAAAGAATTTTTAAAATTAAAAGACGTTGTACTAGGGCTACTCCTAGGCGGCAATGGCAGTTGGCAGCCATCAGCCATGTGTGGTTATTTAGATGAAAAACAAATGGAAAATTTGACCTCTACGTTGTACCAGCCCCCTTAAAGCACCCAATGGTCACCAGTTAACTGCTGTATTGGACAGTACAGATCCAACATCACAGCCACGGCAGGAAGTTCTACCGGCAGCACTGTACCGAAGTGTTCGGGGGCAAGTCAGTGCGCAGCACGGTCCCTCGGCAGGTCCCTCACAACCACCGTGCCTGCTGGCCTATGTCTGCACTTTTCATTCGAGTAGCCACCAGTCACGCGTGCCTACTGAGCGCGTCTTCTTTCAAATGCAGCCTTACTCAAAATCCAACACAAATCAGAAAAGTAAAGCTTTTCTAGCTAAAGCAAAGGCTAGGACCCCTGGAACAAGTTCAGCTTCCCCCCAAATCCTTGGCGATCACTGCCACAGAACCTGAGGACTATGGAAAACACAGTGTAAAAGCCAAAACCACCACCTCGAGTTGACTATGTATAAGCTTCTTCTTAATCCCATATTCAGATGGATGACAGATTCTGCAGACACTTCCTCTATCTCCCATTAAGAACCAAAGGAAAACACACACAGACACACACACACACAAACCTGATCCTACTCCCACACAGTGTACTATACAGTTTATCCCCAAAATTCAGGACCGGGTTCCTCTACCTGGAGCAGTGGATCTCACTGGGGGGGTCTTCCTCTTGGCCAAGAAATTTCTCAGTTGTGCCTGTTTCACAGGGGACAGTTTAGCTGCAAGAAATTCATGAACCCATAAATGCTTAAAACTTGTTTTTTAAGGTCAGTAGATGAAAGAGAACAGAGTTTAAAGACTGGGGAGAATGCATTTACCTNTCCATGGTCAGAGGAGCCTGGTCAGCTATATAGCTGATGGGGGCGCAAAGAGTCAAACACAACTGAGCAACGAACGCTTTCACTTTTTTCAAACATAATATGAACAATTTCAAGTGAAAACCATGCATGGGGACTTCCCTGGCAGCCACAGCCAAAAGAATTTTTAAAATTAAAAGACGTTGTACTAGGGCTACTCCTAGGCGGCAATGGCAGTTGGCAGCCATCAGCCATGTGTGGTTATTTAGATGAAAAACAAATGGAAAATTTGACCTCTACGTTGTACCAGCCCCCTTAAAGCACCCAATGGTCACCAGTTAACTGCTGTATTGGACAGTACAGATCCAACATCACAGCCACGGCAGGAAGTTCTACCGGCAGCACTGTACCGAAGTGTTCGGGGGCAAGTCAGTGCGCAGCACGGTCCCTCGGCAGGTCCCTCACAACCACCGTGCCTGCTGGCCTATGTCTGCACTTTTCATTCGAGTAGCCACCAGTCACGCGTGCCTACTGAGCGCGTCTNGCACCGAAGTGTTCGGGGGCAAGTTAGTGCGCAGCACGGTCCCTCGGCAGGTCCCTCACAACCACCGCGCCTGCTGGCCTGTCTGCGCTTCTCATTCGAGTAGCCACCAGTCACACGTGCCTACTGAGTGTGTTTTCTTTCAAATGCAGCCTTACTCAAAATCCAACACAAATCAGAAAAGTAAAGCTTTTCTAGCTAAAGCAAAGGCTAGGACNGTACCGAAGTGTTCGGGGGCAAGTCAGTGCGCAGCACGGTCCCTCGGCAGGTCCCTCACAACCACCGTGCCTGCTGGCCTATGTCTGCACTTTTCATTCGAGTAGCCACCAGTCACGCGTGCCTACTGAGCGCGTCTTCTTTCAAATGCAGCCTTACTCAAAATCCAACACAAATCAGAAAAGTAAAGCTTTTCTAGCTAAAGCAAAGGCTAGGACCCCTGGAACAAGTTCAGCTTCCCCCCAAATCCTTGGCGATCACTGCCACAGAACCTGAGGACTATGGAAAACACAGTGTAAAAGCCAAAACCACCACCTCGAGTTGACTATGTATAAGCTTCTTCTTAATCCCATATTCAGATGGATGACAGATTCTGCAGACACTTCCTCTATCTCCCATTAAGAACCAAAGGAAAACACACACAGACACACACACACACAAACCTGATCCTACTCCCACACAGTGTACTATACAGTTTATCCCCAAAATTCAGGACCGGGTTCCTCTACCTGGAGCAGTGGATCTCACTGGGGGGGTCTTCCTCTTGGCCAAGAAATTTCTCAGTTGTGCCTGTTTCACAGGGGACAGTTTAGCTGCAAGAAATTCATGAACCCATAAATGCTTAAAACTTGTTTTTTAAGGTCAGTAGATGAAAGAGAACAGAGTTTAAAGACTGGGGAGAATGCATTTACCTGGTACTTTAGGCAACGGTTTGGAGTGAGACTCTAGAGTCGTTTTCAGCAAAGCACTGCGCAGGCTTTCGAGGTCACTGTCAAAACTGAAAGAGGACAATGTTACATATGAACCAACTATGACCTGAGAAATTGGGCCTCATGGTAATGGTGACGGTACTTTATCCTCCTAAATACAAAGGCAAGAGATAAGAGCATCCTGAAAAGGAAATGGAAAATCTGACCAAAGAATGAATTAACCCAAAGGGAAAATGATCACAGTCTCACTATCACATCCCACCCCAGAGCAAACACAAACCCAACAGGGCTTTAGAAGGAAGGGCAATTAAAATCTACACGTTCAGAATAAAGGCAGTTCCCACCTGGGTAACTTCAGGGGCAAACTGTCTAAGGCAGGGTCTGAAATCGCCACACTTGCAAAATGACAAATCTGAGTTTCTAGACAAGTTGATCAACCTAATCCTGACAGCTAATTTTCAATTAAACAATAATGCTATGACTACAGTACCAGCTATTATCTATCGAGGGCCTGTTCCATCAGGCACACTGCTAGGTACTTTAAAGACTTAAACCCTCCAGTAAGCCCATGAGGTGCACATTNCATCTAATGGCAACTATTTTTGGCTAAATCAAACCACCATGTCTTTTCCATCTTTTAAAATTTTAGTGTAAACTGGCATATGTTCTAAGCAGTTGTTATAAAACTAAAAAAATTCATTCAGCTAAAACAAAAATAAGATTTATAGCCCAGTTTCTCACTCTTGGCACTACTGACGTTTTGGGGATGGATAACCCTTTGTTGTAGGGTTCTCTTGTGCTTTTGGGAGTTTCTTTGCAGCATTCCTGGCCTCTACCCACTACAGGCCAGCAACATTGCCAACTGATGGAGGGGAAGCAGGCAGAGTAAAAGAGCCTCTGGTTGAGAAGCACTGGCTTATAAAAACTGATTAACTGAAGTTCCAAGGCAAATTACCTAGAAATCTTAATGTAGAAGATTATGGAGAGCCACAAACCACTGATAAAATGCAGGAGCTGATTCGCTCCTTAGAGCTTCATGTTTCCAGGTTAAAACTGCAATCTTAAGAAAAAGCTGTACTTCAATACAAAGAGCACAGGACTGGAGTCTGGGCTTTATTACATATTGGTTGGTGACCTCGGCCTCTCGAAACCAAGCATTACTCAAAAGCAAAACGGGCACATGTACACTCATTGCAAAGGGTGGCTTGGATCCTTAAAATACCGCGCGACAACCCTAACATTATTAGGTGATCTAACAGCAAAGATTAATTCTGGGGCTTAAAGCAGACATTATTCAAAAATAGGGATGAGTCCTTATTATGTTGAATCTGAAAAGAAATGATGCAAATAACTTAACGTGGTAGATCTTATACAGCCCTTTACGGGCACGTTTCCAACTGAGTCTGCCCTCTCTCTCAGAACCCTCCCCCCAAAGGCGAGAGCTGTCACACCAGTCCTCTTTTCTGAAAGGCAGCGAAGGGCCCGCCGTTTCTTGGCCCCTGTGTCCTGGCCTGTGGCTCAGACAGCTCAGCATCAGCCCCTGTACCGGTGCTTTTACCTGGCGCCTGACTGGCCATCTGCCGTCTCAGTGCTGCTGCAGCGGCCGCCTGCGGGGCGGAGATGGGGTGGGAAGGGCCAGGTGCACCATGCTTCACGGTTTTTGTTGCAAGCATGGTGCTATCAGCTCCTTGGGGAATAATTTTGCTAGCAGGTGTAGACACTGAAGGAAAAGTAAAGGTAAGTGAGACAGTGGTTCAGACAGAAGCACACACGAAAATTAAAAGGGTAGATTCTCCACATTAGGTTGCAGGGAAAATGCGAAGATTTAAAATCCTTAAGCATTAACAGAAAATACTGGCAAACTGTCAGGTTGGCACTTGTATCTTTCAAAGACGCTGTATGCTATTTGTCTGCCCACTTCTACCGGAGAAAATCTGTTACATGATCATTTCCTCTGACACTGAGTGAGATATAACTTCTATGTCCATACAAAGCAATGAACAGTTAGCTCTCCTCTCAAAAATCTCTCCATTCTAGTACCTCATGCCTAGGTTGGTCTACTTAGGAGTCACTTCAGTACAAAGTCCTGACCCTCTGAGCTGAAGATCTAACATCCCAACACAGGTCTAGTCAGCAAGCCATCAGAGATAATGAGCACCATGGCTGGTGAGCCCTGAGACAGGACATGGCTTCAAGCTGAAATGAGCCGAGGTCAGAAGGGCACATGCTGTCCTCCACGAACGGGGCAACAGTGTGAGCCTTGCAGCGCCTCCTCTTCCTCACAGTGCCCTACCAACCACTTTCAAGGGGAACACATCTCTTGACTCTGTCCATAATTTCTAAAAGATTAGCAGAAATGGGCTAGAACCCACAACTTCTGCGTATGCTAGTAATAAAACCCAGCCACAGTTCCTTCATGAGTTAGGAACCTCTTAGGGAAAAGATTGTTTCTGGTCCCACTGTTTACTTACTTGAAGTTCCCATCATACCCTGCGAACCATGAATCAGGTGAGATTTAGCAAAAGGAGTTGCCTGGGGCAAGAGACTGGGCTGGATGGAAGATGTTCGAACCACAGGAGCGTGCCGGGGGACCTGGACCACGGCGTCATCATCCTTACAGGATGTCCGTGTGTCTTCACTCTCCAGAGACTGGGAAATGGATGACGTTGAGCTGGCTTCATCCAAGTCTTCATAATACCTCTGAGACAGGAAGGCTGACCGAGACAGGCTGGCTACAGAGCCCAAACAAACACAACTGAGACAATTCGAGTCCAAAAACCTATGCAGTTTCCACCGTCACTAGAGAAATATCCAATTTGTAAAGCGACTTAATTATCAGTTATTTTAAGTGGAAGCAGCTGCGGCTGAACGCGAACAGAGATAGTCTTTGCTCAAATGGGTTTTGCAAAACTGAGCTGTATAGGACAAGAACATTTTAACTGTTAGGCAAAAAAATGTGAGGTGGGAGACAGGAGGCACACTGGTGTAAAGCAGGACGTTCATGGGCAATAACGCCACCGCAGAAAAGCAACGAATTCCCACGGCAGAGTGAAGAGGCGGTCACATTGGTGTCCTTGCTTTCCAACAACAAACCTCTAAGAACAGGCCTAATACAAACTGGAGAAGACATCACACCCTCAGTTCCGAGGGTCTCACACAATGCCAGGTAAATCCAATGCTTCTTTTGAATGAGACAATTAGCTAAAAAAAAAATCAATTCTCACTTTCCCTGTTTTGCTCCTTCCATAAACTATAAGGTAAGGCTTTATGCCATGTTACTTTCTACCATGAATTTCAGAAGTCATGTTACTGTCTGTGTATTGGAAACACCAAAACCAAGCAAAAAACAGCCCTCTCTCCTCCTCAAGTTATTTAAAAGTATTGCTAATACTGACTTATTTGCCCTACGGGCACATCACTCTACAACATTTTACGTTATCATAATGTGAGTGTAACATGGGCTTCCCTGGTGACTCACACAGTAAAGAATCCGCCTGCAATGCAGGAGATCCAAGTTCGATCCCTGGGTCGGGAAGATCCCCTAGAGAAGGAAATGGCTACTCACTCCAGTATTCTTTCCTGGAGAATTCCATGGTCAGAGGAGCCTGGTCAGCTATATAGCTGATGGGGGCGCAAAGAGTCAAACACAACTGAGCAACGAACGCTTTCACTTTTTTCAAACATAATATGAACAATTTCAAGTGAAAACCATGCATGGGGACTTCCCTGGCAGCCACAGCCAAAAGAATTTTTAAAATTAAAAGACGTTGTACTAGGGCTACTCCTAGGCGGCAATGGCAGTTGGCAGCCATCAGCCATGTGTGGTTATTTAGATGAAAAACAAATGGAAAATTTGACCTCTACGTTGTACCAGCCCCCTTAAAGCACCCAATGGTCACCAGTTAACTGCTGTATTGGACAGTACAGATCCAACATCACAGCCACGGCAGGAAGTTCTACCGGCAGCACTGTACCGAAGTGTTCGGGGGCAAGTCAGTGCGCAGCACGGTCCCTCGGCAGGTCCCTCACAACCACCGTGCCTGCTGGCCTATGTCTGCACTTTTCATTCGAGTAGCCACCAGTCACGCGTGCCTACTGAGCGCGTCTTCTTTCAAATGCAGCCTTACTCAAAATCCAACACAAATCAGAAAAGTAAAGCTTTTCTAGCTAAAGCAAAGGCTAGGACCCCTGGAACAAGTTCAGCTTCCCCCCAAATCCTTGGCGATCACTGCCACAGAACCTGAGGACTATGGAAAACACAGTGTAAAAGCCAAAACCACCACCTCGAGTTGACTATGTATAAGCTTCTTCTTAATCCCATATTCAGATGGATGACAGATTCTGCAGACACTTCCTCTATCTCCCATTAAGAACCAAAGGAAAACACACACAGACACACACACACACAAACCTGATCCTACTCCCACACAGTGTACTATACAGTTTATCCCCAAAATTCAGGACCGGGTTCCTCTACCTGGAGCAGTGGATCTCACTGGGGGGGTCTTCCTCTTGGCCAAGAAATTTCTCAGTTGTGCCTGTTTCACAGGGGACAGTTTAGCTGCAAGAAATTCATGAACCCATAAATGCTTAAAACTTGTTTTTTAAGGTCAGTAGATGAAAGAGAACAGAGTTTAAAGACTGGGGAGAATGCATTTACCTGGTACTTTAGGCAACGGTTTGGAGTGAGACTCTAGAGTCGTTTTCAGCAAAGCACTGCGCAGGCTTTCGAGGTCACTGTCAAAACTGAAAGAGGACAATGTTACATATGAACCAACTATGACCTGAGAAATTGGGCCTCATGGTAATGGTGACGGTACTTTATCCTCCTAAATACAAAGGCAAGAGATAAGAGCATCCTGAAAAGGAAATGGAAAATCTGACCAAAGAATGAATTAACCCAAAGGGAAAATGATCACAGTCTCACTATCACATCCCACCCCAGAGCAAACACAAACCCAACAGGGCTTTAGAAGGAAGGGCAATTAAAATCTACACGTTCAGAATAAAGGCAGTTCCCACCTGGGTAACTTCAGGGGCAAACTGTCTAAGGCAGGGTCTGAAATCGCCACACTTGCAAAATGACAAATCTGAGTTTCTAGACAAGTTGATCAACCTAATCCTGACAGCTAATTTTCAATTAAACAATAATGCTATGACTACAGTACCAGCTATTATCTATCGAGGGCCTGTTCCATCAGGCACACTGCTAGGTACTTTAAAGACTTAAACCCTCCAGTAAGCCCATGAGGTGCACATTATTAGGTCCCTGCGTTCACGTATGCTCAGTCATGCCCAGCTCTTTCGCAACCCCACAGACTGTAGCCTGCCAGGTTCCTCTGCTCATGAGATTGTCCAGGCAAGAATACTGGAGTCGGTTGCCATTTCCTTTTTCAGGGGCTCTTCCTGACTCAGGGATCGAACCTGCGTTTCCTGCATTGGCAGGGGGATTCTTTACCACTGAGTTACTTGAGAAGGCTATTGCTAGTCCCACTTTTTGGCAGAGGGAAAAAGGATCAGAGAGGGTGAGGAATCTGACCACGATCACACAGATGAAAGACAGCAGAGTCACTTTCAAACCCACATCTCAACTACTCTGCGACTAGTCCACTTTGCTCTGTGTATTTATTCGCTCATCCCACCTCCTTTACTGCGTGCACGTGGCATTAACAGACATGTTCTCCTGCACACCTGTGTGTGGTGCTCTGGGAGGAAACATCCAAGGGAAGGCTCCACTGGGAGGTCTGGTTGTAAAGTCGAAGCTGCTGGAGACTATCCACCAGGTGATTCAGCCTCTTCCTCTGTTGGTTGATGATTTCCCGGTTGTTGGCAAGAGTATTAAACAGTGTCTCTCGTTCTGGCACAAGCAGGCGCCTGTTTAGACCAAGGAGGAAAGAACTGTATGAGAACAGTTCAAATAAAAGAAATTTCCACTGGAAAGAAAAAAAAAGGACTGTAACAGTGAAAATAATAAAATGAAGAACCACTAGTGGGAAAGAAACAGCAAGAAGTTACTAAGAGGGACTTTTTGGTGGTCCAGTCATTTAGAATCCACCGGCCAATGCAGGAGACAAGGGTTCGATCCCTGATCCAGGAAGATTCCATATGCCATGGAGCAACAAAACCTGTGCTCTGTAACAAGAGGAGCCACCTCAGTGAGAAGCCCGAGCACAACTAGAAAGTAGCTCCCACTGTCCACAACTAGAGACAGCCTGTATGCAGCAATGAAGATCTAGCACAGCCAAAAAGCAAACTAGTTAATTTGAAAAAAAGCATGTCTGTCAAGAAACAGAGGACAGCACACGACTTGGCAGGAGGGGGTCCCCCACCCAAAAGAATTAAGAGGTGAAAAGGACAATGGTCCCTTTCTTTCTGGTAACAAAGTCATTCAGTTCAGTTCAGTCGCTCAGTTGTGTCCAACTCTTTGCGACCTCATGAATCGAAGCATGCCAGGCCTCCCTGTTCATCACCATCTCCCGGAGTTCACTCAGACTCATGTCCATCGAGTCAGTGATGCCAGCCAGCCATCTCATCCTTGGTCGTCCCCTTCTCCTCCTGCCTCCCCAATCCCTCCCAGCATCAGAGTCTTTTCCAGTGAGTCAACTCTTCTCGTGAGGTGGCCAAAGTACTGGAGTTTCAGCTTTAGCATCATTCCTTCCAAAGAAATCCCAGGGCTGATCTCCTTCAGAATGGACTGGTTGGATCTCCTCGCAGTTCAAGGGACTCTCAAGAGTCTTCTCCAACACCACAGTTCAAAAGTATCAATTCTTCAGCGCTCAGCCTTCTTCACAGTCCAACTCTCACATCCATACCTGACCAGTGGAAAAACCATAGCCTTCACTAGACGGACCTTCGTCAGCAAAGTAATGTCTCTGTTTTTGAATATGCTATCTAGGTTGGTCCTAACTTTTCTTCCAAGGAGTAAGCGTCTTTTAATTTCATGGCTGCAGTCCCCATCTGCAGTGATCTTGGAGCCCCCAAAAATAAAGTCTGACACTGTTCCCACTGTTTCCCCATCTATTTCCCAAGAAGTGATGGGACCGGATGCCATGATCTTCGTTTTCTGAATGTTGAGCTTTGGGCCAACTTTTTAGCTCAACATAAATTTTTAAACGGCATTTCAGTGGGGTTCCAGATAATATTTGGAGAAGGGTCTAAAAGGAAGATGTGCCAGCAAACCGTACAGATTTAAGAATCAGAACTCTGCAGAAAGGAAACTTAAAAAAGGACATTAAGTATAAACAGAAAATCCATGGGGTTTTTTAAAGGAGAAGAAAGCCTGGCTTTTCTTGTTAGCCTCATGCACTTTTTAAAAAGTCAACGTGTTAATCAGACAAAAGAGTATTCCAACTGTCAAGCCGAGCAGAACGTTCATGCTGTCAGGTCAAGCCCTTCTCTCACTTGGGGAGGAACATGAATTTAGCAACAGGGGAGTGCACTCTGAAACCTCTTCTGAATGGGCCCAGCTGCCCCAGGGACAAGGGCTCCAGGCCACAGAATCTGCCCCTGCCAGTGCTGGGAAGATCAATTTTCACCTCTGTCTTACCACATGTATGCTCTGAGGTTCCTCAGGTTAAGGACAAAGCCTTTCTCCATGCTGTACAATATCATGTGTTAAATTCTGTTTACTGAATTTTAAACACATTCTAACCCTGCCCCTGCCCCAGCACTCAGGCTGCCCTACTTAAATCTGTGACCTCACAGTTTTGTAAACAAATAAACAGATCATTTCCTGGTTTATTTCCTTACAAGGCTAATCACACTGATCAAGTATAGGTGTTTCAGAAATCTAGCATTTGGAGGGCTGACCCGTTTTTCACATCATCTTATTGCTTTCACAATGTACTGCATTCTGTTCCTTCTGGAAAACACAAGGCATCAAACCACACTTCCGTGGACAGAAGATCACAAGAGAAGGCTTTCCTCTATCCGTTAGCACTCCTCTCATCCTTTCAGTTATCCAAACTAATTAGCAATGTTTCCTTCAAAAGAAAATCTGGAATATACAGAAAAGTGTAAAAGAAAAACGCCTCTGAATCCTACCTTGCACCTGTGAGTGAGTATTCTGACAGATTTATTAGCAGCCTTTTTTTTTACACTAGACTTCCACACTGAGGTCATCTAGTTTGACTTCGTGTCACAACTTTTTCATTTTTTATATGCTGTACCTAATAATTACAGTTACACAACTATATATTTTGTATATTTCATGTAAAACAGAAAAGATATTTAACGTGATTTTTTTGAGAATATGAGATTCAACGGTTACACAGTATTTTGTTTAAGAGAAAAAATGTGGTCAGATTTAGCTACTCTTAACTTTTGCATAACTAGGCTGAATCCAACTTTTCACTCTCATAAACCGTGCTGTAAATTCTTTTATGTATTATTGTGGGCAAAGTTATTATTCCATAGAATTTCTTGATGTATAATGACTGTGTCAAAGAGAAAGAACCTGTGTAGGGTTTTCAGAAACCTTCCCGGATTATCTTTTTAAAAACCACAGCACTGTCAGACGGTGGGTGAGAGATCTCGCTCACTTTTGTTTTTTCTTTTGTTCCAGGTGCCGATCCCACTCCAAGTCTAGAACATCATTCACATCTTGGACAGCAAATTTCACATACTGATGAAGGCGCCGGATTTCCTACAGGAAAAAAATGAAATGGCAAAATGACTCGGTTTTCTAGTATTTTGCAGAAATGTGTCTCAAAACAGTTAAAATGACTTTGAGGTCTTTTTACATTGAGAACCACAAGGAATTAGGAAAACATAACAGGTTTTAATATAATCATTAGACGGAGAAGGAAATGGCAACCCACTCCATCATTCTTGCCTGGAAAATCCCAGGGACAGAGGAGTCTGGTGGCTACAGTCCATGGGGGTCACAAAAAGTCAGACACAACTTAGCAACTAAATAACAACAAATAATCATTAGAATGTTAGAGAAACCCAACCTTTTAAAGTGTGTGACAGAGAGACAGTGTTAGGAAAAGGGAAACAGAAGGGGTGTGTCAGCCCAGGGCCTCCAGGGAACCAATGTTCTGGCTTAGTTCTCATTTTTCAGCTCTTATAAAGTATCTGCACGTGGCCTAGGAATTTTCCACTGTACCCTGCTACTCCAACAGTACACCCATTTAGATTTTGCTCTCCCACCCATGAAATTAACTGTAATACAGACAAAATTATCCTACAAAACAGCGCTGAGAATAATTCTGCACCTATCTATTCACAGAATAGAACACATAAGCCACCTCACCAGCGGGGGAAAAGTCACTTCTCAAAAACAAAGAATAGCATCAGTACTAGAAATGGAATTTTCCATTATTAAAAGTCTTACCTATTAATTCATTTTAGGCCTTCAATAATTTTCTTTCAATTCTGATCTAGTGTTAACCTTTACGGCGCCATAACTTAACTCTCAAAAATTAAAATAGAGCATTCCACTAATGAAAATGAAGCATTCCATTAAATGTGTATACAAATGAAGATGAAGTGCTATACATCGGGAAATACTTTTACATCTGTACCAAGATCTTA